>BJBW01001853.1:0-149694 GCA_004320125.1 Scolopax mira | reverse complement strand
GCTTGGGAGAAAGACAAGGAGCTTGGAGATGAGCTCTCCTTGCCTAAAGTGAGCAAGGTCCCTGGAAAAGCGGGCAACTAGATGAAACTGGGGCCACATGCCCTTCTGAAAGCACAGGCATCTTTTGATGCTTGTGAGATCTTTTCTCTGCTGCCCAGAGCTGGTTGTGTGCAGGACCGCATGTTCATAGTGGGGTTTGCTGGCAGCCAGGGTAAAGATCTGCAAACTCTCAGCTCTGCTTCTACCAGGAGATGGAGGGGGTAGGGGATGATGGAGGAGCCAGAGTCCAGCTGTCTGTGCTCACCCACAAAAGCCAGGCTTGCCCAGCCCACCACTCACCCACACCAGCAGGTTTCAGCTCAAGAAGAGGGCAAATATCTCAGTCTTACATGTGTTGTACCAGTTTATGAGCCTTCTTGCCTCCAGCCCTTCCTGCCATCCTCCCCAGCACCTCTTGAACACATTTGAAAGACACATCATCCCCAGACAACACCAATCCTGAGGAACTGGTCCCCAGCACATGAGCACATCCCAGGGGAAGCCTGCTGGTCCCTGTCCCAGCCACTCCCTGGCAACTGGGGGGAGTCCCAGGCAAACAACAGTTGCAGTGCTTCTGAAATAATGTTGTGTACAATTTTTGGATCCATTAAAAAAAAAAAAAGACAAAGCTTTTTGACCCAATTCAGGAGAGAAAAAACCCAAGAAACCCAGACCCATGTACTAAATCCTCCAAGGTTTTTGTGGCACTGAAATTCAGGCTCAGAGCAACTTTCTAGGAGAGAGGAATTCCCACTGTGTCCCTCCTCTGCACTCACCGCTCATTATCCTCAGCATAGAAATTTTTCCTACCATTTTCAAGTGGTGCTTTGAGCTCTTTTCAGCTCAAAACGCTCTGTGCAGTGTATCCAGATTGGACTTGGTGGGCAAGGGTTACAGGAGGCTGCAGGCAGGAGCAAAAACCCCACGCAACACCCATACAACACGAAGAAATTTTCAGTCTTGAAGGACTTACCGCCCTAAGCCCAGCCCTTGCAAACATCTCCTGGGCTTTATTGGTCAAGTTTGATTGAGTCTGAGTGCAGGGAATTAAGCCCATGAGTGAGCCTGTGCAGGACCAGGTCTCCAGTGTGCGAGGGGCACAAGCAGGCAGGCAGCTGGGGAGTGCTGCAGGAAATGGCGTGCTCCCCCTCACCTCACCACCTTGCATCCGAGCAGACCAAACACAAAAACCCACAAGCAGGTTCTTCTCCACAAACGCTGTCACGGCTATTCCAGAAACAAAGGACAATTCTGTGGGTAGAAGCCTCCCTCTGCCCGGGGGAAATCCGGTCTCTGCTTTCACGTTTGGGCTGAGTTGCTACCCATGCTCCAGAAGACAATGTGGGACGGGTGGCTCTGCCCGTGGCATGACTTGGGGCTTGGACGAGTCCCCAATCCTCTCGTAGGGCACAGGGTGCAGGAGAAGGACTTAGAGGTGCTTCCTAGCAGGCTCAGGCAGGAACAGACACGCAGATGGCCAGGGCAGGTTGGGACAAAGGCAAAGGAAATTGTTCCTAAAAGCAATGGATTTATCTTTTCCCTCTTCCCCCTAAAATACAGGTTTCATTTCAACCCAGAGAAATATAGGTCAAATTTGGAAATGAACTTCAGAAAGGAAAAGTGAAAATGAAAATTCCAGACTTGATTAATTTTTTTTCCTGGACATTTCTTCAACAGAGCACTTTTCACTTCGGAAGTGAGGTGGCATGCGCAAACAAGAAGCAAAATGAAATGACCCCAATCAAATGAAATGGATTTTCATGGTTTGTTTCTTCCTCGGGGTGTGTTTGAGGGGGAAGGGATCACTGTCAGTCTCCCAGAGACAATTTTTTTAACTGTTCTGCTTCAGACACCACATTAAAAAACTGAATTATTCAGAGAGCTCTAATTGCAGCTCTGAGGTATCCTTCCCTTCCTTTGCACGGTACCATCCCTGGGCAGAAACTGCCATTTTCCTACTGCTTTCCCAAGGGATAGGGGCTCTACCTGCAGACTGAGATCATCATGTACCTATTCCCAACGGCGCGACATTCCTTGGGGGAAGAGGGATTTTACAGACAAGTGCGTGCAAGTCCGTATGTGCACATATAAACTTTGGAGGATGGAAAGAAGAACAAGAAATAACGAATCCCCTTGCACTTACTAAGTCCAAACAAATAGACTGAAGTGGGAGTCAGATTTGCATCAGTTTGATGGAAGATGTAATTTGCTGCTGAATAAATGTGGTTGCATCCAAATCAAACCTTTAGTCCCTCAGACATTATAACTCTTTTCCTTTCTTCCCTCAGGGTTTGCCAACCTTTAAGGCTGACCAACGATGATGTATTGCAAGAAGGAATGGCCTTAAATAAGAGAAGGACAATTTTAGAATTGACGTAAGGAAAGACTTCCCGTCAGGAAGAAAGAGATATTTTTAAAAGGCTCCAAGAAAAGATGTTATCACTGGAATGATCACAGCCAGCTCAGCCCAACATTCCAGAAAGCATCACCTCAGGATTATGGTGTTCCTCACAAAGAGCTATGCCCTACATGCCATGGGGCTGGGTCTCTGTTTTCCCAGCAGCCTCCTGCTCAGAGCACTTTATGTTCACCATAGTTCCCCTCAATCCATCCCACAGGTTTCCATCAATGCAGGCAGCTCTTGCAGTGCCACCATTTCACCATGGTCACCCATAGTGTGGTACATGATATCATACCCTCAGGATCTGTGGACGACACACAGTCCTGCTTGCATTGCTAGGATAAGCCTCTGATAGAAATCTGCACCTGAATTTAATGCTATTAAAACTGAGAAGTATTTTCCAGAGTTTTTCAGGAACTTACTGCCTTGGCCCTATTGTCTCTCCCACAGTGAAACCTGGTGAGATTCAGACCTTTTCTCTTTCACTTGCACCTCACTGGGTCATCAAAAGCTCCACCCAGCTGGAATTGGCACTTAGATGCCTCCCTCAAGCTATGTCTGCCTGGGTGAACCTGCTCCCCACCAGAGACTTCCTGCACGCTGAGCTCCCTCACTTATTCTCTTTTCTTGCCTTATGGTACTGTATTTATGAGATCCTGTCAAGGTCTCTATCAATTGCTCAGGCAACCTTGGCCACACAGGAGCTATCAGAGCAGCAAGGAACCTGTTAGCCTCTTGGACAGAGAGCAAAGAGGAGCCAGGACCCCAAAAGAATAGATTTACTGGGCAGCAAAGGAGGACGTAGCCTCCACCCTGGCTAGCCCCATCCCAAGGCACACCAGGGTCCTTCACTTCTGCCTGCCCCCCCCCCCCCCCCCCATCCACACCACAGCTCCATCCAGCTGTCAGGCAGCATAGCACTGAGTAGAGAAGACACAAGCCAGTGCAAGACAAAGGAGAATAACAGCCACAAAGATGAAAAACTGTTAATTATAGCCAGGGAGGAAGTTACTCACACATTACAGAGCAGCTCTTTGCTCCGCTCTTTGTCTGAAGCCCTGAGGACTCACAGCCACGCTATGAACACGCAGCAGAGATGTGCATCTCCTGGGCATGAATTCTGCCCCTGCACAAGCTTCACTGCTCCAACTGCAGCTTCCCAGTGCAGAGCATCCCTGGGAAGAGCACAGATGCTCACAGCCTCAATTTATGTGAGGGAAATACATCACAGGGCATGAAAGCCTTTCATTCAGGACAATTTGTTGCAGGAGTTATAAACCGAGGTGCTGGGAAGCCCATTGTCAGGCCAAGAGCACTGGAGATTGACAAGGCGGAGAGGGCTGCCCCTGCAAGAGGGATGAGAGCTACATAATAAACATTTATTGGGCAGATGAGGCTGTAAACAGCAAGTCGGCTCCCGAGCTGGGTATGGGGGAGAGAAGGGGGCAGGGGTAGGCAGCTTCATCCCTGGGTGCTGTTTGTAACCTGGAGCCATCACTCAGAAGCAAGGACCATGGTGCAGGCAACGCCAAGGCCAGAGGAAGGGAAGGAGGGAGAGATTGATTATCCCATAAATCAATTGCTGGGCACTGATTACAAAATAAACTACCAGGGCAAAGGTCAAGTGTTTTATTATATCACCCAGCCCACAAGATTTATTTACCACTTGGGCCATCAGTCCCTCCTGCCATCTATTACAGGGAGCTACAGCTCTCCCTTCCCAGCTTCAGGCAAAGCTTCTGCCTACACACACAACCAGGCTCAGCCCTGCAGGCAGCAGCACAAGGCTCTGAGAAAAGATCCAGCAGCCAGGACAGGGCATGTCCAGGCACCAGTCCTGTAGGACCTATGTACCCACATCTACAAGATTGGGAAACACCTCCCATTGCTCAAAACCCCATCCAACCTGGTCTTGAACACTTCAAGGGATGGGGCAGCCACAGCTGCTCTGGGCAACCTGGGCCCATGTCTCACCACCCTCATGGTAAAGAATTTCTTTCAGATACCTAACCTAAATCTCCCCTCTTTCAGTTTAATCCTGATACCCCTTGTGCTATTGCTACACACTGTCATAAAAAGTTCTTCCCCATCTCTCCTGTAGGTCCTCATCGGCACTAGAAGGCCATTATAAGGTCTCCCTCACTTCTCCACGGTGGGGAAAACCAGAAGAACACAGTCTCCTTGGCAAAGAGCTACCAAGTTCTGGCTGGGGTGCACCATACAGACACTACCAGAGCCTGTTGGTCTCTGGGTGCACTTGCCATCACTTTTGGGGCTCTAGAACAGACCAAACCCTTTGAGAGGATGAGCAACTTCCCAGTAGGGGAGCAGGGCCTGCTCCAGATCTGTACCTGGCCAAGCTTTCCATGCCCACTTCTACCATCTGAGCTCTGTATCCTTACAGGGAGAGCTGCAGAGACTGTCTCATAGAACTCAACTGGAATTTAGCCTACAAAACTTTATTTTTTTTCTCCTCCTTCCATTTCTAACTATAAACACAGGCAGCAATAAGAGGAATTCCTGGGAGTATTGTTCATCTGTTTCCCATAAGCTGCTTGTCAGTGACCATGAAAAGATTTTTTTTCAGTCTGGCTCCCGAAATATAAAAACCCTAAAATGGACATTTTTGAGTCCTTCACATCAACCAAAGGAGAAATAACGTCAGAGCTGTAGGATGTGTATGTGCGTGTACTCAGAGGGTGGCAAAGACATATCACGGGGAGGAGGGGAGGTGCCAGCCCGAGTGCCGTGGGCCGGGTGCCTTCTGCCTGCCTCTGATCGCACAGCCCACACCTGGGGGAGGCAAAGGCGAGAGCCCGGACGCTGCTGGGTGGGCTGCGAGGGGGTGCCAGTGCAGATACCCTGGGCTGGGGCGGTTTCCACTTATGGATGTTCCCCGTCGACCATGGGGCTGTTACCCCCACCCCCGGCACAACGGTACTCTGCCAAAACGGTTGCTGCAGTTGGCACTTGCCTGGAGTTTATTTTTCTTTCCAGAAGCACTGAGTGTTTTGACTCCTATTTTAGCCCGTCTGCCAGCAGCAGAGGCTCCAGCTCAGGGTCCCAGCCACATGTTCCCACAAGCCATGCAGGACACCATCACGCAGTGGGGCACCATCACCAAGGGGACCGTTGAGATGATGAATCACAACACGCTCCAACCCTAATATAAAGCTGTGGTGTCACCAGAAACACCTCAGTGATTGACCCCAGGTGGGGATACAGTCCTTCCAGATACCTCCTACCCTTGCATAGGATTCAGCCATCTTTTGTAGGGGAGCTAATGGCCCTGGCAATCACTGTTGTTCTCCTGCCAGTGCCACCCTCTCAGTAAGCAAAACCACCACTGTCCCCAGCTTGACAACACAAGGCACCCAGATCTTCAAGAGGTGAACCCTCCACCCCAGTTTCTCTGAAGTGCAACAAAACCATCCCCAGTCCTCCAGGGCAATTCTATGTTCCATCAGAGTCAGAAAAACAAAAGGACCCATGGTTGCTCCATTGGTCCCTGCTTCCCCGCCGGCAAGGGAAGCAGCAAACTACACAGGAGAAGTCCTAACAGTGCAGAGATGGGCACCTCTACCAGATGGGCATCTCTACCAGTAGCTGTGTTGCTCTCAGCAGTTACATTTCCCGCTGTGTAGGTAGGCTCCTCAGAATATGGTGCTCATCTCCAGAGCTGGTATTGTTAGCCACAACCACCACTTTGACCTTAATGGGGAAGAATATGATAGGGAACCAGCCCCTCCTGTTCTCTCCCAAAGAAGCCAGTGGTGACAATACATTATCCCAAGCACCAATTGCCTCATTCCTGGAGGCTTTTGCAAATCCCTTAGGAGTCAACAGTACATTACTTTTAGGGGTTGGTATGTCTGCTCTCCTCCCGTAGGGGTTTTGACCTGCATGGACATCTATCACTCCTATCGTTTGGCCTAGCTCCATGTTTCTAATGGTGGTAATGAACCGAGGTTAGTGTGAGACAGTTACGTTCCCCAGCCCTCCCTTCACTCCTCCTGGCAGATTTAGAAGTTCACATTTAATCTGAAAGAGGGAAGATGGAGAGGAGCCTCACCAGCTGCAGTTTCTGTAAATGTCAGGGTAGGAATGAGATCTTAGCAAGCCTTAATATACTATGCAAATCCTCAGAGCATGACCATGTGTTGCCAGGGCTTTTCATTCCCCTCCATGGTAATCGGAGAGACAAGGATTAAAGTGGGGAGTTGCCACATAACTATCTGGTTCCTCTGCTTTACTAACCACTGTTCAAAGGCAAGAGTTGGACATATGGACCTAAGGCTCTGCGAAGATCTACAGGCAGAGGTGGGTGGTTCCACCAAGGACTTCTGCCTGCATCTCCCTACGTTGGAGTATATTTCATGTCTGTGCAAGAGGATGAGGCACGTGCACACGCTTCTGGCTGTGTCAGCAAACAGACACAGATTTGGCATGTGTGTGGCTGACAGCAAGACTGTGCTCCATGGAGATGGGATGAGGAGGAGGCAGCACTGCATGGTGGCCAGGCGTGCAGCTCTCTGTCTACCTCTTTCTACAACTGCATTTCACTGAATTTTTAGAGTTGGAAGGGACCGTAGAGATCATCCAGTCCAACTCCCCTGCTGAAGTAGGATTGCCCAGAGCTAGAGCATGTCACTCAGGACGGGTCTTGAAAACCTCCAAAGAAGGGGACCCCACGACCTCCCTAGGCAGCCTGTTCCAGGGCTCCATCACCCTCACTGGGAAGCAGTTTTTCCTCATATTTGAGTGGAACTTCCCATGTTCCAGCTTGAGCCCATTGCCCCTCGTCCTCTCACTGGCAACCACTGAAAAGAGTTTGGCTCCCTCCTCCTTCAACCCACCCTTTAGATACTTATAGGCATTAATAAGATCTCCCCTCAGCCTTCTCTTCTCCAGGCTAAAGAATCCCAGCTCTCTCAGCCTTTCGTCATAAGGGAGATGCTCCAATCCTTGAATCATCTTTGTTGCCCTTTGCTGGACTCTCTCCAGCAGCTCCCTGTGCTTCCTGAACTGGGGAGCCCAGAACTGGATGCAGTATTCCAGTTGTGGCCTCACCAGTGCCAAGTTGAGGGGGAGAATGACTTCTCTTGACCTACTAGCCACGCTCTTCCCTATGCAGCCCAGGATTCCATTGGCCTTCCTGGCCACAAGAGCACACTGCTTGCTCATTGTCATTTTGCTGTCTACGAGGACCCCCAGATCTTTCTCTTCGGAGCTTGTCTCCAGCATGTCCACACCTAACCTGTATTGGTGCCTAGCATTCTTCTTCCCCTGGTGCAGGACCCTGCACTTTTCCCTGTTGAACATCATGAGGTTCTTCCTTGCCCAGCTCTCCAGTCTGTCCAGGTCTTGCTGGATGGCAGCACAGCCCTCCAGGGTGTCATCCACCCCTCCCAGTTTGGTATCATCAGCAAACTTGCTGAGGATACACTCTGTCCCTTCGTCCAGGTCAGATGAATATATTGAACAGGACTGGACCAAGTATTGACCCCTGGGGGACACCACTGGTTACAGGCCTCTAGCTTGAACCTGCTCCATTAATCATTACCCTTTGGGTCCTGTCACACAGCCAGTTCTCAATCTACTTCACTATCCCCTCATCCAGCCCACAATGTTCTGCTTAGAAATATTGTTGAAGAATAATGGTAACATATTTTGTGGGGAGGGTTATACAAGAGAAATTAAATTCTTGTTCCAGTATGTACAGTCTAAATGGATGGGAGAGAAAGAGTGAGGAGAAAAATAGCACCATGTAAAGCTCCTTTCTTGAGTTAACACAACAGTTAGCGTCAATAGCAGAGCTACAAATCAGCAACCACTGGGCACACATCTCTTTCCTGTGGTCTCTTTTAAAATTGTCTGTGGACTATGTATTATTTGAAGAGATAAAAACTGTATTCAAAATAACTGTGATTTTTTTTTCTGTCACAAACAACAAAAGAGATGAAAAATATGTTAAGAATTTTTCCTTCTTCTGCAATACCTGTGATTTGATAGGAGCATGTCCAATGACTTAATGGCATTTATTTCTTGCAATATTGTCATGTTGTTCTAACACTTTCTGATCTGGAAAAGAGGAAATTTTTTTACTTTAAGGATGTGAAACCAAGAGCCGTGAAACTACCTGCTGTAATCACGAAGAGAGAATCGTCAGTGGACACCTTTTTTCATAATGGTTCTATCAATGTGAAAAGGCCGCTATCATAGCTATTAGTCTAAAAATGTAGTTCAGTCCTTCTATGTTACTAAGCTAGTGAAAAGAACAAATAAAATATATTGTTCACCGAGTTAACCAGATACATTATAAATATTTGATAGCAAGTGTAAAATACGCATATATACATATATAAATATTCAATAGCAAGTGTAAAATACACATATATACATTTAACAGTACTTGCATGATAATGCATATAAAAGAAGAGAGAGGAGTTGGGAAAATCTTAAACATTTAACAATGTTTGTGATGTTTGCAGACCTGGTTTTGTTGTAACTGTTGTGATATTAAGAGTAGTAGAAATAACTGTGATACTTTTTTGTATGTGTACTTTTATTTCCTGACATTTTCTCATGTAATTACTGTCAAGAAGGTAGTTGCCTTGTGTCACGGTCATGCTGCGCAGAAATGAACTGTGAGATCAGAGACAGACATTAAATAGTAGTATATAATACATAGTAGTAAAGCCCTACCAATAATTAACTAGTAGTAATTTAAATATACAAAATTACTGTCTCTAAAAGATAATTTTAAATAAATTTAAATGTTACATAATGTTAAAATTTCCTGATGGCTGAATTATATTTACTGCTGTGAATAGAGAATTCTTTCTTTCTGACCTGCATAATATGTCAGATCTTGCACTTTTACCTTAAATAAATAGAATTGTTTTGACTAAATTTACACCTTGTAAAAAATTTTAAAAATAAAAATAATTTCTGAAAGAGCTTGCAGCACTTTCTCGTATTAGATGTATATGCACTCGTAATCTTAGTATACAGGCCTGTTTTATGAGTCTGAACCCTAAGTATCTAGTTTTATAGCTTATATATGCTTTGTTAAAAGGGCAAATCTCGGCTTTAAAATTCAAGGTCTCAGTATTAAAATATTAATTACAACTATAAAACTTCCTCATATAATTTTCACTGATTGCCCAGAAAACAAAATGATTCTTTGTTCTTATGTTGTATACAGCAATAGCTGATGAGATTTATGGTGAAATGTTAATGCATATACCAAAGGTCTGTTGTAAGTAACATCATGTTCTGTTGAAGAGTAGGACTGAAATTAAGCAAACCAAGATGACCCCCATAAGACAGCAGCAGAAGCAGTCACTTGGTCTGTCTTCCTAGGTCTTCTGTTCTGTCCTGACAGCAGCACTGAAAAAGTTCCACACTTTAAATCTAAGGACCACTTCAACGTAATAGGTACAAAATATTTCATTCCTGCTGCCATAAGTACTGCAATTATCAGAAAGGTATTGGGAATTACAAGGACAGGATGTGAGGACTCTTCAAAGTGGATTAGGAATGTGGGTGGCAATCAAAGAAATGATTTAGTACTTGAGGGTTTGCATAATTAACCTGAGCAGAAGTTGTGCTGCTTGCCTGTTATATATTTAAAAAAGAAGAAAACCAAAGAGAGAGTAAGGAAAAAGTACTCATATCTAATAAATTCCAGAAGACAATGTGAAAGGAGGGTCCAGAAAACACAGAAAAACTGCTTTATTTCTCCTCTTTCCATGAGGTTTAGATCAGATTTTCCTCCTATTCTCGTAGTCATTACAGAAGTATCAAAAATTTGTTTCAAGGATTGAATCAATCTGACCTTATCTTTGGTTGGAAATTTGGAGTAGCTGTGCTGAATCTTGACTGCCATTTGCTATCCTACATGATCAAGGCAGGGGGTTGCTCCTCCACCCTGCAAACTACTGTCTTTTGCAAATCTGTTTGGCAGTGTTTTTCTACTCTCTGCATCAATGTAGTTCACTACCACATTTCCTGCTGTAATTCAGCTATTCATTTACTGAGGGAAAAGACCTCATGAATTTCACCTTCGTCCTTTAATTAATAGTTCTGATAAGCCATGCCTCTCTATTGCTCTAAAAATAGCAAAAGTAACTACACCCAGGAGAAATCCATGCCTCAGATGCAGAGGCATCTGAACTGACTACACACGAGAGGGACCGGACCACAAGCTGTGAAAATACAGTGTTGTGGTACTGAGTACAACAGCACATACCACGTGAGATGGACAGATTCTCTTTTAACAGTTCAGTAGTGCTGAGAGTGTAAGCACGTTACAGGCATAACAGGCCCAGCTTCTTTGCAGATTGTGTAAAAGCAAAGAAAAACTTTCTTTTTTCTTATGTTATGACCTACCTCATGTTTAGCCAGAAATAGAATTGGAACAGCACGTAGTAGCGCCAAAAACATTAGCTAATGGTCTTATAAGGACAAAAATTTATTAGTTGTTGCTTGAAAAAACACCCATGGTATTGTGTTTTGGCACACTCTGAAACAATTGTCTCCTTCAAAAGTGCTGGAAATATCTGAGCTACAGATTTCCTGATTTTTTTCTGTTGGGGTGATTAAGTACTAGATTTGAAAACAGAACACTTCCTAAATCTTAAAGACATCTTAAAGATATTAGATAAGCATTTTTAAGGCTCAGCAAATAGAGTGTATTCTTATTGCAAACATTAACTATAAACTCTGCTCCTTCACCTTTGCTTCCCATGCATCCTTAATTGATTGGATTTGTTAAATTTTTTGACTGGAGAGCAGATAGAAACTTTTTTGTTTCTGAAACTCTAATTGACTTTTGAATAAATTCAAGACAGCTATAAATATAAAGTAAGCGAACATCTATGTAAATTCTGACGTTATATTGTTTACTTTGTATTCCTTTAAACAGCTGTCTTGGCAATGTTCATATGCTGATGTGAATACTGTAATTATTGCTAAATCATTTAATTATATTATTTACTTAAAAAAAATTCTTAGCTACAGTTTGCTTTTATTCTGTGTTTTAAATATATATAAATTGTACTAGTGACTTGAAGAGATTAGGTTTATGTATCTTCCCAAGGGAACAAAAGTTTTGACTATGTTTTATTGTTACTAGCTTTCCTCAAATAATTAGCATATTGAATGAAAAATGCGGTTCAAGCCAAAGCCATGGAGAGCTGAGACTCAAAATTTTATAGCATTTTAACATGTATAATGTATGCATAACCAAGGTTGAGATAAAACTCCTTTTTTTTTTATATTTTCCATGTGTGCATGTAGCATTTTATTTAAAGGAATCTGAAAAAAAAATGTTATCAATAAATATTAAGATAGAATATTCCATGACTTTTAATTAAATTCCTTAAATGTGTTGTGATGCAGTGTGAGCAGAAGTCATTTAACTTGGAGCAACTAATAATTAAAAGGCAACCAAGTATTCATTTCAAAACTATATGGTTCATAACAATTACTCTCTCAAGTAGCAGGGTTTGGCTGATTCATTACTATTATTTATGAGTGGTATAAGCTCACCAGGGCTATCTCCTGTAATGGATTCTGTGCAGTACATGCAGATGGAAAAAGTCAAATTGAGTCCCAAGAAGGCTTCAGTAGGCTCAATTTTACAACATCTTTTTTGTTCTGTCATTATTGGAACAATGTCTACAGCAGACTTATTTCCAGATGTTGCCAGCAGCTCACTGGGAGAGCAAGATGGAAAAGGCAACTTACCCATATTAAGACCTCTCAGCTGAGAGTTATACAATGTTATAACAGTAATAATTATCTATAACATTATTTTTATTCTTGCATATTGTTCAACTTATTACATAAACAGAATGAAATCCTATCAACAGAAAGGGGTATTGCAGGTATATCTGAAGGAAAAATAGCCTACTACTGTGCTATTTCACTGTAAAAAACAGATGATGCTGTCGCTTCATTTGAAATTTGCTTTGAACTTTGGATTTCTTCAGACTTTTAATGAGAATGAAACTCAATGGATTGTGCAATTTTGGGTCATGTTTTGAAGCCAAAAAGACTGGTTTGAAATGTGTCTACTAAGCTAAATCCTTCAGTTCTGTTCAGCTCTGTTGAAACCGTATTTTAATGAGTGCCCAACAGGCTTGGAATTAGTACTTCCAGATTAATATAAATTCATTGCACATTTCATTTGGGCTTCAATGTGGCTTTGGAGCTGTAACAGAAATGGTGGTGAAATATTAAAATATGGAGGCCAGCTAAACACAGAGTAGAATTTCACTAATAAAAAGCTTTCAATGAAAAAATTCCACCAGCCCAACATGTGGTCTCCCAAAAGATATGCTAGCTGTTCTTGAGGAACTTCCCTTTGTTTTTAGAACAAAAGAATTTTAAACATTTATTTCTGGAGCCTCTTTTAGACAGTCAGAGGAAAAGGAAGGATGCTGATTAATACTGTGCCTAGTGAAGTGGTTTATTTAAAATCAGAGAAGTATACCTAGTCCTTAAGACAGGAGCTAACACCAAAGAATTACAATAGAGTTGTTTATCAACTTCTCAGAAGATTCTTTTGGGTGTGCTAAATAGTTTTAATTCTTTTTCAGAGCTATAATATTACTTAGATGTTTTCCTTTTCACAATAGGTGTTATTAAAGGATTTGAAGAGTGTACCTAGGAAGCTATTTATGTGATTAATGGAACATTTTATTCTCATCTTACAAGGGAACTTTCAGTCTCCGTGGTAAGCATTAATAGTTTGGGGATGCACATACTTTAAGGAACTTCTGTGTGCTGTTCTCATTAATACTTAAGAGCTTAGACAAATATTTATCATTCATTTAAATTATTATGATGTATAATTAGGCAAATCACTATATTTGTAGTAATAATGAACCACTGTTTATAGCAAATGTTGTTATGTAGGGACCAAAATCTCCAACAATTTATGTTACTGCATTTTCATCTGGTTTACAACACTTTTAGTTAGAAAACACTAGAAATAATGAGAATGCACAGACTAACCATTCCTAAGCTTTGTCAGCATGCAGAGACTTTCATGTTATTTACCTGTTTTAGAGAGAGAAAAGCAGTAGTATGCTGCAGATTCAAAAATATTGATTTTGAATATATATTTAATTCAGAAGACACAACAAAGTCTCATAGCTCTAGTATCCTCTGGCCTCTTTATATTAAACAAAAAAGGTCTACTGTCAAAGACTATTACTGAAACATGTACACAAGGGTTCCACATTCTCTTAAGTTTTTTACAGGGAAGCCTTTTTACAAGTATGTATGTGTGCATTTAAGCACTGAATGCTGATTAGCAATTTGTCTTTTAAATTTCCTGATTTGTGCTGATCAATTAAAAAGTTATGTATGCAGAAATAGTTTTCAAGTGCATGTTTACCATGTCTAGCTTCATCCTTTTCTTATTTCTTATCTGTGTTTTCTTATCTTATCTAATAGCATGTAAAAAGAGGTCTCCAGTTTTTGTGTTTCCAAAAATGCGGTTTATAATTCTGCAAATTTAGGAGAAAAACCCAAATAATAAAGTAGTTGTACACTTGTTCACTCTCCTGTGTTACAGTCTTACTTTATCTCTTCTCAGAGATAAAAAGTAGATTTTAGTGCCCCCAAAAAAGAAAACAACAATTGTTCTTTTACTCTTATGAGGTTAAATAGTCACACAGGCTATCTACACTGTCAAATCTAAACTCAAAGAGTTGGTTGGGTTTTTTTAAGAAAAGAAGCATAACTGGCATCTCTATAATAATAAAGGGAAAATTGGGAAAATTGCTGATTTCCCACTAAGTTTCAGTTTCTTTATGAGTAATATGAAATTAAATTTTCTTTATGTTTTATTATGTAGTACTCATTCATTTCTCCAGTACTTAAAAGCCCTTTTTTCTAGTTGCTAATTTGGTTGCTGTTTAGAAAAATCTGTGCCAGATTCATTTGCTGATCTGTGAATCTGTTCTTGAACAGCTCTCAGTTAGAACTACTGCCCATAGAGATACGCATCCCACGTGTTATTTCAAATATGTGTATGGATTGATTTGTTGTGCTTACACAGTTTTGGTGACTGCGTCATTATGGGTAAGAGCAAAGAAAAAGCATGGCTGATAACTCAGAGTTCTTTTTTAGTGCTGAGTCTGAGTTGCAGCTTGTCTTTCAGCCTGGGTAATGAGTTACGTGTGAAATAATTGCACTCCCTTACCAGAGTTAAGAGAAGTTTCATCTCTCTGTGTGTCTAGATGCGACAAAAATAGATTTAATCCCCTTACTTTTGTGCAATTAATTACTTTCCTATATTGCCAAGTAGCAGATAATGGGAGTATTTCACTGGAAGTGTAAAATTGTGTCACCACTCATATGGAATGCTGAATTCCTTCAGTTAATACTTTAGAACAGCTGTTGTTTTTTTTCAAATATTCTTTGAACTTGCTTTTCTAGAAAGGAATACTTTTAATTTTTTTTACTTTATTTTCTCAGGGTTTGTGTTTATCATGATTTTATCATGGTTCTTTTGTATGTGACAGGAGCTACAATTTGTGTGTGACAGGAACTGTAGTTGTACTATCCTTCATGTTATGTACCTGCCACATACTTGCCTTCGTGTCTCTCTCTGATTTTCCAAGCAGCTTCCCTAGTAAACTTCATCTCAAAGGGTACACAGAGGAATTAGCATAGCTGTGTATTAAGTTCTTAAAGCAGAACACAGAGAACACCTTACTGCCTTTTCTGTTGTGTTTTTTAATTTTTTTTATTCCTTCATGGAAAGAAGCCTTTTTCTTTTAAGACTTTCAATATGGCCTTCCCAGTTTGCTTTCCCCAGACTTGTTAGATTCCAAAGAGTCCAGCATATTCTTAAATTTCCATTTCTACATTTACAGCCAGCCTAACTTAGTATTCAGTCTACTTCCAAATGACAGAGTGCAGTTTAGTAAAGCCTGTAATTGAAAACAATGTATTTCTGAATTCATTTATACACAGAGTAAGGCTGCATTAATGACTGTACAATGTACTCCAAAGGGTATTATTACTAATTTGCTGAAGCTACTAGCTTATTCTCCAGCAAAAACTTTTTGGTGTCAACAACTGCATGTGGGTGTTTTTTTGTAATTTAAAAACTTAGGATGTGTGTAAATTTTCTTAGGATGGTATTGGTCTTTTAGATACTGTTAACACTGACAGGTCTGACAGTAACCTTGCCCTTTGTTGGTGCTTCAGGGTAGGTGACAGCTATCTGATATGCTACTGTAAGAGTCGTGTCCTGCAAGCTGAACTTTGGATCTGCCTGGAAGTGTGTATTAAGTCAAATACTGTGTTCATCTCTAGTGCTGTGCTACAATGTCTTGGCATAAACAGACATTTATTTATTAATGCAGCTTCAGATATGGAGATGCTGCTGGATACACTGTAAAACTTATAATAAAAGTTGTAAGTGGTGGCAAAAGGACTGCTGGATGTAGCCAGTGATTTCAGTCTTTGTTTCCTTGTGTAAGGTTATTATGCTTTGTTCTACAGGCATTTATTGTGTATTTGATTAATAACAAAAAACAACTTCCAAGTCTGAGAGTGCTAGTGCAGCTGTAGTTCTACAAAACAGCTACAGCCCAAGAATTATGCAAGTCCATGAAGCAATTTTCTATAAAAGCTTCTTTTTTATTCTTGTGTTCTTGCCTCGGCACCTGCTTTATGTTATTTTTCACAATATTATATACTAAGTAGACCACTTGTTGCTTCCAGTATAGTTCTTTTTTTTGTTGTTTCTACTTGAAATTTTTTGGCTTACCCAACTTATAAACATGTTTGTAGTCTAAATATGGTTCCATTTCTCCTTGACCTGGAAGCTGTATTCATTGGACATGGCAGAGGGAACAGCGTAGTTGGTTGTGTCAAATGCAGAAGATATGACCATGGATGACTGAAGCTGTAATATAAGCCCCCGAGAACAGATACTATGCAGCTTAAATTGTAGAGGGAAATACTGGCTCCCCACTGTTAATAGGAACCATCTTTTAATTTGTTATTAGCTCTGTTGTTGTTCAGGATTTGCAGGCAAAGACCTGGTAGGGAAAAAACTTAATTGTGTCCTTAGTTATATTGAATATTCATTTTTGTCAACAAAGGACTAGTAACTCTACAGGAAATAATTAGCTAAGATGACAGGAAGGTAAATAGTTTGACAGCCTTTTTTAAAGTTTCTAGTAGTAATTACAGCAAGACAACAATTTCTTGTAGGATTAAAAATGCAATCATAAAATACTAGAACTACTGACATAGCACATTTGCCAGTCCCTTATTTAAAGGCAAGAATAGCTTCTTTGTGATAGAGCTGATCACTGTTTTATTGTTAATTACATGTTTCTTCTTTTGGCTTGTCATGTTAATAATTTTTGGAGGTACAAAGCAAAATTTTCAAGTTTTTAGAATTGATTCAAAAAGAATGACATTAAGACATTTTGATTGCACTTACTTGTAATTAAAGAATACCACCTAATGATTTTCCTTTCCTCATTATTTTTTTAATTTCGAGGTAAGAAAGCAAAAACTTACACTAGTCTCATGACCTGACTTAATTTCAGTTGATATAAAATCAAAATCAATATCTGTCTATAACTATTCATTTGCTAGAAAAATTCCAGCAAACTGTTAAATTAAATCTCATAGCTGTGTGCTGCTGTGGTGTAATACTAAACAGTAATATATGGATTATAACTATTCCATCTCAGAAGTAATATTACAGCTAAGTAACATTTCCATTTTGCTTATGCAGCGTTTTTGAGAGGTTCTAGTCTATACAGAAGCAAGTAATTTTAAAAAAGAAATCTTACTCATAAATCCACATGAAATCCACTTTGAAGAGCATGTGAAACAGTGAAAATGGTTGGATTTTGAAGTTCTGTGAACTTAAAAGTATATGAATCTTTAAGAATATGTTACTTTTCTTTCTGAAAAGCAATTTGCTTCTCTACTAAAGATTTGAAAAAAAGCACAGTAATTGCCTGTGGTGGGTTGAGTGCAGCTAGTGTTTTATGTATTCGTTGAACCTCACTTCCTTACTGCCTTATTTCCCACTGCTGCCTTTAAAAAGGAGGAAAAAGAAACCTGGTGAAATATATTGTAAGCAGATAATAAAAATCCCAAGAGATTACATGCACATTTGTGGATATGTATTGCGTAATCACACAAAGAGAAGCACTGCAGAAAATGTTTGTGAGTAATTGTAGATAACTTTTTTCAGAGAAGTTTAGGGATACAACTAAGACATTTCTGTGTCATGTTTTAGTTCTGATGTTGCGAAGTTAAATTCTTATAATGACATCCTGGCATCCAGTAAGAAATCCGAATTTTGAGTATTGGTCTAATCAAGTTAGGATATTTGCCCACAGAAGTACCTTAGCAGAGAATGTAAAAATCAGACAAAATTTATAAGTATAATTTAAGCAGTGTAAATATTAGGCCAGCATAGGCTGCTTTTGATAATCACAAGACATTTTCTTGGATCAGATTCTCAGTTACTTTGACCAGGGACTATAATTTGATTTCTGTGGAAGAGCGATACTTTATGCTAGCTCTGTGGATTTAAGCAATTTAATAAGAGCTGGATAGCATCAAAGGATGGTGTTAATTTTAGGATATCTTTGCATTGCAAATTGATTGTAACTTCTGTCTTCCTTTATTTTTCCATTTTTAAACTTTTTTTTTTCAAATTGGGAGTGGGTAGAATTTATGTCCATTTGACCATCATACTTTGATCGTGAGAATTAATTCTCCATATGCTGGTGGCTGCAGCACACAATTTCTGAGTCTAAAACAACATTGGTAAGGTGGGTTTTGTTCAGTAGTACATAACTTAATCTTAACTCTGTCTGCCATAAGGAGCTTTACATTTTCTGTAACAGCTTTACAGGTTCTCTAACACTCCCAGAGACAAAAGGGGGGGAAGTTGTGTCCAAGTAAAAATCTTGATAGTTTACTTAAGTTTACTTAAGACATTTGTTACTGTCTTACAAATGTTACATAAATTGTATTCATGTTTAATCTTAATGAAGTGAGAATTAAAACCTCATGTAATGTTACTATAGATCTTATGTATTGTTTAAATTTCAAAGTTAGGAACACAAACCTCTGCATGCAATCTTTCTCACAAATACTCCTACAACTTCAGCCGTTAACTCAAGTGTTTTGTCAGCTCCTTCTGAGATGTGCTTTTACATGGCTGCCTTTTCTTTCCTAGCTTTCATTACACTATTCTTTTGCTCTTGGGAATCATGTTTACAGCATACATCTATTATTCTCTTTGACTTCTTCAACTTCTATGCTGGATTGCTCAAGTATATCCAGAGTGCAAACACTATTTTATTTTGCAGTCCCATCTTAAAAGCTAGTGATCTGGACTCATTGCCTACTGTTTGTAACTACTACCTGGCAAATTGTCAGCATGAAGTGATTCTTGGTTACTTCATGCTTGCTTTTCTTCTTCCCAATGGCTGTCATCTCCTGCACAGGTATTTTATTTAATTTATGTCCTCTCTGGTGTGTGGAGTTTTCACTTCCATATGTACTCTTTGGTGAGCTTCTAACCATTTTTGTTGTTGTCTTCACCTGTACTTCTTTGGTGAATACTATGTGTAACATTTATTTAGCAGAAAATTAAGATTAATATTACCTAACAAAATTAAGCACAAATTTCAGATTTAACCACAGATGTATTCTTTTCGTTTTGGCTTCATTTTATTTTCATTCTGTAGTTTTCTGTGTCTAACCCAAACCTGAAAGAGAGAAATGTATTCTTTTGCTTGTCTGTAAAACATCTCAAGCATCCTCTAAAGATTTGCATTTTGCTGCTATGACGGAAGTACCCCTGATTAATTCTTACCATTTTTCAATTATGTATTTATACAGTCTTTTATTATTCAAGTTATTAGTTTAGATATCTTGAGAAAAACTTTTGAAATAAAGATTTAAAATAAATTTTAAAAAAATGTATTTAAAGATATTAAAAGTTAGTGAATTAACAAGCACTCAAGAACACAACACAAACAAGAACTCAACAGCAGTAGTATTCATTTGATTTAGCAAACGTCTGTGATCTTCCTACAGTCATACAACACTGATTTTCTCCTTGGTGCATTGTAGTTAGGTACTCAACAAGGAGGCAGCTTAAAAGAAGTGCTAGTCAGTCCCTCTGAGTTAGGTGATTTACGTGCATGGGTGCATTCGAGTGTTTAGCTGTTTCCTGATTAGAATGTTCATAATTAACATTTTTTTTTCCCAAATTTATTCTAATGCTTGAGTGTCTGCATAAAAATTGACAGAACAAGAAAAAGCAAAATAATTTTGAATCATAACTCTAATTCTACTGTTGTTGAACTCTTTTTTCTAATTTGCTAAGTTTCTGTTAGCTAATATTGGTCTTTAAACATACCCCTGCTGCTTTGAGTGTAGGTTGAGATGAGATTTCATTCTGGTTCTAAAAGGTGAATATAAATTCTTATGTACATAATTTACAGATGCTATTGTTGTTGAACTCCTGTCTAGTTTAAGCATCACTTTAAAGAAAGGCTTGAGTGTCTACATAAAACACTAAAAGGAAAAGAAAATGATTTGCAATCATTAAACTGGAGGTGAAGGATAAACATAAAATCTACATTAAATTCATTTTATCCAAACAATTGGTTTTTCTGTTCATTGAATGGTAAAGATAATCAGTTATCAAAATAAAATAAATTTAAAAACAAAACAACAGAAAAAAAACCCCCACCCAAAGTCTCCACACATATGTCTAAGGATAAAGTGAAACTATAAACAGAGATTTCACTAGTTGAACAATTATGATTTAATCCATCTCCACCTCTGCTCAGTAACAACCCAGAAAGAGGGTAGGAATGAGCTGATGTCCTGGTTCCTTCAGGACTGTTGCACCGGATCCTACAGAACTCGAACCCTTGCATGAGAACTGGGCATCTCTCGGAGCTCAGGGCCAGTTAATGGCTAAGGAGTGCCTCAGCCTCTGAAAGGATGTGTCCCTCCCAAGCTTGCACATGTGATTCAAGTCCTGTTTTATTCCAGAACTGAAAAATGGACAGATCTGCACAACTAGACAGCTTTTTTATTTCTAAATATTCTGCCTCTTACTTTCATAGGAAGTGTGTTGTGAAACAGAGGCTATTTTTTTTGAACCTGCTTTTTTTCTAAAAATACATCAGTTTAACTGTATTAGTCACCAGTTCTCTGTTACCTTTTCATCTTACTTGATTTTTCTCCTTCTGGGACAAAAAAAGCAAAAGAAAATAACAATAAACAGAATCACAACTTGTGGTGGAAATGAATCTGGACAGATAAACTGTGTTGTTATGTCAGAGCCATTTTGGGCTGGTTTTGTTTTATAAATGGGTAGGTGACAAGAAAATTCCAATGTGTACTACACATTTGCCCAGAGGGCAAGAGTTAAACTCTGTAGTCACATAAATTCAGGGACTGTTCATAACAGACTTTCCTGTTACTCTTGAGAAAATGTTTGTGCTGCCAGAAGGACAGTTTGAATGGACACAAATTTTCTTACCACCAGGGTCTGCCATTTTATAACACATGTATGCTGTGATGAATTCCCAATATCAGAAATTGTGGGTGAATTTTATTAAGGTGAGGAGATTTTGATATATTATTTGAATAGTCTCCATGAGATATATCTGTATCTAATTGTGCAAAAAGCAGCCATCCATGACTGTCTTCTTCCTCACATATCTGTGTTGGTTTCTAGGGTCCCGTATGATTATAGGTACTCTGAAGGGGCTATTATGGTAGAAAATGGAGGAAAAGAAAAATTAGGTTTTGTTGGAATAAGCCAATTGCAAAAGAAACCAATTTTTGTTCTTGACATTTTAATATAGCTCTTGCTGAGCAATGTAAAGCAACCAAGTATTATCACTTAGTTTTATCTAATACTGTAATATAGAACACTGTACTGTTGCATGTACAGACTGTTGAGTGCTCCTGTGTTGACCATCCTTACAGATATGTCTTTCCTTTCTCTCTTGCCTGCAGCTGTCGGAAGAGTATGGCTTTTTTTTAATCTCATTGCCAAGGAGTTTCTTCGGTTTATGTGCATCAGTCTATTCTGTAGCTGTGACAATTTATTAAAAAATTACATACTAGATTCCAGGAAAGGATTCAATAATGTATTTAGCCATAGGTAGTCAGACCCAAATATTTACTCAAATCCACAGTAAACTTGCAGAGGGGTGCTTGGATTTCAGGCATATTGCCCAGAACATAACTGTTTTTTCCTTTGTTCCTTTAAATTCACTGTTTCATTTTAGAAGCTCCCTGCCCTGGATGGCATATGTAAATTAAGGTGATAAGGGGAGTTCTTTGTCCTCTAAACTGTCTTTCTTGCTATGAATTTTGCATTGTCTTATTACAGATGTGGTTTATCTGCCTTTATTCTGAAATTTCCAAGAGTAGTAATATTCTGTACCCTGGAGGAAATGTTTGGTATCATTGCCAGAGTTCAACTGTATCTTTCAACTTCTAGGCTGGTATTTTAAATCCTGATTATTTGTGGGAAATAATGTCTGTCTTTTATGGGTATAATTTTTCTTTATCCTTTATTGAAAAAAAAATCAAAATACCAAAAGAGAAATCGAAATCCGTCATTGTATTGGGCTTTGAATAGTGAATAAATGAGTAATTGTTTTGGTCTTGGAGAGAAAAAGTATGTTTATTTAAAAAAACATGTTTGAAAGCTGTCATTCCAAATCAGATTTATGTGCATGTTTGCTGTTTTTAGAAGGGAGGCACCGAACTGAGTTGTTGCATATGAATTTTTACGAATTTTATATTACACAACTCTTAGTTGAGTATGAGCAGCAGAAGCTAAAGTGCTCTTTCATTGTATGGTGATTTTGCTTTCATTATTTAGTCTTTACCACTGGGCACATAAGTGAGTTACTGGTTTGACCAACTAAAGAGTCATTCTGCCTTCATTAATGACTTTCACTTTCATTGCAGTTAATATATGGCTTATATTCCTCAACGACATACTTACTTTGAAATCAATATTACTAGGACCAAATTATTGAAAGGAGGAGGTAGAAGTCTCAAAGGGGTAAGAAGGTTTGAATCGGAGGCACAGGTGAAGGTGTCTAGTTTCATTTGAGGCATACTTGGGTAGCCCCTCCAATCCTCCCTCCAGAACATCACCAATCTCCCATAAGGACCCCAACAATTGGCACAAGCTTTTTATTCATGCACCAGAGTTAGCTAATAACATTTCAGTTCCTGATTACTTCAGTATATCCTGTGAGGATGTAAAGGATAAAGATCTGTTTTTAAGTGTGTGCTTACTTCATGTGGTGTGTGTTATAGCTACTTGTAGATTACAGTTGTTCAACTAGGCACTGAGTGGAATGTGTTTTTCACAGGAAAGGCTTTTAATTGTCATATGACAGAGTTTTTTTTACCTAGTAAGGTAAAAAAGTTGCTTGTCCTATAAAATACTGAGGAGAAAAAGGAGCCTGGAAGTCTAGAAGAGATCTAACACCGTAGAAACTACAAGCAGAAATATGGGAGGTAAAGGAAATTGTAAAATAAAGTGCATGAGTTAATAAATGCATGTGACTTTGGAAACCAAAATACTTTTCCTCTTGCAGCAAATGCTACTTCAGGCTTGCTTTGGAGTATCTCAGATCGTAAAGAAAATATTCATAAAGAATGCAGTCTAATGCAAGAGGGCAGTTGCTTCTCAGAGATTATTTATGTTAAAAAATTATCAGGAAAGAGTGTACCAATTTTATATATGTGTATAATATCATGAATACAGAGGTGCCTATTTAAGTCTAGACTGTGTGAAAGGTCAGAGCTAAAAGATATTCCACACAAGATTTAGATTCAGAAGCTGTGATGTTGAAGCTAGATTTAAATAATTCAGTCTCCTCCTGCACTGGAAGGCAAAGGATAATGTAGAAAGATTACAGTTCACTTACAATGATATTACTAACTAAACCCTAGAGGGAAAGAAAGAGAATTTCATTCAGAGTGTTTCAAATTTTTTTTTTTTTTTTGCATTAAGGTGATGAGCTAGCAAAGTACTCATTATTATTATTATTATTGTTAGTGTTAGTGTTGTTGTTGTTGTTGTTGTTGTTGGATGCTTCAGTTCTGGGAAGGACAGAGCTGATAGTGGAGAGTTCTTTTGTTTTTCTGTGCCTTGACTGGGGCAAGCTTTTCTCACTGTTTTCGCTCTGGCTGTCATGCAGGTAGTTGACCAGATTGACACGCTGACGTCAGACCTGCAGCTGGAGGATGAGATGACAGACAGTTCCAAAACGGACACGCTCAACAGCAGCTCCAGCAGCACAACGGCTTCCAGCTTGGAGAAAGTCAAGGTGCGGGGCAGTGCACCCCTCATCAAGCCCCCTGCGCACCCCTCTGCTATACTCACTGTGCTGCGGAAGCCAAATCCGCCCCCACCTCCACCACGACTGACGCCCGTCAAGTGCGACGAGCCGCCGAGGGTGCCTCCTTCAGCCAACCCTGTCAAGACTAATGGTACCCTGCTGCGAAACGGGGGCTTGCCAGCTGGCCTAAATCGCATCCCCAATGGAGATATATGCTGTATACCGAATAGTAACTTGGAGAAAGTTGCCATGCAGCCTCTGATGCACAGAGCTGAGAAAGAGCGGTGCCCTCAGCCGGGAGCGAGGGAACGGGTACGATTTAGTGAAAAAGTGCAGTACCACGGCTATTGCCCTGACTGTGATGTTCGGTATAACATTAAAAACAGGGAGGTGCACTTGCACAGTGAGCCTGCACGTGTTGTGGGAAAGCTGCCACACCAGTGCCCTCCTCTGCCACCTCCACCGCCTCCGCTGCCTCCATTTCCTCTGGAAAATGGTGGGTTGGGGCTAGGTCCCAGTAATAGCTTTCCTCCTCCAAGACCTGCAACTGTGCCTCCACAAACTGCACCAAAACCCCAGAAGACCATCTTGAGGAAATCAACCACTACAACAGTGTGATGTATGCCACTTGAAACAACTCTTTGTTTTTTTCCTATATATAAACATAAATAGGTAATGAGCACTTTCTACTTGAGCAATAAAAAGACCCAGTGTATTACTCCTTGTGTCCAGTGAAGTGGCATAAAAATCACATGGTAAGTACAAAGAGGAATGCTCTTGGTTTTGCTTGTACTTGCCAAAAAATATCATTATGGCAAAGGATGCTGAAAAAATATTCATGCTGTAGCTCGTAGGTTGTAAACATCTGTTACAGTTTCTTATCTGTAGCATGATTTAAAAGACAGTGAAAAGAAAGTTCAGTTTGAAAATACTGATAATACTATTCATGATAGATTTTGGTCTATCTGACATAAGGGAATAACCGTTGCCCTTGGGTTTTGAGAAACTTCCTGTTTCTAGCAAGTACCTTTCAAAATGTCATTTGACAAAGCAAAGCAGAATACCAGAAAATAGCTTTTGACTGAATCCTAGCAAATGCATTTTTCTCTGCCTGACTGCTTGAGCAGAGTCATTGTGTGTGGAACAGTGCAATAGGAGGTAATCATCAGACTTTCAGGCAGCTTGATCTTTGGTGGGGAAGTAAAGAAGTAATGAAGGGTATGTTGACATGGCTTTAGAAAACTGAATTATCTCACATTTTGTTTCTCACTTATGCAGTGCGCCACAGCCAAGGTGAAGTAGAGAATTTTCAGGTGAACAGGGATAGTCTCATTCAGTTCCCCCCTATTTCCACTGCTCAATCTGCAAAATGGAAGTGATATTTTATCTCACTTGCGATGACAGTAGATTAAAATAACAAAGCGCAATCCTGTGTTTTTCACAAAGCTTTTGTCTGGTGCAAATCCCTTTTTGAAGCCAAAGAAAATTTTGCCTGAGGCCTGCAGGGACATCCTTTAATTCATGTAGAGAACTTTGAAGTTGAAAAGCTTTGTGCAATTACTAAGCATTAACATGCAAAACAAGATATTTTACATGTTATCACATTTTGATGCTGAACTCAGATAATATTTTTACTTATTGAAAAAAAGTCTTCAGTGTTTTTCATTGTTTTATGAAAGAAATTTTTTTTATTCTCACAAAGAGAATGGTTGGGACCTAGAGTTAAAATCATCTGATTGGTGAAAAAAAATGTGATAATAAATCTGTTATTTACAAAATTTGTGCCAAATTAATCTCAAATGGCCCAACAGCAGATGCTATATAAAAGCAGTATGCTTTTTTTTCAGATGAAATGTAAAACATACTCTATGGCAAAGCAGACAAAAGTAGACAAAACAGATTTTTAATTTAAATTTCCATTTATGTGCAGTAATAAGTATTAAACTGAAAACAAATTTTAAAGCAGTTTGCCTGCATACACATTATAGTACACTTATAGCATTTAAACAAACATAATAAGAATAATCATAACAGAAATCTTAACCCTTAACAACCCTTTGAAAACCTTTGCAATAAACAAGGATTGTATTTTGTAGAAATGTACATTTAGGGTCTAAAGCTTCTTGTTGTATTCCTCGCACAAAAGTTGCAAAGAAGGAAATTACTGGATCCTAAAACTGGATGGACAGTATAAGAGTGCAGTCCTCCAATAAAATATTTTAAGTTTAGATGGACCTAAAGGAAGAAAGAGATAAAGACTTCTCACATTTAGCTATGTATACTATGATCTTAAACTCAGTTTTAATTGATATTGAGACAAAATCAAGTGGTTTAGAGGACAAGGAGATTATTGAATGTTGTTGAATAGGTGTCAAAGATGGAAAGAAAAAGTAAAAGCAACATAAAAACACTTTACCAACTGGCAAAAATACACATTTTATTTCAGCTGCACAACAGTAATGTGTTAAAAATTCAGAGGTTTATGTTTTACTGCAAGATAGATTGTAGAGGTGGGCCTGCGTACTGGGGTCAAACAAGGAGCTAAAATTAGATAGTACAAATTTTCTTCCCTGTGTTTTTCCATCTTTCCTACATGTGTATTGCTCATTTTGCTGTCATTCCATGAGTGTTTAAAATTAATGTGCATCTACCTGGAAGCTTTGCAGCCGTACAACTTTAGTCTGGTGCAGGTAGGCAGGCCTGGTGTCACTTCAGTTGAATTAGACCATGTTTCTGGGTGTCTGTGTCATCTTCGTCAATGACATAGACAGTTGGATTGAGTTTACTCTCTGCAGATTTGCTTATGAGTGGTGCAGTTGACATTCAGGATTGCCATTCAGAGGGACCCAGACAAGCTTGAGAAGTGGGCCCATGAACATCTCATGAGACAGCAAGGCCAAGTGCAAGGCCCTACACCTGGGTCGGGGCAATCCCTGATACCAATATCGTCTGGGGGATGATAAATTGAGATCAGGAGAAGGAGAGAGAAGGACTCATAAGAATGAGGAGAAGGACTTGGTAATGTTGGTTTATGAGAAACTCAACATGGACTGGTAATGTGTGCTTACAACTCAGAAGGCCAACCACATCCTAGGCTGCATCAAAAGAAGCATGGCCAGCAGGTTGAGGGAGGTGATTCTAACCCTCTAGTTGGGTCTCATGAGAGCTCATGTGGAGTACTGCGTACAGCTTCCAGTACAGAAAAAATATGGACCTGTTGAAGTCAGTCCAGAGGAGAGCCACAAAGATGATCAGAGGGCTGGAATACCTCTTCTATAAAGACAGGGTGAAAGAGTTGGGTTTGTTCAGCTTGGAGAAGAGAAGTCTTGGTGGACACCTTATTGTGGTCTTCCAGTACCTAAAGATGGGGACATACTTCTTTAGTAAGGCTTGCAGTGGTAGGGTAAGAAGAAATGTTTTTTGACTGAAAGAGGGTAGATTCAAACTAGATATGAGGAAGAAATTTTTTACAATGAGAGGGGTGAAACACTGGAAGGGGTTGCCCAGAGAGGTGTTTGATGTCCCATCCCTGTAAACATTCAAGGTCAGGTTGGATTGGATAAACCTGATGTAGTTGAAGATGTGCCTACTTTTTGCAGGGGAGTTGGACTAGATGACCTTTAAAGGTCTTTTCCAACCCAAGCCATTCTGTGATTCTGTGATATTTTTCCCTTGGCCTGTGCATGTCCCTGAGGATGGACTGTATAATTCTTATGCTTCAGAAAGCAAGGACTTGATTAGATGCTGCTAAAAGTATTTAGTCACATCAGCACTTTTACCTGATGTGTGATGACAGTAGAGGCAGTTAAATTGTGCTTCAAAACTTTGAAAGACATAGTAGAATGCAAGGAGGATCAGTTTGATGTAGACGCTGAAGAAATGACCTTCTGTAGGCATAGTATATATGTTGCTCAGGCTCATGCCCCTGAAGAGGTGTGAATCAGTCCTATTCAGAGTCTTTTAGATGATCACTCAAAGATACGTGTCATCTTATGTGGGTCATGGTGTAGCCACAGTGAGGTCTTTGCATAGTGGTATTATGGTAGCTGGTAGCCTAACTCTTGGGTAAAATCAACAAATACTTTTTACAGTAAGTGAACATCTTCAATCTTATATCATCTTTACTAGTTCAGAGCATATCTTCCTAGGAGAAAGTCATTAATAAATCACAGCCATCACAATACCAAAGTTAATAGATTAATATTAGGATGGGAATGTTTTAGCTGTCATGAAAATAAAACCTCTGTAGACTTTGGAGCAAAGTTATGTAGTACTAGGAAAATTAGGAAAAGGTTCTTCACTGAGATCTTCACTTGATCAATGGAACTCTCCAGGGAAGTGCTCATGGCACCAATTCTGACAGAGTTCCTAGAGCGTCTGGATTTAGTTTTAAGTAGTCTATGATTTAGTTTTAAGTAGTCTTGCGAGGAGCAGGGAGTTGGACTTGATGATCCTTCTAAGTCCCTTCCAACTAGAGATATGCTATGATTCTATGAAAAATGTAGGCTGAGCAGTTATTAATACAGCAGGCAGCTATTAAACATTTGCAGATGGCAAATGTTCTCTATTACTGCCTTTTAAAGAAAGTATTTATGACAGAGCTCTTCTGCTTGAGTATGAAAGAGGATTCACTCTACAGAGAATTAAAATTTTAGCATGGTAAAGTACAGGCTAGGCCACACACCTGGGTTAGACTTGCTTGCTTTAGTGACTGTATGTTGAAGCAGTGACTTCCAGAGACTTACTAGTTGTGATAAACAAGTTGAACAGTGAAAGCAGTGTCTGAGAGTACTGAGATCTAGTGAGGCTGTTATTGAAAAACGTCTTTTCTTTATAGTAGATCTCCAGAAAAGATAATGCAAATTAAAAATTCAGGAAAAAAAATAATTTAAAAAATATGTCATACTTCTAAAGTTTTTCTGGAAGTTAAAACTTTCTGGTTATATTTTGCTTTAACTTAACAAATACAGTGTTTAAAAGGAACCTTATTCATTATTTCAGTGGAAATAAGGTTTCTGACAGCAGAGGGCCCATTAATATAGTAAAACCACAAGGTACTGTTGCCAAAGTTAATAAAATCAGACTAGAAATAAGCTAAAAATTCTTCACAGTGAGGTATGTAGCTAGTGGAGCAACTTACTTGGAAAAGCATTCAGTAATCCACACTGTAAAGTTTTTAAATTAAAATTGGATGTCTCTTAAACAAGAGACACACTAAGTCTGAAGAAATCACTTTGAAGATCTACAGGAGGGCAAAGTAATTTACCCTAACACTCCCTCTTAGCTATTAAAAGAACGGATACACGTTTCGTTAAAAGACAGATGAAAAATGTACCTTTCTGATGTTTTCAGCAGGTGCAATTTTGTACTTGACAAAGAAGAGAGATGAAAAAAGCAGTTAAGCATTACAGAAGGAATAGAAAATTAAGAAGTCAAACACAACTAAGTACAAATTGTGCAGTGTTAATGAATTGCATCTACTTGTACGTGACTTGAAATGAAGGGGTGGGATGCTTTTTGTGAATGTATGTGGAAGAGTCTTTCTACCTTCTAGAATTATGATTTCAGAATGAACGATCTTTTTCTATCTGTATGTAATATTCACAGCTGAGCATCAAACTCCATGTCAACCAAAGTCACAAATCCTTTGGCTGTCAAATTGCTAGTTGGCTGTGCAGGAATTGTCCTTAGAATCAGTCTGTGGATACGGCTTTCAATTCCCAGTGCTGGTGTGGCATATTATACAGCTAATCCTGCACTGTTTTTTGAAAAAATATCCTAACTCACCTTTTCTGCTCATTCTTGTGTCATCCCTGCAATAAGTCAACTGCAGACATTTTTACATTTCTGTGCTAAAGCAGTGAACCAGATGGGTGATCTATTGTGTGTGAAAAAATATATATTGCCAAAATTGGTGAGTTAGTGAATGAGATAGTCTATGAAAGAAGTGAAGGAAGATGGAATGGGATACCCTTTTTTTTTTTTTTTCATTTGGTGTCATCCAATGTCTTACATGTCTTTGAATTTCAGAACTAAGAACTTCACTTGACCACTATCTAAAAAGCACATAAGGCTGCAGGAGAAACATTTTGTGTACACATACCATGATATATTTAAGATAAGTGTCTGCGATTCACTAGGGTAACTGAGGGGAAAATATATTCAAAATAGGAACTTAAGTTGTATTTTGATGTGATTGTTGTAGGAATCGTTGTAGTAAAATGTGTATTTTCATACGAATTAAGGTAAATTAGGATGCTACTTCTAAGAAATTTATAACTTTTATTTTTCCACCAAGTTGTCATAAAACCAGGAAAGTAATGAATACATAAGGAAGAGCTTCTCATGGATGTTTATTTCCTAAAACATAATATCCTGCAGATATTCATGAAACACCAATAGATTTTTAGCAACTAGTGCTAAAATAGCACTATGTATATTTGCATTAATAAGATAGTAGTCAAGATCTTATCTGCTTGGGACTTGTTGGGACTTTTTCTTTTCTTGTTGTACCTAGTATAAGGAAAAAGCCTTATATTTTTCTTCTGTTTTGTTTTGTTCTTTTTAATTTTTCATCCTGGGTTCTGTCCACCTAAAATCAACAGGGGAGGAGGGAGAGAAAAAGAGAGAGAAACATATGCAGTATTTTTCGTTTCTTTATGATGCATAACACAGCATGTTAAGTCATTTTTAAATACATCACTAATTCTCACATTGTCTCCCCCTGAGAATTTCTGACAACTAAAATACTAGTGAAAAACTGACCTCCAAAAAGGTGAGATCTATAATCCACAAAACAATAAATCCACTGTAATTTTGATGAACATATATAATATCAATAATTACTGAACAGGTTGGGTGAGAGACTCATTTGATAAAGGTTCAGCTCCCATGTTTTTGACAAAAACCGCCATGGTTTACAAAAAGAAATTGTGAGACTCCTCCAACAGCTTTTACTTGCATTGAGACAGTAACTGATTGATAACATTCATTATGAGTCTCTATGGGAAAGCTTGTGTAGGCCAATAGAGCAAATTTTGGTTATGCTTTTATTTTCATAGTAAGTTTTCCTAATATTCTATTTTCACGATAAATAATAAATAACTTTTGCAACCTCAATCATAATATGTCACTGAGAAATTAAATATACCACTCTATGAAAGATTTCTTTAAAACTTTTCAGGAATAGCACATCCTGAATGATAAATGAAAAAATGCATCAGTGATGACTGATAATTTGTAATTTATATATGTGAAATCTATATAACCAACTGAATACTTTAGATGCTGGTGATTTCGTTTTTTTTTTCCCTGTGGTGACCTGATTTTAAAATACAAGAGTAGTATTTCAAGAGTATGTCTAACCTGCAGAATTGTAATTATACACTGCTTGGAGACTAGCTGTACTATTTGAAAACTATTTGAACTTGGGTTTTGCCAAAACTTGGAAAACAGTCATAAATATTGAAATAAACTTTTTTTTTTTGTGATATTACTAAGCATTGCTCTAATTAGAAAAATCTTCTATTACAATATGTTGAGTAAATTATTTTGTATGTGCATGAAAATGACGGAGGAAAAGGATATCATATCTTAGTGGCAAGAAGAGAAAATAATGTTAGAAAAATAAGATTGAGTGTCTTTTTCTGATGGCCAATAGTTAATATTGACTTTCTCTTGTTAGGCATGCATAACAAGAGAAAGTCAATTAAATGCATATTTTTATATTTTGGTTTACTGTAATTTAGGTTTGAATTTGTCACTGTGCTATAGAGTCTAATTATACCAATGTTCAATGCATAAGTACAGAAAATGAAATTTGAGGTTGATTCTGCTCGCATGCACATGTGAGAGTAAGTCTACTTAAATGATTTGCCATTCTTTCCTGTGGGAAACAGATCTTAGAGCCTCAGTTGCATTGCTAAGGCAGAAGAAACCTCAAAGAAAAATTGAAGCAAGGGAACAAGGGAAAATTGAAGCAGAACAGTAAATATGGAGAGCAAGCCTTCATATAAACATAAGGCTGAACATGTAAATTTTGTGGTATTAATGCATTTTACATGCATTTTTTATTTTCTGACTCTTACATTTCCTGATACTCAGCTCCAGCTGTAAAAAGACATGCTGTTCAGTCAAGGCTAGGGGAACAAGAAATAAGGTTGTAAGTAAATTACAACTGATTCATTGATTTCTAGAAAGAAGACTGCCAACGTAACAAGCTTCAGTCTTGACAGTCAAGACAAAATTCAGTCTTATAGTCTGAATTCACAGGCTGAGGCAGAACAACTATTAGAAAAGCATTTGTATATACTAATATCTCTTTTAACAAGTTTGTTTTGCTGTTACTCATTAACCATACATGCAGAAGATTAATTATTTCTCTCTCAGACATGTAATGAATCTTTTAAATCATGTTCAAGTGAATACTTCATGAGCTTTCAGCAACTGCATTTTTTTCAAGGAAAATTTCATCTTTGTATGGAAGCTTTAAAATGAGTGAAATAGAAAGCAGAGAGCTTTATTAAAGTGTTGTAACATTCTAGAACACAGCATAAATATTGTAGTGTGTATTGAAGTACTACAGGTAGGAAGGTGTTGTACTGGTTTTCTGTTTAACAAGAAATTGACTGATAAACCAACTTTGCATCACTCTGTTTAATCTGTATTGACTGGAAAAAACTATTAACTGTAGATCTGATTCAATTGGCTATACTTGTAAGTAGTCTTATCCCGTGTCTAAGTTGACCTGTGGGTTTGTGCCTTGTTGTGGAAGATGAAGACCTCCCAGTTGTGTTGATAAGACCACACATGGTCAATTGTGATCTACATCCTACATTTCATTGCATAGAAACTGGTTGATGGAATAGGAGGCCGAGAAGGGACACTGCTGCACTGTTGGCTTTTGCCAGGTAGGAATTTGGCATAGTTGGTACACAGATTTAGACTAGGAAACTTGGAATGCTCCTGATTTAGGTAGGCTGAATTACCACATGTATTGGGTTTACATAGTAAGGCTTTATGGGGGTAGGGAGAGCTGCAGGGATGACTTCTGTGAAAAGAAGCTGTCCCCATGTCAGACAGAGCCATTTCCAGACACCTCCAAGATGAACCCACTGCTGGCCAGAGTTGTGCATGTCAGCAATGTTGGTAGTGCCTCGGTGATATTTTCCTTATTTGACATTATCATACCCTGGTTTGGATTGACAATAACTTAATTTCCACAAGTCGAGTGTGTTTTGCCCATGACAGTAATTGGTGAGTGATATCCCTGTCCTTATCTTGACCCATGAGGCTTTTGTTCTATTTTGTCCCCCAATTTCCAGTTGAGGCGGGGAGTGATGGAGTGGTGATTATCTGGTGGCCAGTCAAGATCATCCCACCATAACACTCGTGCTCACAGGCTTGGCAGTGCCCTGGCAGAGCCAGGAGGGTTGATAGATTCCCCAAGCCTAGTCTGGATCAATGTGTCTCAGTAGACAGAGTGCAAGGCATGTTCAGTTGCTGCCTCCTGGTCACTCAGTCTCAGCCTCAGGGTTGCACCAAGAACTGCCTCCAGTATACCGCTGCTCCACACAGCCATGTTTCTTCCCATCCAGGTCCACTTAGGCACTTACCTGGTGCTGGGGTGCAAAGCCCTGCTCCACATCATGTATTCACTTTCTGCTCCACAGTCACAGCTCTGCCCTGCAACGCTCCCTCCTGTGCCTGTGCAAGGAGGCCTCCCCACAACTTCTCAGTCCTGGAGCACTCAAGATAGATTCCTCAAGATCTGCCACTTTTCAGCTGTTTCTCATTTAATAGAAGTGCTATTTTGTCCTTGATTTACTGTTCATGTCTTGGGACGTAGAGGAAAGACCGGCTGCTGGCGAAAGCTGAGCCTGTCAACTCTGTTGATAACATATTTAAGAAGGGGTAGGAGAAGCTGCACAACAGCAGCTGGGAGGGATGAACGAGAGAAACAACCCTGCAGATAGCAAAGTCAGTGAAGAAGGATTGGGAGGAGATGCTTCTGAAGCTAGAGACAAGATTCCACTGCACCCTGTGGTGAAGAACATAGTGAAGCAGGTTGTCCAGCTGCAGGTCCATGGTGGAGCAGATATCTACCTACATGGAGGACCTCACACAGGAGGATGTTCCGTGAAGGAACCATGATCCTATGGAGATTCCACACTGGAGCAGGCTCCTGGAAGGACCTGTGGCCTCACGGGGAGCACAGGAACCCACACTTCTGTTCCTGAAGGATACTGCCTTATGGAAAGGACCACGCTAGAGAATGTCATAGTAATTGCTGAGTCTTTATCTCGACCCATAAGCCTTTTGTATTTTTTGCCCCTTTTCCAGATGAAGATGGAGAATAGTAGAGCAGCTTGGTGAGCACCTGGTGGCTAGCTGAGGTCAACCCACCACACCACTGTGGAACCTACATATAGCTTTCACTATTCTTGCACTGCATAACATTATTTTTTCACTGAATCTAAGGTAAAGAAGATTACCTTAGATCTAAAGAAGATTACCTTAGACCTAAAGATTCTCAGGCTGTTTCAAGTTGAATGTTCATTAAGAAAAACCTGATACAAAGTAGAAACATGATTTAAATCTCAGATTCACTCATCATGCTCAAAATGTATGTTACATAGTATTCTGGCAGTCTACATTTCACACTTACTATTTTTGCTAGACTTCTGATTTCTTGTAAATCCTCTACACTTCCATCAGGAATGGGGGAGAAATCACTAAAATAAAATCATAATACTGACAATCATTTTCTGATTATCAGAGAAACAATTTATACTGTATCTGTTTTAAAATATACTACATGAATTAAAAAAATACTACAATAGTATTTTTACTATATTATCTACAATATAAAAATATAATACATGAATAAAATCAAATTAATATTTTCTTCATGTTGTAATTTCACATAGTTATACATTTCAATTTGTTTTATTTTATATTAAAACAATTCTGTAAAAGGAACACAGAAAACAGGAAATAGTTTTTCGGGACACTTCCAGTATATGTATGGCTTGATTATGAAATTATATGCTGCATAGTCTTTTATTTCTGGTGCAATAGCAAAGGTTTTTAAAATCTCAAGCTCCCTCTTCCCTGAAGTAAAATTTGCTTTAAAATTTTTCTGCATAGAGCTGACTGACCATCACCAGATGATACACAAGCTAAACAAGTAGTTTGGGTTTTCTTACGTCTACAGAAGAACCTCACAAATTGCACCAAATCTAAGCAGACAAAACAGGTGATTTTTGTTGCTGTGTAGTTGCTATTTGATGGAGCAGACACTACAATAGAAACTAAGCCTATAATCTGTATTATACTGTTGCTGTAGCTAACCAGTGTAGACCTATATGTGGGTGTAGAGATTAATAGTGATACCTTCTTCTTCACAGCTTTTTCTTTTTTTGAAGAGTGGAAGTAAATAGCATCATGAGCAATGGAGAATTCATTCATGGGCAAATCGAATCCATCTAAAAGCAAGCAGCAGTGAGATGCAAAGGATGAAAAGGAAGAGTGCAGGAAAAGGGTGGTGAGAAGCATATTTCCCCTGCCCAATTTCCCAAGGAGTAACTGAAAGAAAAAGTGCTGCTATTGGGTGAACACAGCAGCTCATGTGCACACGGGAGTTAGCGGTTCATTTTTATTTTTTCACTTCTTGGTTTGGATCCAATTTATTGTGGAAACTTGTTTATCACTTACCATCTGTTTCATGTGATGCACAACAGTGAAAAGTTTGTTTGGCCTCTTTTCTTTGGAGAACTTTTTGGTCATTTGTCATTATTTATTCATGCCTTTCTGAACCCAAGAGCTTAAAGTGACTTGAGTTATCAAAAAATAGAACTTTTTGCCTACTCACTTTTCATCATTTTTGCTTACTGTCAGAGAGTTTTTTGGCAGTCAAAACAGTACAGGTGCCACATTCATTTTACATTAAAAGCTCTTTCAACATGTTCAGTAGCAAGTATATTGGCACAGTGTTGAAATTTTAAATGTGCTTTTTCTCCCCCAGCTATTATGGCATGCCTGTGTTTATATACTTGCAAATATTTAAATGTAGCTAACAAAATATTAGAAAAACTAGGAAAAAAATATCTCTTTGGTCAAGGTTTCAAAATATGATACTTCTTTACTGGCACATCATTTTAGAATGCTGCTTTAATAATTTATTTATAAAAGCCGAAGCTTCAACTTGAATGGAAGAGCTTATTACTGTTTCAAACATGAAAAATTTAAAAACATTTATAGGCATTTCTGTGTGTGCATATCTGTACATAAGTGCCATAGCAAATAATCGCAAGCTTATGCTGTTATTTCTTGCCCTTTCTAAGCCATAACACTTTATTTGATGGCTGTGAGTCTCTTTAATACCTGTCAAAGGTTATTATCCATCAGTTCCCTGGACTTGGGGTCTTGCTGAGGGTTACATTTGTTGAGAGGCCCCTGATCACATTAAGTCCTGCAAAGAACAACAGGAAATTGTCTGTTTTTTCCCCCCTGCTCCCTCCCCCAAGGTCCAAATTTTAATATACAGCTCAGAAAAAGGTTGGAAGAAATAGACGTTATGCTGGCCAAATGACCATTGTCAGAGTCATGCCATCGTGTTGCTGGGGAGAAAAGGGGAGAGCTTTGGAGAGGATCTATAAGCAAGATTAATCAAAGAAAGGAAACCCCACTGAACTGGAAAGTGGAGGATGAGGTAGGGGTGAAGAAAGGGTGAAAAAAGGATGCAAGAACAGCAAGCCCACCTAGAAAATATTCTGCATCACTGTGATTTGACATTCCAACTTAGATTAATTTTAAGTGGCTTCTTCATAATTTTTTTTTCCCTCAAGACCACATGGCGTGAGATGACAAAGTATTTACCTTTTCTTTTTTTTTTTTTTTTAATGCTGATTGTGTAAGGAGTGCACAGGGAGCATTTGGTTTAGTTCCACATCGCATCGTCATCCATTTGCTACATTGGTGGTTTGTTGTTTTCTGCTGTGTTTTCTTTTATTCATATAATGCCTGGAAATCCTTGTCGCTGAACAGGAAGTTTTTCTTTTGAACTTATCTGACTAACATAACCACAGGAAACCTTAGGGCATTACTGGGATTTCAAATAAAAGAAGTGCAGCATGAAACAGGTAACGTTTTATAAAAGCCATAGAGATAGTCCTGGAAGTAAATGGAAACTATAGGACAAATAGAGATGCATCTTATAGAACATGACAGTTAAGAGGGAATTACATTGAAATGTCATTTTAAATAGCTTAGGCACAAATTAACCCTCCAAACAGACAAGACCAAAACCATCCATAGAGCCACTGGCTAGATTAGTTACATCAGGGGTGAACTGGGCCCACTGTACTGATGATAAGATAGAGAGCTTGAAAAGGGCATGAAAAAGGATGAATTGGATACAGATGTCAGAAAGAATTTTTAGATTCGTGCATTTATGAAGTAGCTACTGGGCAAAGCAGTTGATGAAAAACACAAGGGGACAAGAAGAGGGGAAGAGAGAGAGACAGAGAGGGGATGAGAGAGATTGACATCTATTAGTAGTTGCTTCAGACAAAAAAGATCTTTCTAGGTGAAGTCTGATGTCCCTAACAGTTCTTTTTAATCACCGCCCCACTGAGATATAAGTTGGCAATATTGAAATCTGTTTCATTCTTTCTCTTAAGATCCTGCTTTGTGTATCAGTGAAATTCTAGAGTTATAGAATAGTTCGGGTTGGGAAAGACCATCACAGATCATCTAGTCCAACCCTTCTGCAATAAGCAGGCACATCTTTAACTAGATCAGGTTGATCAGACCCCCGTCCAACCTGACACCTCTCTGGGCAGCCTGTTAGTGTTTTACCACCCTCATCGTAAAAAATTTCTTCCTTATATCTAGTCTAATTTTACCCTCTTTTTTGTATTTATAGTAGGCTAAACCCCACTATTGCCACATCTATATTTTCCTAAGCAATAGGACATGCCTTTTGTGTACCCAAATATATGTATTTTAAAGATGTACATGCTAAAGAAGACACATATTTTTTATATACAAAAGCCAAATATCTTTCATCAAAGGAGACATAAATAACCTTAGTATCAGTTGAAATAGCATTATGAGGGTCTGATAGTAAGATATAGGGACCTATTTATCTGGTTAATTCTCTTTTTCACATTGGTTTGAGTGTTTCCTTCATACTAGCCTTCATGTAAGGTATACCTTCTGTAACCATGATATTCCTTCACTTCTAGCAACTTCTCCCTTTTTTGTAGGGAGAGCAAATGCCGTTCTTGCCAATAGCTTTTTATTTGTCACCAAATCACAAATCACTGGTCACCCGATAGAAATTCTCCTTCTTGTCTGTTTTGGTTTGCTTGTTTGGGTTTTTTAATGGCTTCACTCTCTACAGTTCAATTTTGGGCTGTTTTGGTTAAATTGTCACTATTTCAATATGACCCAGGTTGTCCAAAATGTGACTAAGACTTTCACATATATTTGATGCTATGTGCTTAGGTAAGAATGTGTGAAATGGTTTTTCCTAGATAATTTTTCTGATTAGACTTAAAACAATATTTATTGTATTGAAAACTTTTCTCATTTAATCCAAGTTGTAATAATCTAGTAAACAAAAATATCAGTTATTTTCTGTAGGGAAAGAAACTTCAGCACTCAAGGATCTTTTACATGGCAATGACCAGTTATATAAAAGTATATGGATTCTGAGGTTCATAGAAAGTAACAGATTGGTCTGTGTATATGTTAGGAGCACAAGCCTCTAGTAATTCACAAAACTCTACAATTCCATGGTACTTCAAATAACGCTTTTGTACTGGGAGAACATTCTATGAACTCAGTAGGAGCTGCTTGCCTGCTTACCTACTGCTTAGCTCACACCATTTGAAAGCTACTTCCAGGATTGATCTGAGTATTAAACCACATACCAGATAACCGAAAATGTAATTTGCCTAAACTGAGATTTCTGCTTTTCATTAGACAAGGAAAATTGCATTTTCATGATTAAAAGAGCACAGCTGACAATGACCAGTGAAATAGCATGTATGATTTGAATCTTTCAAAGCTATGAATATGCTGGCAGTAAAACACTGCTGCTTTTTGCACTTTCAGAGGAGATAAAGCCAAAAATGACAGATATTCAATGTGTGCTTCAGCTATGTCACTTCCCAACTTGCTATCCTATCTTTGATGATACTGAAGAAAACTAGTCCTACTCAGCCTGGGGAGGCGGTCCTCCACACCTATGAAACTTCTGAAGGTCCTGAAAATGTCAAATAGTCATTTTCAGTTGCTATCCCATCCCTTTATGCTTTAATTGTTTAAAAACGTATAGCTATTTGTTTTATTTTATAAATCAAGACTTTTAAAGATTAGGAACACTTTCTACATTAAATTCTTTATGATATCTTTTGACTGGATATATCAAATTTCCTTCATAATTGATGAAAAATTCATCATAGCCACCTCCACCATTTTTTGGTTCAAAGATAATAAAAATATCATCCTGGCTTCCCTGAAAGAGTAACTTTTTTTGTGGAAATTTATTCCTGGGGTACGGTTTATTGCTGTATTAGTTTTCCCTAAAATTGCCTCTTGAAAGGACTATGAAGTGTTAATGTTTCCTCTTGTACTGTGAATGTATGGTAGCAAAGTGCAAATACTCATGCAGAGTGACAGATTCTATATTTTAAATGTAGCTGAAACATAATTATAAAACAGTTGAAAATATAATAACAATAATATTATTTTTTGGTTTAGGGCTTTGAGGTTTTGTTGTTGTCGTTTTTAATATAATTGATTGGAGAGGAGATGTTTGTTTCATTTTTAGCTTTTTTTGCTGGAAATTGTTATGTAGCAATACGCAAAAGTAGTGGGCCAGGCTGGAGGCTGATAAATGAATCCATAGTTCCATGGATTTTTTCCAAAATACTGCATGCTTTAGTTAAATGTCCAACAAAGTGGAATTACAATTGAGTCACCATGAATCATACTAAAAATATAATTTAATTTTATAATAATTGAAACTTCAAATCCACGTCTAGTCTGTGCCGGAAGAATATTTTATAATCACTCTGCTCTACTGTAAGTGTTGCTCAAGTTTTAAAGCCACAGATTATTGTGCCATGCTACTTTTTAATCACACACTGCACTTTGAACAGAGACATTAATGACTGTCTGTTGTTGTGAAAATCCTTTCCACTGTAGAATCTGCAGTAAGTTTTGAGCTGTTGCAAAATACATGTTAAAAAACATATGTTAAATACTTCATGGTTGTAGCTAAAGGAGACATTCTGATTATAAGCCTGTAGCCCAATTCAGCACTGGCAGAAGCAGGCAAATTTCACTGGTGTAAGCATAACCATTTATACAAACAGTGATTTTGTTTCATGAAAACAGTAAGACCTGTACTCAACTTTCCCACAGTTTCCCTTAACCATGTTGAAATACAATGAGAAAGTCTCTGAGTTCTTGAAGATCAGTTACTGCAATTTTCCTCAAGTTCAGGCACGTCCTATCAGTTGTCCACTTGGGTAGTATAGAAGGACATTGCTTTTAAATATTTTTGTATTCCTGCTTTTTCTGAAATTTTAGATGAAATTTTAAAGGCTCAACATCAAACTCTTTCCTTTGCCATCTCTGGGTAGGAACAAATATTCCAATTTGAAATGCTGCTATTAAGCAAAATTTCACATTCAGTAGGGCAAAGTAACGCACAATTACATTTCTAGTGTTAAGGTGAAGGTGAATAACATTTGTTAGGTGTATGCTCACAAAAATTACAAGATCTGCTTCTTTAAAAATGTCAAAATTTTAGTATCTTTATAAAGGTTAATTCCCAGAAAAACATAAATAATATTTACCTCATGACTTTACATGTCACTTCTTTGTGACAGATATCTTAGCTCTGTGCACATTTACAAACATTGCTTTTTAAGAACTCTTATTATATTCAATTATGTTTTGGAAATGGAGGCATTCAAGTCATAGGCTCTGTGTGAAACAGCTTATGTGATAATTAGAAAAGGGGGTCAAATTTTGTAGCTGAGGAATGGGGTGGTAAGGTTTTAATTTATTTATGTAGTAAATAAAGCATTTCTTGAAACTGGTTACATGCAAATGACACATATTTAAAAATATCTGAGACATATTTAAAATCTGCGTAATAAAATTTTTACTGTGTTGTCTGTTTAAACAAAAAGACTTCCTAAACACAGTTTTCAGAGTAAGTGGGCTTTTCATTTAAAGAAGACTCTTCAGGACTGCAACATTATATGTTCCTAAACTTGAAATACGGAAGTTTGCATAGACTGTAGAATCATAGAAGAGGGCTGCACATTTTTATTCTACCACAGAGTCATTGGGAAGTTGAGGAGAGTTTCTCCTAGGATCTGGCAGCAACTGCATTAGGTACCCTACTGCTCTTTCCTGACAGAGTATGTTCTGGAAAGTCTGTAAGAGGTTCTTCTCCAGGATAAAACCACTTTCCGGGTGTGAGTATACACAGATTTGCGCTATTCAAGGGGATTGATTTATGCTCCTGAAATTTCCAAGATTAATTCAAACAATACTTGAATAAGATATAATATCTGTTCCATGCCCCCTAGAAAGATTAAAACATTTTTGGTAAACTCATAAACTTTATTATAATACTTTATCAAAATGTTCTTTTTTCCAAAGTAGATTTGCAGTGATTCACATATATTGTTCTGGACCATACTGATATTTGTTGGATATGCAGCTTTCCAGGCTTGTAAGCAATATATTGTTGATCTAAACACATGCAGATTTGTTAATTACCAAGGCTTGGACTATTTTCTATAGAAACAATTCACTTCCATCTGTGGGCTTTAATCTTCATATTGATAGTTTCTCTTTATATTTTACCGGGAATGGGTTTGGGGGGTTGTATTATATTTACATAGCATATAAAAAGAAAAAGTGAAGAAGATGCTGTATAACTGTTGTTGCTTTGTAATACAGACTGATAGATATTTCCAGATATTTTCAATTTATAGATTAAATTTGTAAATCTTCTGAAAAATTTCAGGGATACAGACAGCTTTTGAAAACTATACTAAAGTGTCTATACTCAGAATATCTGTTTACAAATGCACATAGCAAAAAAGAAAGATGTTGGGAATTACAAAACTGTATATTTTTCAGGAATGTAATTCCATTTGATGGCTTTGTTTTGCAAAGTTTGAAATTGGACTTGCTACAGTACCTAAAATCCTTTTTGTGCCAAAAATCTGTTTTAAAAGACCCAGAAATAATTTGGTATTTGGCAGAGTTATTATATTTTTCTCTTTATAACTTACTAGCCTTTCCAAAGTGAAGTTGCTATTTACAATTTTTCTTCTTGTATTGTCATTTGAATTCCACAGAGATCTGTGTTTCTACCGAAAAAAAGATTTAATTTGCTGGAAAATAATAGTATTTGTACCGTGGTAGATCTTTATGCTTGAAAAGATTACTTCTGCTTGAACCTTCCCCCTTGCCCCCCACCCAATCCAAATTGTGTTCACATTCATAATCTGAAGAAGGAGAATTTTTAAGCAAAGGGGAAGGAAGAGCAAATTAGCATAGTAAGTTGTGATTAGAGAAAGGGAAGTGAAAAACAGGCATGAATAAAAGGAAAAGTCTCTTTCAGCTATGTATTCTTGCAGGTACCGTGTAAGTTCAATCAAGAGTCATACAAAACATAAACAGAGAAGGAACCAAAAATGCAGGATACTTAATATGATAGACAATTTTTTTTAAGAGTAAAAGAATGGATTTTTTTAAGAGTAAAAGGAAATGAGCATGTCTTAAGAGATTTTAGCATACCAATAAATTAAGAATTCTATTGTGAATAACAAAAAGGCTTCCACTTATTGCGTATCCTTCAACAGAAAATAACGTTGAAATCACGTTACTCTAAAATAGTAATTTTCTAAGAAAACAGCATATAGAGAAACTCTTGACTGTTTGTTTAACTGTAGGCATGTGTACCATAAAGACCTTTGAAGAAACATTAAATATGGAATCCCCATCATGCTATGTCCAAAATCCCTTTTCAGAAGACAGTAGGCATTCAAAGTCTTAGTATCTGATTCCTTTTTAGATTAATCCTTGCTATTTTCTAACTACTGACTTAATGATATCTAAATATCATGGAATTATAGAAAGGTTTGGGTTGTAAAGGACCTTAAAAATCACGTCATTCCAATGTCAGTGCCATGGGTGGGGACCCCTCCCACTACATCAGGTGCTCAAAGACCCATCCAGCCTCACCTTGAACACTTCCAGAATTTGAGAATCTTGAACAGTTATGTGTTCAAGCATCAGAAAGCAAAAGTTATGAATATGCTCTTATACACAGAGCAGGTAACTACGAGAGGCAGATGCTTAGAATGCTGTGTTGAGTTCATCCCTGGAAACATCCTAGTTTCTTTGGGACAAGACCCAGAACAACCTGTTCTAAACAACATCTGCTCTGCTTTAGGTTGGAATCCACCTTTTCCTTCTATCTTCAGTTTTTCTCAGATTTTGTTATCTCAACAAGCTGATTGGAGGTACCTGAAATAATCTGAAGAAACTATCTTAGAAATTTTCACTATCCATCAGTATCACTAATGGACAGATACTAATAACAATGTTCAGCTTAATCATGAAATGTTCGAGATTGTTATTATATATATATATATATTTCTAAACCAAGTATTAAGCCTGGTTTTCCTCAGAGATTAATGAACCATGAGATGTAGGTATTGATGCATGTATATGCCATGGGCTATTTCAGATTTAGCAATCTGGAGAAAGCTATATTGGAATTCTCTCATGTATGCAGTGGTTCTGGATGGTTTGGTCCTAATTTTCTTGAGTTAGAATTAGTTGAAAAGTGGCAAGAAGATGAAGTGCATGTTTCAGTGAAATTGAATTTCCCTCATAAATTTGCAGACTGTGCTTTAGTCTTTCTATATTAACACCGAGTAGGAAGTCATGTTTAGCACCATTCGTTTTCCTGCTGCAAGGATATCTCCAAGTATTTGAGTTTGTCCCTTCAGGCTGTTCACTGAATGCTTTCCACAGTCAATTTCAGTCTTCCCACTAATACATACATTCTTAATTTTGTTGCTTTGTGAATTGAAATGAAAACACAGTCCTGCTGTATCATTTGTACCATATGTCACTGTTTCTAGTTGGAGCAGAGAGTGTAATCATCAGAATTTGTATGTTTTAGTTGATGACACTATCAGCAGTTTTATAATTTAACATTCACTTGTTTCCTTGAGTTATCACATAACAATGTCTTTGGGCATATCAGAACAATGTCTTTGGGTTTTTCTTTCCATTCTTAACACAAAAGCATACTAACATTCTTTCTGCCACTCCAGTATTCATTGGTATTGTCAGCGTACTGTCTATAGATACTCTGGCCCATCAGATTAATTTAGTAGTGACCAAGTTAGTGACTGGATGTGGTTTTTGAGAGATGGGTACTATATATGAAGTAATTTGGTCAAATAAAGATGGGTTTTTTCTGAGTTATTTTTTGCCTATAGGAAGCATTTCCGGTTTGAATTTACTATTGAAAGTTGCATGAAGTGTAATTTTTTTCATATCGCCATACAAGGTTTGAACAAAATATCATGTGTCTGTTAAGAAAAAAAAGAAAAAACAACCCCCCCAAAAATGCAAACAGCTTTGCTTCTGCCAATGTTGGAAGCTTGTGGAACACATAAAGTTACATTTCAGTTAGTCACTTCTGAGTTCATTTGTTTCAATAACACTTCAAAATTTTTCAAAAGTGTTGGACACTTAGAAATACTTTGCAAACATTACCACTGTGTTTCAGTAGTGCTGGCAGGCATTGTCCTGAGTATCACAGGCAATAAAGCAACCTGGTGATGCAATATGTTCTCTTTAGGTATCAAAATTATTGTAATTTCTGAAGTAACAGCAGATCTTGTAGGATAATTTTTCATGAAAGTATTCATTTACTTTGCTCTCTCATTTGTCTTGCAGAGAGACAAAATCACAAGTGCATAAAATAATCCCAAAGCCAGCTCATAAAATGTTCAGGCTAGATGAAAGGTTGTGAATTGTGGCGATTAAATTACTATAGACAGCATCTCAGGCTCTTTACATGTACAGATGAATGCAAATAGATAGAAATTATGTGAAATCTCAGCACTCAATTGCTTCCCAAGTCTCTTAGTGTGGAACTTGATTGACATGAAACCTAGTTTCTGATTGCCACCCTAATCTAGAATTTTTTTTCAGGGGTTCAGTTACCTGTAAAAGTTATCCAGAGAAACACTTAAGTGAAAGATAATTTGTCATTTTCTATTGCTCCCATCTATATAGGTATGTTTCTTTTATCTGTCTAACTATCTATTTAGCTATATAGCTATCTAATTGTTTATTAGTAGTCAGTAGATCCTAGAAGAATATTTAACTGGGGAATATTACTTGCTACCTTATATTGCTATATGCCAAAAAGTTGGGACTTTGCATGAAATGCTAATCTTCCTTGTGTCTTGGAAATGCTGAAGAAATTACCAGTTGAAGCAATCAAGAATAAACCAATGTGAAGTCAATGGTATAGGCTTAAGTCCCTAATGAGATGGCTCTTTTTATCCTGTTTAGTTTCATGGGGTAAATTTCAGTGACTATGTTAGGACATCTTATGTGTCTGTGTAACAGCTGGTATAACTGTTCTGTCCATCTTTTTTTTTGTTTTAGTTTTTGGGCATTGTGTAGGTACTGCAGCTACTGCAGGTAATGAGGGTAGACTATGCTTCCTGGGAGCAAAGCAAAGTTGGGCACATGGGATAGAAATTTTGGGTTGGGCAGAAAACACTTAGCACTGGTGCACTGGCACGCTTATAATAAAAAAAAAAAAAAGTGATTTTTTGAAGATTATTGACTTCTAGAAAACCCATCAAAAATGCTGAATGTAGAGCAAGCCTGGACGCACATGCTGGCCAAGGGGAGATTTGTCCAAAACTATTTTCATTTTGATCCAGTCTCACACAACAGATCTGAATTGCCTTTTCCAAGTGTTATCTTATTCCAAGAGCGCTACTGAAACATAGCATTAAAAATTGAAAGACCTTTTGGTTTTTGAAGCATATTCAGTTTAAGGAAGATGCTGTTAGATCCATCTGAAAATTTTGTCCTATTTCAAATCTTGAGAGAGCATTTTTGCTTATAATTTCTCTGCTTAGTGTCCTAGGATAGCTATTCAAATCCTTTTGGGTAACACTATATTTGGATAGAAATAAGGAGAGAATAAGTCTCGTTTTAGTATAAAATGTGTTTCTTTGTTTATAATCCTCTTTCATCAGAGTCCTGCCATCACCTGTAATGAGTCATTAACTGCAGTCATGCTCCCTCTTGCTCAATGACTCATGCATTATTTTCTGCAAAAGTTGAAGTTTCACTAAAAGCAATGGGGGAAAATCCCATACTCAGAGTAATTTGTAGTTAGGCATCATGGTTGTCTTCTAAAGAGAAGACTGGGGTTCAAATCCAGTCACATGAGGGCAATGAACATTATTTTTGTCACTGCTAGAAGGATATTTTGATATTTAAAATATGGTTTCATCTCTTCCTTCCTCGCTTTTCTCCATTCCTTTTCTCTTCTATGTGCATTCTCTCTGGATGCATTTCAAAAGGAAAAAAAAAGGTTATCATTTCATTTTGAGCAGATCTGATCTGGTCCGTTTTTATGAAGAAAACCTGTGTTCACATGAAAACTGGGTTCAAGAATGCTTGTTTCTGAATCCCAGTGAAAATCAGCTGGGCAAAGGGGCTCAGCACTGCAAAGCTCTTTTGTGTATCTACAAAACCCAAAATATGTAGGGTTGCAAGGTGCAGCTTTTATTAAATAAAAGCTTCTCCAGGATTCAGTAATCACAGACATGTCAGGATAATAATTTTGAATTTTGTACTTTGTGAGCATTTGTGCTGTGGGGTTTAACTTGTGGCATGTTAAATAGGAATAGATGAACTTCAAATGATCTTTTTAAGATAAGCTAGTGGTTTCATACAGCATCACCACCTGAAATCCTAGTAATCTTTGGAAAAATTCAGGTATGTCTAGGAACAAAACTGAAATTAATTATTTCCTTATTCTTTCTGCCATTATTCACTTTGGCAGAGTTCCTTGGTGCTCAGTTTTACTGGAAGTAATTGCTTTTTCTTGAATATTTGGCGTGGTTTAGTTGAAATTACTTTGCAAGGAACATAAGTTACAGAGTTTATACTTTTAGTTGGTTGACGCCTTATTCCTGCCTATAGAAGCAAAACTAAAATCATGATGCAACATTTTATTTTCATATACTATCTTGTCTTGGGAATTTTAGTTGAGAATGTATAAACAATTTGCTTTCTTTAGAAGTATTTAGCAATAAGAATTCTTGTTCTGGATATTAACTTTAGATTCCCTGAAGATTGTTTTTATTGGCTTACACTTGTATTTTTATATATACACTCAGTAAAATCAGACTTTTTCTCCTCTGTCTTGTGATATATGTTTCTCAACAGTTACAAATTCCCCCACTTCAGCATAATGCAGCTTTGCAGTATGCTTTTGGATGTACAAAGATTTCACTTTGCTATGGACAGCTTTCTTTTTTTTGTACCTTGGTACATATATTACATACAATTATGATATCATGTGTATGATATAATGGTAATAGCTGTATTCTTGTGACCTCATTGTGTCTCTTTCTTGTCCTGGCTCACTGGAACTGAAGGCTAGATTTTGGTAAAGACACTGCTCAGATGGACAGCATTATCTTCAATTGATGTCATAGCCAAGGGGTGGCTTAATTCACTTTACAAATCCCTTGTGCTCCAAGAGAGTCCTCCAGCAAAGGTGTCTCTGTGGAACCCAGTAGCCTCTCATGCTGTACCCTGAGGTCCTGAGCAATAAGCTGATCTTGCATTTCCATCAGATTAAGTTATAGGATGACTTTTGCCTTTCTGATGTTGTGGGGATTGGTGGAAAAACAGCAGAAAATTACGCAAATGGGTATTGTGCCTATTATGCCTATTATGCCTATGTGAATGATTGTAGGTCAAATATAAGAAAACATAATTTTTGCTGTTGCTATACTTACAGTCACAAATGATAATATTTACGGAGTTCTACAGGCATGTTAGTATGCCCATGTATTCTTTCACTTTTTCAAGATAGTACAAATCTTGTATGATCTACAAATTCTTATCTTCAGATATGTTGCTGGCACTTCAACTAGTTGAAATTTATCTTTTACAGAAATCTCAGCAGAAAAGTAAAAAACATAGTGTCTAAACAAAAATACAATTACTGGAAAGTTTCAAGATGATTAAAAACTCTTTTTGACACTTAACACAGGTAGAGGGCTTAAGCCTTAAGTAAGAAAGTACTGTGAAACTTATTTTAATTAATCTCAGTAGGTTAGTTGAAGCTACAGAAAGTAAGTTTAAAACAGTGAAATTTTAAGTAATGTAAGCATTTCTTAACTAAGCCCTGGGTTAAATATCAGAGCATCTGTTTTAATTCTTTGCTGTTATTTGCATTTAGATATTCTATAAATAAATTATTAAATACATTATTTAGTAAGTTCTGGCCCTCTATTTGATTTGTACAGCAGGTACAAAATGTGATAGCTTTAAATACACCTTAAAGTGATTAATGATGTATAGTCATTAAAATATCTTTTTTTTTTCTGTTTAACCTAGAATCCTTGCTATGACCTTCTTAAAATAAATGGATAACTCTCCTGTGCATTAGGATTTGAGTATCACTGTTCTATGTATTTTCTGTAATAATTAATGCTGTGCCATCTGACACCAAGGCAGAACTGTGTTGTTACAGCTAATGAACTTTGCACTTTAGAAAAGAAATAGATTTCTGTGCATGTCCTAGAACTTTTCTTTAAAAGAAAAAAAAAAAAAAAAGAAAAAAAAATCAGACTTGGAAATTACATCTTCAAATATTATTAGAAGTCCAAAATGCATATGAATTCCATAATCCACAGAAATATTACTTGGACATAATATTATCTCTTTTTTTTCATTACTTAAATTGCATCAGAATATGTATTTTATAAAAAGAAAACAGAACATGCCACTTATTTTCTTACACAAATCTATTATTGGTTTGAGATAAAACTGAACCATAAGAATCACTGTAAGTTCATTATATTCTAATGATTGTGCTATAGAAAACTAAAGTGTTTTCAGCAACTGTAGTAGATATTACAAGCTTAAAGAAAACAAGTTTCTGAGTGCAAGTCAGCTGCTGACCCCACACACTGACTGCAAAATTCTTCAGTGGCAGAAAGCTGCAGGAGAGTCTAAACTGCATTTCCAGAGATCCTGGAGATTCCATAAGCAGGAGGATCAATATGATAAAAATAGAGAAGATTAATTATTTGCTGTGTGACTGGTGTACATTTTAATTTTTTAAGTCATTAGAGAATAGAACTGTAGGAAGGTATGTGTATGTAATAGGTAGGGAGCATGTTCTTATCTCTGAAGTTTCATTGGAAGAGTCAATAGGCATTGAACAGGACTGAGCAGGTATATAGAAACCACAATTATTATGATTAAGAAATTGAAGAGAGGACCGCTAATTGATTATTTGAGTGCTAGGAACCTGGATAATTAGCAAAATAAAAGGAAAAAATTCCATTTGTTGAAAGAAATTTAGTATATTTTTATTTTTACCTACAATTAAGATTTTGTGTAACTGGAACAATATGTTCTGAGGTTATCGCCTTCCGAATATATGCCAAAGACATAAATACCTAGATTTAGAGTAAGTCATTCTAATCTTAGGTTCATAGATGCCTATGGAAGTATTAAAGTCTAGATAGATAAAAAAAACCAGAGATGAAGAAAATCTTATAGGCCCATCTATACATTAATGTTTTTCAACAGTGTCTGAATCAATCTTAGGAAAAGGTGAAAAGTATTGGAGTGCCTCCTGAGTCACTCAAAGTAGTTATGGAACAACAGCAGAAAAGATTAGCAGGTTGGCAGGGTTTTAAGAGTATCAATGTACATTTCCATGGAGAGAAAATTTCCATTTTTCACAAAGCAAAATAGGAAGCATTATGCAGCAACAATATATTATGTGGAAACAATATATTTCACCTCTGTTATACAAGGCCTTGATGGAAATGTTTCAGTAAATACCATAGGAAATAAAATGACAAAAGCACCACTCATTGTCACCTGCTGGGGATTTTTCAGATGATAATTTTCCCAAGTAAAATCAAGTAATGTATTTAAAATGCTCCACTCTGGCTGTGGGTTTGCCTGCCCTCAAAGGAGCTGAAGCTTACCAGGCAAGTGGGATATAAGATGCTCTTGGGGTGGGAACATCACACCCCAACCAGCTGTTGTGTTTTTACCCACCGATGGTAGGTGTAGACACACCCTTGGGTGTCAACTAATAGTCACTACAAGCCACCACTGTCTCTACCATGGGATTATGTGTATAATTTACACAAGAAACCAGTAGTTTGGTTTCTTGCTGATATAGATACCGCACTTGTGGCCTAGGCTATTCTGCCAGCCAATTTGCAGGTCTTATGTAGGTGGGTAGGTGTCCACCTAGTGTGAGAAATCACTGTAAGTTATAGAGTGGAAAAAGCAAGTCAGGTGCAGTGGCCTTACACATATTATATGCTGTCTCATTTGAAAGGTGCAAGTGAACCCGAAATACAGAGTATGACTGATTCAGCAGTAAGAAAGATTGATTAAATTATATGATTAAGACATATTTTAGTTCTGTATCTTCCATCAAGACCCGTCAGGTTTGCACTAGTAAGGTATCACAGAAGAAAGTATATGGTAAGTCTATTGTTAGAAAATAAAATCAAGTGGTTATTATTTCAGAGAATCTTTTTTAAATAGTTTTTGTAAGTACTCAGGTATTTTTGTAATTACTGAAAGGTAGCAAGGATTTGGATGAATAAGTGTGATTTCTGACTAAAAGATAGATTTTAAGTTTACTAAAAAATTGTCACCTTAGGGGACTTCTAACATAATTTTCTTAATTGCTGAAAAACTAAATGAGAAATTTATATATTATTTATCATGGTTTGTGTACTGGCTATTTCTTACAGGGTCCAACATATGGAATTAAATTTTACTTCATACAGATAACATGAATAACCTCATTGGATTTTCCTTCTAATTCCATCTCAGGAATTATTTCAAAATCCTATTAAACAAAGGAGTTTTATCTATTTAATCTTGTAATTTTCTGAGGGAGAACTGAGTGCTATTGTCCTGATCAAGAGCATATTGATCCTCTTCCAAAAGCTGGTATGTTACTTTTTTATGATTGCATATTTTTTAAAGTAAAAAAAATAAGTCTGAGACACCATCAACCCACTTAGTTTTTGTACTGCTACTATTTGACAGCTACAATAAAATTAAATTATTACTAATTGCTTCAACACATAAATTTATTGAAGAATTACTATCTGAATAGCAGAAGACTTGTATTTCAATTAAAACCTCCAAAGCAGAAACGACATTTTAGTTTCTGCCAATGCATTCTTATCTGTTATTAGAGCATTCACCTAACTCTTAATCAGTTCACATTTTTTGAACTTTCCTATTTATGGGAGCTATTCATGGGGTAAAGGAGGGAGGATGATACATGGAAAGAATTATTCACCTCTAATCTCTACTGTAGAAAATCCTCGCATACAAGATAATTCCCTTTTTTAACTAGTGTATAGTTTGACTTCATCCCACAGGCAAGATAATTCGCTTTTTTGGTTGCTACTTGCAGCTCCACGGCTCTGTTCTATTAACGTTAGAAACATGAGAAATATAGCTAACACAATACTGGTCTTAGAGCCCAAGTCATCAAAAAGAAAAGGAAAAGTGGCAATTTTACTTCTCCACCATTGTCACCATGAGAGGTGGCTGCTAGGCCGCATTATTTCAAGCACTGAAAGCTGTCAGGGCCCAAGGTATTCAGCCATTGAAAGTGCATCCACCCCTGTTTAACTGTAAGTCTGGATGGAAACCCAGTGTATTTTGACTCACACTGAAATGTGGACTCTGTATTTCTATGGCCAAATATGAAAAACTGGAATCTGTCATTCCTTTCAGCATTTAGGTATTCTAGCTGATGACACAAATCCAGTTACTTTTCATTCACTCATAAATGAAATATGGGACAGATGTACTATATTTACAAATTGCTGGAGAAGAAGATGGTGTTTATAGACTGCCTTTCTTTTGCCCTTTTGCTGAGAAATGAAATCTAAGTTGAGTTACTTCCTCTGCCTGCTCATTTTGAACATGCAGCTTCCCTTGTGTCTGAAGGATGCTCTGTGTTTCTATACAGAGCAATATGGCTTCAGCTGCTCATGGTTGCACCTCTAGCTTCTCTGAGACTTTAGAAGAAGGTGCTGCAAGAGAGGAGAGAGTGAGTGCTGACATGGTGGTTGTTTTGCAGTAAAATGATAACCCTCACACTGAGAGGACAGAGTATCCCATTTTAATCACCATATCCTGTGCCTGAGATGAATTGAACTCTGTTTATGCAACCGTCACAAACACATACCCTCTTTAGTTTATCTGACAGTTATGGATGAACTGCCAAGGCACTCCATGTTTAGGGGCATCACTTCTAAAGCCTCCCTATTGCCTGCAGTTCTCCATCAGGGCTCCTCCAGGCTCTGAGCTGCTGCTTCTGCAAGCATGACTGCCAGCCAGGTCACACTTTGTGCCAGCTTCCCTCTTTTCTCAACAGCCACAAATATAAACAAATACTGACCTGCTGTCCTTCCTTCTCAGGTCCCACACCAGAAGCTGACTTTTCCCAAGCCACAAAGAAGGGGTGAAATCTTCTGACTCTTTACTTGTTCCCTCTTACCTTCCTATCCCTTTAAGGAAATACACATTCTCTTGGTGACTTGCTTACCTGATGCTCATTGGAGCAACAAAAGCTTTTCACCTGCTCTGTGTTGGAATATGGCTAGACATTCCCTGAAAGAATGTGGTTCTTGAAGAATTAAGTTCACAGTTATACTGAACTTTTAATAGAAGATTGCAGGAGGATGCAGCTAGCAATTTACCATTCAGCACATACTCTGTGTTGGTGGAAGGAGTGGTAAGACTTCACTCAAAATGGAGGCTGATGTTGTGAAAAAAAGGCTTCTCAGAAGTCAGCTGTCAGTTTGTCATTTGTCCATTATATACTTTGCAGATTTGTGATGATACATGAAGATTTGTTACATCAGCAATGAGCTTTCAGCTGATCACTGATTTACAGTGTTGTGATCAGTGCGGTGATTTATATACCCACTTACTAAGAGCTTGTTATATTTCTTCCTGGGTGTTGTTTCCTTTTTTAGTAAGTGGAAAATCACAATGACATAGGTGAAACAGTTTACAAAGGTAAATTTAGCATCTCTGCTTTTAGCAGTGCTTACACATTGATGCCTTCTTTTTATCTAGAGAACGTATTTTGAAAATTAAGTATTTCTTTGTAGCCTGTAAGCAAGTACTTCTAATTGTTGATGTTGATGATTCAGTTTATTAAACCAGTTTATTGTCCTAAGACACATTTGTGGCTATGAAATATAAGCATTAGAAATAAAAGCAAGCTGTTCCAGTTTTCTTCACTTAAAAGTTTTCGTAGCGCTCTTGATTAGAGGCTATTTTAGGCATTAAGAGTTAAAAAGCTTTTAGGTAACTTTAAAAAGGAAAAGTTATATTAAAGGCTAATACATTTTTCAATGTTAACTGTAGAAGAAAGTTTCATTAGGGCAAAATTCCAGCTTCTCCTGTTGGGTTTGCAAGGGAAATATAAAGCCATTTTATTTTTCATTGTAATTTTAATTAGCTAAGAATTTCCAGTAAGTACTTCACCTCTCCATTGTGCTGTGCAAAACACAATTCTTTGCCCAAAAAACACCAACAAACCCAAACCCCACCAAAACAAAGTGCATTAGGACTGAAGCAGAGTTGATTTTCAGCTATTTGCAAAGGAATTATCCAAATTGTGGATTCAGCAGACTTTTCTTCTTCTTTTGCTTCCAGGTGTGTTGCTTGTTCACACAGTCCTTAACATAAGGTGCATGCTAACTTTACCAGGCTCTGCTCACTAATGTCTAAAGTTATGTCTGGTCTCCAAAAATATTTTCCTGAAAGTTCATCAAAAATGAATTTATGTTTTGGTGTCCTAATTGACTTACATTTTATGGTATTGCTTTATTTATTTATTTTTTTTCTACCTGTCTTACTGCACCATTAGGGTGACTGAGAGTCCACTGCGTAAATTCCTTTATCTAGTTTTGTTGTAGGGACCGGATTGCTGCTTTTCACCAAATATATTTAGTTTGCCCCTTTGTCATGGGACAATGCGATGTCATATGTGTTATGCAATTATCCTTTTCCAGAAAGTTGCCCCATCTTAAAAAAGTTGGTCTTCTGAACTGCTGATAAATGGTCAGTGCCTTAGATCGACACTATTGTTTCTCTAAACTAACACTAGTTCTTCTTTGTTGGACATTTTAGAATTAAAAGAAAAGAAGGAAAGGGAGTATAATAATAATAATAACTCAAAGATGATCTACTTATCAGGTACTTATCAGGACTTTTTTTATTTTTAAGCTTTCTGGTAGATAGGTGTCAGTTTATTGCCCTTCAGATTCATCCATGTGTTTTCAGTTTTATTTCTTGTATTGCTACTCATTCTAATACTCTCTGTTCCATGGAAAGGAAAGGTGGGCACTGGAGAAGTCACTAGGGATACACAGACACCCTGAAGAGCACCTGCAGAAGAATCAAAACAGGGATGGTTTCCCATGACTTTCAGTAGAAGAGATCACCTTCCCATGCAAGGTCACAGCAGCAAACATAGGACAAATGGGATTATGTCTAGGTGAGAATTTACTTGGTTTCAAACACCAGAAACTGTAAGTTAAGAGACTATAGGATAGAATTTAAGAGCAATGGTGTACAAAATAGAGTAAATTCAGAAAAAGATGATGCATGTAGCTAACGGTAACCATAGACTTTACAAGACTCTGAATCTTTCTTCAAGATTAAATACTTTCTTTTAATAATTTTGACTAGTTCACCAAGAGCTGAATACTTCTGAATGCATGTATTACAGAAAACAAAGCCAAGCGTCTTTGCTGTATCATGACGTGATACAGCAAATACACGTGATACATTCGTGAAAATGAATTAAGAGTGATTTTTGCCTTCTGTTCCTGTGCAGAGGAGGAAATGCTTGAAGAGATATTTCAAATATACAGGAGACCATCTGTGACTTATCTAAAGAGCTGCAAAGTCTCTTAGTTTGAATTGTGGCCTGGGAAACAACATTGAAGAGGACCTTAGCCAACTCAGCATGCACACAGTAGGTTCAGCGCTTCAAACACAATTCCAGTGCATGTAGCCCAGAGCATATACAACTGCTGTGACTGGAAACAGGATTTTGCAGCAGGTTTTCTTATATACCTGACCAACTGATTTAGATAAATAGCATAAATAGCTGCAGTGGTTTTATTACTTGTTTTCAACTTCAAGGTAGTTCATCAAAATGACTAACTCACAGAATTGCTGGTCCAATAGTTTATAGTATGTTATTGGCCAGAAGAACACTGTATTTGAGGCCTCTGCTTAACATGCAAAGCACTGGATTACACATTTTGCTAGCAACCTTTTCCTGAATAGCTTTAGCAGGAGAGTTTAATGGGTTGTGTTTTAATTCTGAGCTGCCCAAGTATCTTCTTTTGTTAAGCAAATAACTCGAAAGCCAGATGAGCATGGATACTTGGGTTGAAGCAGGGATGGCCAACAATTTTCAGTCAGCAAGCTGGGCTGAAGTGGCAAAGGTCTTGTGGTTTGCAAATGCTGCTATAAAAAACACTGAAAAAAACCACCAACCAACCAACAACAAAAAAAAGGATTTTATGTTAATTTTAAGCCAAGCCTTTAAGTGTGTTTGATGGACATTTCAAAAGGTCTAAGCAGAGATGCTTTATGGCTTTGAATTTTTCCTATAAAAGGAAATGGGATAGATCATTGCCTGTGTAACTATCCCCTTTTCCTGCTGTATCTCACCACATGCTACTCAGCATTTGAAGTAGTTCTTTACTACATTTTTCACATGTAGATGTTCATAGGGATGTCTGTGCTAATAATTGAGAAGAATTAAGTTTCTTACAGGTCATGTGGAGGTAAGATTTTATATACAGATATTAGGAGAACTTGTTGAAAAAGAAGCTGTCATCACTTAAAATGAAAGTTTGACTTCAACTGCTGTATGTTTGCAAAAGTTTAGCTTCATTTATGTTTGTTTTTATAATCTAGAAAGCAAGTACCTTTTAGTAGAGTATGTACCACCTCACAAATCAGAGCTGTTTACATTTATTGCATTTGAACATTCCCAGAAAATACATGGTGCTTCCCATAAGGAGATTCTTTTGTATATCTTCAATATAAATATCTTGTCAGGTTGATCTCTTTCATGCGTATTGTTGCTGAAAGTATAGGGCATGTGAAAATTCTAGGAAATTTATTTATGGTTAGCCATGGTTTTTTGGGTTTCTTTTCACCTTCCAATCTAAGAATTTATTTTGTTAACATGTTTACAATATATTTTGCTGTTTCCACTCAAGTTCTTCCTGATAGCACGATTTCCTGTAGAGCTCAAGAAAGTAGCTGGTTAAGTCCTGCTAAACAAATTTGTAGATTTTCAGTATTTTTCTTTGACAGTGTATGAAGTCTCAAACAGTAGATGTGACCCTTTCTACTGTGCCTTGTGATGGAAAAGCGCTGCAGCTGGTGGTCAGGAAGTATTCAGTAGGCTGCTGAATAACTTCTAAACACTTATAAACTTATAATAAACACTTTCCCATTGATGCATGGCCTCAGGGCCTCTAGCACCTCTTGATTGCAGGCTTCTGCCCAGGAATCAGCTGAGAGCCACTCAGTAACTTCTAGCAGCTAAAAATTCATAGCTACACTCCAGTGTCCAGAACCACCACAGAAAACCCTTTTGTAAAGAAAAAATTTGAATTTGAGTATGTTGACTAACCAGATTAATAATGAATCATTGTGGGCTTTTAGTCACATTGGCATGGTTAGGGAGAACAGGATAATGTAGTCCTGGCAGTGAAACTAATTTTTTTTTTTCTTTTGGGGCAAAATACTTGTGCCAAATGATAAAGGAAAAAGTAAATTCTGTAAAACACTTGTTAACAAACATTATGTTGTCAGCTAGAATCATAAATTATTTCATCCTTCAATAGGTATACCTGCAGAAGGCTTCGACAAAGTATTTACAGATATCTTCTGGTGTCTTTCAAATCGTTTTGGCTTGCGAAGTAAGCCTAATCCTACAAGGCTGCTGAATTGCTTGAGTAATTTGAAATAGATGAAAGATCAGTAAATGTCAAAAAAAGCAGAAATATTGATAGTTACATCGTCTCCTACATGGCTCCTTACCCATATACTTCTTTTTTTTATTTTTTTAAAACAGCAAGTGGAGGGCTGCCAGCTCACTTATCATCTTCCTTGTTTCAGGCTGAATGAGAAAAGGTTACACCTGTCAACGGGAAGATGTACTCTGGGGAGAATGGTTTTCAAACCATTCACATGCCACTTTAAGATATGTAATTATACAAAAACCTCTAAACTCTAACATTTGAATCATAGGACTTGAAGATTTTAAATAATAGCAGATGCATGTCCTTTTAAGCATTTAATTATTCTGCATGAACTTTAATTTGTCGTGAGACTAATGACTGACTAATAAAAGGTTTCACTGGCTAATAAAAGGTTTCTTCCATTGTGTGTAGATTATGCCATATATTCAAACAAATTATTTTTATTTGGTGTAGCTTCACAGGTATTTCCTGTGAAGGTATATATCCTGTTTTCTGTCACATAGTCAGCTTCAGGAATTAACTAGTTTAAAAGTACCCCACCCCTATGATATTCAGCAAAGGGATGCTGCAAGAAGCAAGTTTTTGTTTACCACTAGCAATGTTGAATTTATTTGTTTCTGTTTTTTTCAAGAATGTGGAAAGCCTTCAACAGCCATCAAAACTCTTGGTTTAATGTTTATGCTTGTCAGTTCAGTGTTTCATAATATTTATTTTCTGAAAAGATGAAGCAGAAATCTGTGGAGAGTGAAAGGGACAGAGTCAAATAAAGTGCCGTTAACTTGTAACATATAGATTAAAAGCATTGTTTTGATCTCAAAGGAAATCTGCAACCAAACCAGAAACTGGACCCAAATTTCCTTTTATATATTTAAGTGCCTCATATGCAAGGTAAGCTTTATGTTTTAATTATTGTCCACTGACTGCTTGGTATAAATTATTTCAGTAATCCCTCAAATTCTTTCTGTATTATAAAACCTTATAGTTACACAATTGATATCTACTGTTGAATAACCACCACCAGACATAGAAGTGTCTGTCAGTACATCAAAATGATCAAATACATGTTCACAGAATCATTAGCTTGTCTTTTCTAAGGATGAACTAAGTTGAAGTATGATAACTTCTGTAAAGACAATTTTCATGTTGGTAGCTCAGCTACCGCTGTTGGTACAACTGCAGTGGCCACTTGAACTGTAGTTTTGGATGTGTCCTTGCAAACTGCAGTCTCACCATTTGCAACCCTGTGGATGTTGTTCTAGGTCTGTCCTGTAGCTAACCCAACTCAGTAAAATAAAGACAGAATTAATTTATATACGTACATTATATGTAGACATACGCAGGATATATAAATAATACATAAATGTATATGTAAATAGATTGTATTACAGCCATTGATAAGCAAGCATTTAAGTGTACTTGGCCTTGCTTTTCAGGCAAGTCTACATCAAAAATTGGGAATGCCTTGTTCCTTTGAAATGATATATAGCTGGAATTTTATATCACACTCTAGCACAAAAAGCTGATTTTGTCTTCTTGATAATTTCTTGCTTTTTCTGTGCATGTTGGTCAAATGCAAGATAAAATGTAGTCAAAGCTATTGTTTTTGAGAAAATAGGTTTTCTGAGAGCTACTGAACATGTATCCCAGAGGCAAAATGAAGAAAAAGTACCCTTCCTGAAATATTTTGTGAGTACTTGTCTTGTGAAAGATCATAGAATCACGTACCATAATGTATCAAAAAAATAATGAAAAAAGAAACAGGCTTCCTAGGAATGTATTCACACTTTGTATAACCATTTCTATCTTAAGACATGTTTTAAGATACTGCCAAAACAGTTTTCCAGCATATTAGTGGATGAGTGACCAAAAATGCAAATGAAAAGAAAGAACATCATATCAAGAAAAATGACCTGATAAAAATGTTTCTGCAGGTTGAAAATCATGAACAAAAATGTATTTTCTCAGCCAAAAATATGCCTGAGGAATTTTAAAAATGCTTATTCATATATCCTTTCTTTACATGTCAAGGAAGTAAGCTCTTACTTCTTTAGTTAAATTTGTGTATACTTTTCTTACCAGACAAGATGCCTCTGACCAGTGAACAAGGCTGCCAGAGTTTCTCAGGATACATCATTATGATGTTTTTCAGTGCCTTTCTTTCTCCTTTTAGCATTTTTTAGTCAGAGTTTTGACCTTTTGGGCATTCACAATGGAACCCTTAATGTAGACTCTTGATTTCCATGGTGTCAAGGCATCATCTGGTAACTTTGGTTGCCTAGATTCCAGCTGTGTTGCAAACTAGTGTTATCAAAAAAAACAAACAAAAAAAAGCAAACAAAAAAAAAAGAACCACAAAAATTCAAACAAACCCCACTTAATTTTATGTTGTCAGTCCTGCAAATTGCTTCTCTCAAATCTGCACTGTTTAGGAGATTGCTGAAAAAAGCACCACAGCAATTTGGCCAGCCATTAAACATGGGAATTTTTATGAGTTTTTTGTACTGACAGGCCTGATGCTCCTGATGTTCATTGAGTGCTTCTGCTACCATTGATATTTCATTTTTAAGAAAATTACTTTCGGGTAGTTCTTAAAGCCAGTATTCTGGTGGTCTCATTTTGTTGTGCAATCACACAAAGGCAGTAAATTTGTACAAATACATTATTTAAGTAGTATGAGTTCAGTGTGAAAAGTGTATTCAATAAATGCTTTCATCATATACTCTCTGACTTCATTTACAGATTTGTATTAAGATTTATCTTTATAGAACTATACATAGAACTGGTTTTAGAGACAGATTCAGAGATCTCAAACCTGGAAAAACAAAGGACTTGATAATCATATTAGAGAAGTGTGGCTACCCTGGACTTCAGAAGAGTGGATTTTGATCTCCCAATAGATCTGATTGGTCAGGTAGCATGGGAAAAAGAACTGGAAGAGAGTTTCCCAAGAGGGCCTGGTGATATTCAAGGATCGCCTCCTCCAAGCTCAGGAGAGGTGCATCCGAAAAAAGAAGAAATCATGCAAAATCGCTAGCAGGCCTGTACGGATGAGGAAGGAACTGCTGAACAAAGTCAGGACCAAAAGGGAGGCCTATAGAGGGTGGAAGCAGGGAAAGACAGACTGGGCAGAATATAGAGAAACTGTCCGAGTGGCCAGAAACGAGATCCGGCAAGTGAAAGACCAGGCAGAACTAAATCTAGCCAGGGATGTGAAAGATAATAAAAAGAACTTCTGTAGATATATCAGGGATAAAGGAAAGATGAGGGAAGCTGTGGGTGCCCTCCAGAAGGAAATGGGAGACCTGGTCACTCAGGATATGGATAAGGCTGAGCTACTGAATGACTTATTGCCTCAGTCTTCACCAGCAAGGGCTCAAACCACACTGCCCAAGTCATGGAAGGCAAGAACGGGGGCTCTGAGAATGAGGAAGCACCCACAGTACAGGAAGATCAGGTTTGAGACTTCTTAAGGAACCTGAATGTGCATATGTCCATGGGACCTAATGAAATCCTTCCATGGGTCCTGAGAGTGGACAAAGTTGCTAAGCCCCTTTCCATCATATTCTAGAAATCGTGGCAATCTAGCAAAGTTCTTACTGACTGGAAAAGGGGGAACATAACCCCAATATTCAAAAAAGGAAACAAAGAAGATCCAGGAAACTACAGGCCAGTCAGTCTCACCTCTGTGCCTGGCAAGATCATGGAGCAGATCCTGCTGAAATCTTTGCTAAGGCATGCAGAAAATAAAGTGGTAATTGGAGACAGCAAACATGCCTTCACAAAGGGCAAATCATGCCTAAAAAATTTGATGGCCTTTTACGATACTGCCTCAGACTTGGTAGACAAGGGCAGAGCAACTGACATCATCTTCCTGGACTTATGCAAAGCATGACATATTAGTCTCAAAATTGGAAAGTCATGGATTCGATGGATGGACCACTTGGTGGATAAGGAACTGGCTGGATGGCTGCACTCAAAGGGTTGCAGTCAATGACTCAATGTCCAAGTGGTGGCCAGTAACGAGTGATGTTCCTCAGGGATTGGTACTAGGACCAGTACTATTTAACGTCTTAATTGGAGACATGGACAGTGGGACAGAGTGCACCCTCAGCAAGTTTGCTGATGACACCAAGCTTGGAGGGAGGGAAGGGATGCCATTCGGAGAGGCTTTGACAGGCTGGAGAGGTGGGCTCGTACAAATTTCATGAAGTTGAATCAAGCCAAGTGCAGGGTCCTGCACCTGGGATATGGCAATTCCAGGCATAGATACAGAATGGGCAGAAAATGGCTGGAAAGTAGCCCTTTGAGTGCTTGTGGATGAGAAGCTCAACATGAGACAGCACTGTGCACTGGCAGCCCTCTACCCCTCTACTCTGCACTCGTGAGACCCCACATGGAGTACTGTGTCCAGCTTTGGAGTCCTCAACACAGGAATTACATGGACCTGTTGGAATGGGTCCAGAGGAGGGCCACGAGGATGATCAGAGACATGGAGCACCTTCCCTATGAGGACAGGCTGAGAGAGCTAGGGTTGTTCAGCCTTGAGAAGAGAAGGCTGCGGGGAAACCTTATAGCGGCCTTTCAGTATCTGAAGGGAGCCTATAGGAGAGCTGGAGAGGGACTCTGTCAGGAAGTGTAGTGACAGAACAAAGGGCTTTTGGTTTTAAAGGCAAATTGTTTTAAATTGGAAGATGGGGGATTTAAATTAGACACCAGAAAAAAATTCTTTACAGTGAGGGTGGTGAGACACTGGAACAGGTTGCCCAGGGAAGTCGTGGATGCCCCATCCCTGGAAGCGTTCATGGCCAGGCCATGGCTTTGAGCAACCTGCTCTAGTGGAAGGTGTCCCTGCCCATGGGGGGTTGGAACTCGATGATCTTTAAGGTCCCTTCCAACTCAAACAATTCTATGATTCTAAGTGTTGTTAAGAAACGTTAGCAAAATGATAAGAATAATACTACTGCAGAAGCTAATACATGCTGTCAACATATAAATGCATTACAGTGTGTAAAGAAAAAAAAATAGATATTTTGATTTTTCATGCCATTTGCAATCTCTTTCTGAGCTTTGAGAGAAAATCTTTCAATAAACAATTGGGAATTCTTGTTTGCTCATTGGCAAATAAATTATTTACAGACTGAAACAGTAGATGAGGTAATCACACATAAGTGTTCTGGAGCTTCTGAGAAAAACAAAATAGGAAGAATTACAAAGAAATGTGATGGTGGATTTGTTAACATTCTGTGTTGTTTACATTTGGTTGTTTCAGTTTTTACAGAGAAAGATGTCTCAACAGTGCTGTACCACAGAACACCACAATGCTAACATTGGCTTATATAGTTAAAATATTGATGGTAAAATGAAATGCTTAGTAAAAACATTAATTTTACATTCAACAGATTTTCTTTAATGATAAAATATACAGAATTTTATCTGAAGTGTTCTGGCTTCTGACTGAAGCTTTGTGTCTTTTGAATCCGTTATTTAAATTTATACCTAAAAAAAATACACAAGCGGTCATAATGTGGATTTCTTGGACAAAAGCAACAAGCTAAAAAAAAACAAAAACAACAAAACCACTACAAAAGAATTTAATAATTCTTTCTTTTATTGAAGGAATTAGCATAATAATATATCTTATGTGAAAGGACTAAAAAACCTGAAGTAATATAATGTCTGAATCTAAATATTTTCAGGTATTTTTCAGGTATAACTGAGTAACTGAAACAGATGTCGTTACTATTTAAAAAATATCTAGAAAATATATGCACTATGTTTAGGAGGATATATTACTATGTGATTTATTTTTATTTTTTCCTAAGGAACATCAGTTAAACTCTTAAATAGGTGAATACAACTAGTAGCTTGGCATGTGCTCTGACTGCCATTGTTACCTCCGTTACCTTGTTAATTGTTGCCTCTATTACCTGCTTATGACAGGTAACAACATGTGTCCAAATTATGCTGTCTGTGCTAAAAAGGCCCAAGTAATGGAGATTTCAGTTAGGCTAGTCTTTCAGGTGCTTTTATCAGACTCTTAAATTATGTGGAATTGTATAGTTTCCTATTAATAAAGTAAACATCTGTTTCTCAATTGAATGTGAAGTGCATTTCCTAGTTGTTTTCTCCCTTTTCCTGATAAAAGGCACTAGAACCAACAAAGAAAGTTGCATTTAAAGTATCCTTTTCTGTGATCATTGTCAGTCACCATTGCACTCATCAGTTCAAAGTTGCTAAACGTGTTCTATATAATTTCCTTGACACCTTCCTATCATGCCACTATAGAAACAAACTGCATTTATTATTCTTGAAATACTGCAAGTTGTACCTGAGTATTTCTGTATCTCAGTATCTTTAAAGCAAAATGTGCTGCTTATTTAGCTATGCTTGGAAATGTTCCCTCCTATCATTTTCCTGTTTTGTACCAAACCTGTAAATCACTGTTCCATTTATGCTAACCAGTATATGCATAGCCATCCCATGTATCTGAGGTGAAAGGCTGATTCCCCTCAGTAGCCTTTTCCCTTAATATTTTCCATCTTCAGTGTTCTATAGATGTTCAGTGCCACCATCTAGCAGTGGCACTATGGTCATGACCATAATGAGTTGGAGGATGTCATGGTAAAGTGGATTGGACCAACTTTTAGTTTTTAAGAAAACTGTGACAAACAGAAAGAAACAGAGGGGAGTAGATCTTTTTTTGGGCAATACTGGCATAGAAGTAAAATGTATTTTTTTATTATAGAAGTAGTTATGCGGTTGTGAATGGGGAAAACCAATTACATTGGTTCCTCTGAGCCACTGTTTTTTGGAACCATATACTGAAACCGTAGAAGGAAGAGAATGACCCAATGATGCTACCAAAGTAAGGAAAGGGAGGAGAAGGGATGTGAGTTAACAAAACAGTCTCTCTTAAAGTCTCTCATTGTCAGGATTTTTCAATATGAGGATGTTGATAACACGGTTAATAAAGGAATTTTGTAACGATGAATTCAATGTAGTGATTTGAATGTAAAACCTTGCTGTCAAAATAGTAAAAGCTATAGAATTAAGAAAGACAGTTCAGAATGGGTATCTGTAACTAGTAGACACGTATTTTTTTCAGTGAATGGCCTGTTTTCTCTCTGTGCCTCTCTTCTTCATGTGCACAATAATGATTTATAATTATAAGGGGATTTCAGGGTGGCAAAAGGAATTTCTTCTTCTGTTTTTAATGCAGGCATTGCCATCTTCTGAATTTTTCACCAAGCAAACTTAACCATAGTCTTCTAATTTGAATAAATTCTTTATTAATATAGAGAAGTGCATCAGACTTTTCACAGTGGTGCAATTTGTGCTTTTTAGCAGAGATATCCTAAAGAAACAAAAGGGCTTTTCTTCTCTGGTAGAATGTTGAGGAAATAAACGTGGATGTCATGGCTGTATGACTGTGAATGAATCAAATTATGTGGGTTAACCACTGAATTAGAGAGATGCTAGAGGAATCCAGGTATACCTGATATTCCTCTTGCTGGTTTTGTGGGCATGATACTGAATGTGAATTGTAGCCCAGAAGAAAAGAAAAAAAATGATACTGATTTTCATGCCTGCAGCTGATCGACACTGTATTGTGCTCTGTTCAGAATAAGTCTGAGGAATAGCAGTTTTCTGACAGAAAACAATAATATTTGTATTATTTCTATTATTACTCTTCACTGTTATTATTTACTATTATTATTATTATTATTGTTACTTTTAGATATATGTTTGTTGTACCATATCCATACTGTTTCATAAGCATTAAGTTCAAGGGTAATAACATGGGGTTTTTGTGAGATATTAATAGACAGGAATCATTAGTCCAAATGTAATTTAATGCAATTGAAGCCTGAAACTGTGACAGCTGAAAAAGGATTGTGTGTTTCTAGTGATATGAAGATTGTTGTCAGTTTAAAAATAAGGTGCTAAGAGGTATTTAAGATACTCATCTTCTTCATTAATAATGTGAGCCAAACCTTAAATAGTTGATTAGGAGAAAAATTTCCTTCCAGGCCGATTTTATCATAAATTTATTATGCCATTTTTGCTAGACTATTGTGTTACATTGGGCCACTGTTATAATCCTGCGTGTTAATTAAGTTTCCCTGAATAATTGATACTTTGTTTTCCTTGTGGGGAAAAAAAATAAAAAGGGCTCACAGCGACCAACCTCAGATTCCTTTTTTTCTTTTTTCCCTGAGACAGTCCATGATTACTTTCAAGATTTCTGTGTGACTGGTGTTTCCTGTTCGAGCTTGTGTGATCACTGTCACTCACTTATTCCATGTAACATCAGTGGCGTGATGTGTAGAAGGATCCTCTCTTTGAAAATCTAACCCAGCACTGGTAGTCGAGGTGCTAAGAGGAGCTCTGCTTCTATACTGACCACTTCCAAATCAGCTTGACCCGCTTCGTATGTTGACAATATCTCTTTCTCAGTTGGAGTATAGGGGGCTTTGAATCCTCTGTACCCCTGACTCCAAAACCCTTGGACTCAAGCTTGAGTCTCCCCTGGTGCTTTCTGCTAGAGGCTCCAGGTAGGCCCATTAGGCTGTGGTGTGGAGCACAAATTTGGCGTTGAATCCTGTGCAGACGAACTGTTTCCTGTCTGCAATGTTCAAATGCTTCTCATTGCTCAGGGGCCCATTTAAAATTTTTCTCCTTACAGGTCACTTGTGAGACTGTAATTTGGAATATGCATCCTCAGAAACCCCCAATGTTCGAGAAAGCTTGTGTTTCCTTTTTACTAGTTAGTAGAGTTGCAATTTTGTTGATCACATTCATTGGGATCTTATGGCCTCTGTCTTGCCATTTTATTCCTAAGAGCTGTGCAGGTCCGTTGGCCTTACCCTGGTTTATGGCAAAACTGCCTCTCAGAAGGGTTTGGATTATTTTATTTTCTTCCCTTTCTCAAAAACATTTGCTGTGTTGCCCCACACAATGATGACTTCAATGTATAGCAGGTGTTCCAGAGCTTCACCTGTTCCGGTGCAGTCTGGATCTGCATTGCCATGCAGTCCATGGCAAATGGTGGAGCTGTGTTTCCACCCCTGGGGCAGTCAATTCCAAGTGAATTGGATGCCCCTCCAAGTGAAAGAAAATTTTGGCCTGTGCTGTGCTGGCAAAGGGAGTAAGAAAAACACATTTGCAATATCTGTTGTGGCATAAAATTTAGCTACCTTTGACTCCAATTCGTATTGAAGTTCTAGGATGCCTGGTATGGCAACACTTAGGGGCGGTATCACTTCATTCACGCCATGATAGTCTGCCATTAGTCTCCACTCTCCATTAGACTTTCACACTGGTCACATAGGACTGTTAAATGGTGAGCAGGTCTTGTTGATTTCTCTTTGGCTCTCCAGCCAATGAATTAGTTTATGGATGGGAATCAGGGAGTCTCGCTACAATATTGTCATTCATGCACTGTTGTGATAGTGATCAGCACCTGTTGTTCTTCAACTTTCAGCAGCCCCAAAACAGCAGGGTCCTCTGAGAGACTGGGCAAGGTAGGCAGCTGGTTAATTTCTTCATTCTCCACAGCATATATACCAAGAGCCTACCAGTACCCTTTTGCATCTTTGAAATACCCTGTCCTGAGGTATTCTATGCCAAGGATGCACAGAACCTCTGGGCCAGTCACAATGGGATGCTTTTGCCACTCATTCCTGATTAGTCTCACTTCAGCTTCCAATGCAGTCAAGCTGTTGGGATCCCCCTGTCATTCCAGAAATACAGATGTGCTTTGTTGTTTGATGGCATTATGGTACACTGGGCACCAGTGTCTACTAGAGCCTTATACTCCTGTGGGTCTGATGTTCCAGGACATCAAATCCACAGAGTCCAGTAAACCCAGTTGTCCCTTACCTCCACCTGGCTCGGGGCAGGGCCCCTCTAGTTCTAACTGTAGTATCCAGCTCCAACAGTCTGACTATAGAAAGTAGAAAGACTTTCTTCATATTGCTGGAGTTGACTGGCTATTGCATCCACCAATGGTGCCTCTGCATCTCTCCACCTCGTTGTTGCTAATGCTCTGGCATACAATGATGGTGTGCTTTGTAGAAACTTCTACCATATGGGTCAGATATATTGGGCTTCATAGAATCATAGAATAGAATCTTCGAGGTTGGAAAGGACCTTCAAGATCATCAACCTAACTCTGACAAAAATAAACACCCATACAACAAACAAAATGCCCTAGCTACCAAGAGGTAAGTATCCCAAGGTGTCTCTTTTTGATACTGTTTTATCTTATCTAATAACTAAAGTAAGGAAATCCATTATTCTTTTTCACTGACTCTAGAACTGTTATAGTGTTTCATACAAATTAAAGCAGTTTCACAAAAGGGAATGTTAAAGACAAACAAACAAAAAAAAGTATTTTAGTGATTGGGAAACTTGCCTATCAGGTGAGTAACTTCTGCTGAATTTGCTTTCTATTCAAAAGCTTTCTATTTCTATTTCTAGAACAGGCATTAGAACCCAGATTCTCAGGTTAAATCAGACTTGACTTCTTGGAGGATTTTTCAGGTGCTTAATGTAAGGTTCTTTAGTTTTAAGAATTCAGAAGTTATTGTTTCATTTTGTGCCCTAAGGTGTATTGTTAAGCTTAATTATTATGTCATATAGTTTAAGAATAATAATCTTGAAAAGAACAATAGAAAATATTATTAAAAAAACATAATTTGATTGTCCACACATACTCCAAGACCTAAGATAGTAAAAATCAGTTTCTCAGGAATCACAATATAATGTGATTAAGTTAAACCCACTTACCTCAGCAGAGAACCAAGGCTGGTATCAATAATAAAGTACAACTATAAAGGTCAAGTTTCAAAATAACGTAATTCTTTGAACTCTTACTTACATGACAAATGGAATGATCCTTCAAAATTCCTTTTTATTTACTATGAACTTTTTCTATTTGAAGTAGCATTTGTTTAACTTTGTGCTTGTCTTCTTTTATTTTTAACAGCACCTTCAGGCTTGAAGGAATATCTATATCTGGAGGCACGTCAGTTAATTTCTTGCATATCAGATTCATCATTGTGACTTCTTGCAGGCCAGATCTGAGAAGTAACCAGGAACCTGACCCTCCTTGGAGAATGGAAAAGCCCTTCAAGTCAGAGCACAACTCACCATGAGTGTAATCTGCATTGAATCATTTTTCTCAGATCTGACAGCTACACAATGAGTCCTGGCAAGAGCCACAGCCTTAAATCCCATTTAGGGGGAAAGAAGAAAAAAGAGGACAAAATGTCTTGCCCTGTTGCAGAAACTGCTCTCTCCAAACCTGACACTTGAGTTCTGTGCTGAGCAACCAGTGTAACAAACAATGAGTGCTTCATGGATCCAGCCAGTATCCAAAAATATTTCAATATGTAGCCAAAAGGAGAAATGAAGGACTTAGGTGACAGCAGAAAATGAATACATGTACTGTAAAAGAGCAATGTTACTGTCTGTCGGGAAAGAAGACCTCTGTCATCCCTTGTACATATTCAAAGCCATACAGGAACAAGGCATCAGTGATGTTAAATTGCTTAAAAGGATGCTGTCTCCTATCCTCCACCCAACTTTGAAGAAGTTCAGCTGTTAGAGATTGCATCTCAATGCACTTCTAGTATTTGCACTGTCACTTCCATTCAGGGTAATGATGTGCGCCACCATTTGCACAGATGGCCCCAGGAGATGTTTGACCACCACAAGCTATATTTTGCTGGGGCTCCAAAAGGAATTAAGAAGTTAGGACTGAAGAAAAACATTCGTGCTCTCTTTCACAATGGGGATCTCTTCACAGAAAGGACTACGGTCCTTTCTTTTGTTGAAATAAATACATGCATATACATACATATATATATATATGTATATATATGAAAAAGCATCAACATGATAAGGTGTATTTAAAAAGGGGATATAATCTTTTTTAGCAGCATCCATTTTTTATCACATTAGCAGCCAAGAAATTTAGTCAATTAAATTACGCATCTAAAATGTTCCTATTGAACATTGACATTATAGTCCCAGTTACTGTTAAAGAAGTCATTTGTAATATGTGTTTGACATAAAACTTTTCTAGCCATTTGTCTATACTTCATGGAGAAATCTAATAGACAAGCAGCATTTTCAGTTTATTTTTCTAAATAAATATGTTGTTTATATTATTTGCAGTCACTCGTTTTGGCTGTTTTTCATTATCTCCAAAAATGATTTAAAGACAGAACCAAAACACGGGAATTGTTTGTTCTTGCTAAGCTATAATGATTTGCTGACCGAAAGCTTTAATATAAATACTGTAATTTGTAAAATGATTAAGTATATTTATACAGGCAAATATGTATGGAAAGCAAGAGGAGGTATTTTAACTCTTAATTTCAGAACATAGTTTATTTTAATATCCACATAAAGAAAACTAAAATTATAATGGGATAGACTTTTATTATCAGTGGGTTTTAGAAGTGAAGATTTGAATGTTTTAGAATCAAAGGAATGTACTCTAATAATGGTGGTTTCCCAAAATTATAGCGAGACCTTTTGACAGCTGTCTCATTTTATTCCAACTGGTTTAGGTTTTTTGGGTTTGGTCTTTTTTGATGTGCGTGTGTGTTAGGCCTTTTTGTTTGTTTTTTGTTTATTTTAGCACACTGACAAGGCCATGAGGTTGATACTATATGATCACAAGCAATTTGAGAAGCTAGAGAATAAGAGATTGTTTCATAGAACAATCTGCAGTTTACAGTTAAGACCAGTTGTTGTTATCCATCTACTTCAGTGTTTTGTAATCAAATTATTGAACATTTTAATGCTAGAGTTGTTTTGAATAAAAATATATTTTTCCTTTTTTCTTAGTCCATTAGCCTGTGTGTAATTTTAAGAGAAAAGTAAAGCACGTGATTCCCAGTTCACTTAATCATTAATCTTAAATCCAGTCATATGTGTCTGATTTAAAAAGCTGAATAGGTTTTTCTTTATAGTCTTTTTTTTTTTTAATTTTTTATGGAACCTATTAAGTGCTCACTAACAGAAAAATGATCTTTCAAAAACAAAAATGGAGCATTCAAGCTTTTTTTAATCTGTGAGCTAACTTTGTAAAGGGCAGATATTTTAAAACTGCGTTGCTCTTCTCTACTGTGTTAACTAGTGTATGTGTGTGTATTTGTGTGTGTGTGCACGCATGCGCACCCTTACCTGCTGATGAATGAAATGCCAGCTCTGCTGAAGTAAGTGCCACAAGTCCTGCTACTGAAAAAGATGCTCATGTTACTGTATTGTTTGTAGAAAGACCCGAGCTCTGTCTTTGTTTGTGACTCTGAAGCCATAAATAGCTTTTACAGTTTGTCAGGAAATCACAAAATGAACTAATTAAGTGAATGTTAGCCTCCCTAATTTGGCAAGACTTGGGATCATCTCACGGTTTTACTCTTTTTTTAAAGAAAGTTAGTGTTCAATTTCCATTGGTGCAAATGGATAAATGAAACTTTGTATTTGTTAAAGAATGATGGCTGTGTTTTGTTCCCACACTTCTTAGCTTACGGTTGCAGTCTGGTTTGCAGTCTTTTAACTGTGATTTTGTTTTTGTGTCATTAGAATCACATATTTGGACATAGAACTTGCATGGGCTTGGTTTTGCTCCTTCTTTGGATAACTTGTGTTTTAAAATTGGAGAGCTTACTCTTTGAAACTAATATTCAGAGTTGTTTAAAGAAGGGACATTATCGAAACAATAAGAAAATTTCAGAATGACAATTTGAGCACTTCCATTATTATCTAACAATAATACTTGGAAAAGCTCTTATTTTTGTGAACAGAATGCATTCATCTATATTTGAAAGTAGCCCAATAAAAATACAGTGAAATAATTTGTAACTACTTGCAAATACTTTTCTGCTATGTTGAGTTCTAGATCAGCTTCTGTGTTTAACTTTTATTGTATAAAAAGCACCTGAATCAATGCACAATTTTCTTCAGAAAAATACAACAGAGATAAAAAAAAATTACCTGGTCCCAGGAGTGGTTTTAAACATTGTGTGTAGTGCAAAAAAAAATCATCATATACGAACATGTAGGTCTAATTTAAGTGAAAAACATAGTTGAGGACACTGCAAATCATGATTCTCATCCATCACACACTGTTATTTACAGCTCTGTATTAGCTGGGGTTTCATTCTTGGAAAGTGAATTTCAGTGCATGTACACACACATCCACTTACATGTATCTACTGGTGTCACTGGGGTAAATCCAGATTTCTTTATTTTTGTAGATTTAAATAATTAAATCTCTAGGTAAATAATATTGTGATATTAATTTAGCAGATGTCAGTATATTATGCAGATACTCCTCTGAGATAACACTTCAACACAGAATAATTAAACTCAACTGGGATTTCAGAAATTGTTGGCAAATTATTAGCACTGAATTCTTTTTCATAAAGTTTAAAAAAGAGGAGACAATTAGATTATCTCATTAAATAACAAAAAATTGGTGGGTTTTCCATTCCCTTAGGCTAAATTTTTTGACAAGACCAGAACTTTTTTGACTAAGGTGATATTATGGTGTCTGACGGGTCTTTTTGTAGGATTATGGGTGTTGTATATATAAGAAGCTCCTGCAAAACTGTTTCTGGGATAGTGCAAGCTTTCATTATCTGACATCTGAAAAGCAACCAATATGCTTGAAATGATGAGATGTGCAAACCAAAAAGCGGACAATTCTGGATGTGTCTACAAGATATACTTTCAACACTTGAACTTTTTAAAAGACAAGTAGTGTGGTTTGGGCACCATCATTCATGAAAAAAAAAAAATAGGGATATGTTAAAATAGCAATTTTTTAAAGTGGAAGCAAAAGATCTGGTGGTCACCAGGGTGTTATAAAAGTATCCCTCTCCTGATGAAATTTTCCCAAGTGTCACACGGCATGAATATCCCCAAGGGACAGATTGTTTTGTCTGATGGGATACATACTCAGTCCATAGGAAGACTGTCCAATAACGTTCTAAATAAAACCTGTCCACAAGATAACCATGCCAGTTTTGATGTGGGAGGAGGGATGGAACGCGGGCAGCCATGGCCCTGCCCTGGGGCCCCTGCTGAATGTAGGAAGCTGTTACTCAGGCATCTGGCAAACTCAGAGCACATCAGGGGCAGCTGTACTGAAACACACCTGCTGACTATGAGCTAGTGGTATCAGTGGTAAGGAGCAGTCAGATAACACGGCCTTCTGGGTACCTGTGGCAGAAGAAAAGGAGACTATACCTTCTAGGGAAAAATTTAAAGGATGTTGGGAAAGAAGTTTTAGGCTTAACACAGTCTAACTTACAGAGTTGCTGGGACTGAAAGGTCTGATCATGTTGACTGATTTTAGGTACCATTAACCTTTTGTGAGTTAAGAGTGATTTATTTAACATGTGGGTGTTCAACAGCATTGGTGCAGCAGACCAGAATCTCTGCAATGGCCTTTCCTGAGTTATAAAGCAGTTAAAAGGGAATGTTTTTCATGTATAACTGCAAAAAGCAGTGTAAGAAGGTGCATCCTTAAGAGAAACCAAGGAGAGCTTTCAAATACAGGAGACTGTAAAAAAGGGTTGGCACTTAAATTGAGGCTACAAGTGAGTCTACCTAAAGAGTGGGCAAAAGGTGGAGATGACACCAGGCAAAAACTGTGGGAAGGAGTTTGGAAGGACAAGACTAAATCTTACAGACTATCATGGGATAGTTGAAGATCCCATGAGAGAAGAAGTAAAAGTCAAGTGGATGTGCTTCAAAATACTTCAGCTGAATCTCTCTCTAGATTCAATAACCTTGCTGGGCTGCAAGAAGCCAAGAAATCTTCCCAAAGTTGTGCTCAACTTCAGAAGGGGCAATTATAAACAAGGATTCTGGTAAGGAAGAATTTGGAAGGAATCACTACAAGAGTTAAGTCATGGCAGATGGTGCACAGACTGTTTAAGATACTGTATTGGAGGCAGAGAGCAAATACATCCTGCTTAGCAAGAAAGTCTTGAGAAGGGGCAAAAGGGAGCCTGTATGGTTAAGCAGCAGGCTACTGAGGCTCAGTACTGAGGCTACTGAAAGCAAGAAAATACCCTTCAGATAGCTGAAGACTTTTTAAAAAAATGTAAGAACTGTAAACATCTTAAGACTAAATATAACTCAAAAAAAAAAAAAAATCCACAGCAAGGCAAATGAAAACAATTGCAAGATACATAAGAGATTTGTTAACAAAAATAGTTACAAGAAACATGAAAGTTAAGAAATGCTATTTCTACAATAAGAGCAGCAGGAAGCCTGGCAGAGTCTGTAGCACCAAAAGACAATCAAGGAAAACAAAAGCACTTACAAGAAGCTATAGGAACAAAAATTGTCTTAACATTTTCTGCTTAGTATTTTCTTAGCATTGTCTGCTTTTTTCTGTAGAAGGGATTTAGTATATATATATGTGACTATTTCTATATGGAGGAAATAATCTGAAGTCATACTTTGTCAGTATGAGTCGGTACAAAACAAAATTAAGAATATCAAGACCAGATGGCATACATCTAAGATTTTTAAAGGCACTCAGGGGTGAGATAGTCACAATGGTAACTCTGGTGTGAAATTTGTTACTTAAAAATACTTTGACAGCTTTTGACACATGAAGTTGCAAATATGTTGTAAATTTTAAAGTTGATTTGAGGGAGTTTGAGAGTACAGACCATTAAGTCAGTACTGACCAAATCAGTTGAAACTATACTAATTTTTTTTTTAAATAATTAGAAGGTACTCAACAGTGTCAGTTCATCAAACACTACAGGAAGTGTATACAACTGGCTAAGAGGAAGTGGAGGAAATGGTGCATCTGTCTAAGAGGAAAGTGCCTGCATTCATTAAAACATTGTTAAAATAGAAAAGGGTGAATTTTTATGGTCTGTTTTCAGAGTGGAAAGAGGCCATGAGGGAAGTTCCATGAGACATGTACAGGGTTCCATGAGTCTCAAAATATATGTGAATATGATGGAACAGTTATGAACAATTGTTTGGTAAATTTGCTGATCATACTAAGTTATTAAAGGTATTAAATATGAGTAGCCTGAAAGACTCGTTATTAAAATGGAAGATAAAATTCTGTGAAGATAAATGTAAGCTGTTAACTATGAAAACCAATTTTTATTTACTCCACTTAGCTTGGTATTTAGCAGTTAAATGTTTCTTTGAAAATGTCAATCCTGTGCTTAGGTGGTCACAGAAATGCAAGTATTCAATTAAGAATTATTAGGAAAGCAGCAGAGAAAAGATGTGTATATCATTGTATCAGTCAATAGATGTGTGATAGGCCACGATATTTAACTTCTTAAATACTATGTGCAGTTCTGATCCTCATCTGGAAAAAAAAAATAAAAAAGGGTGTAATCAAAGTGGAAAAGCTTCCAAGAGCTTCCAAGCTCTAATCAGGGTTTGATTTTTATCTTTAACAGCATGAGCAATGCTTTTATAGTCTCCCTTTGTTTTCTGTCCTTGTTTGAATTTCCTGGATGATTTCTCCTAGCATTTCTTTAAGAAGTTGTTTTCCTAGCCATTCTGGCCTTTGGTTTAAATTCATGGTTTTCTTGTATGAAGGAGTGGTTTGCTTCTGAGCTTTTCTTTGAAATACAGCTAATTATTCTGACTGCCCCTTGTAGAGAATTCCAATGTAATTTCCCCAGAAATTTTCTAAATAAGTGAAAATTTGCTGTTCTGGAGTCTAAAATACAAGACCTTGGTTTACCTTCTTAGCCTTTCTCCAAAACTTAATCTTCTCCCAGTCACTGCAACTCAAACTGCCATCTCTGATCACATTCACCATTTCTTTCTTGTTGAGAAGCAAGTCAAATAGAGTATTTCTCTGATTGGCCCCTCTGGCATTTGCATAAGGAAATCATAAGCAGTGTGTTCTAGACACTTCTACGATAAGTTTTAGAGTTGTATTTCTGCTTCAGCAGATGTCCAGTTCATAGGTGTCAAAATCCTCCATATGGACCAATGCCTGTGATCAGGGGCTTTTTGCTATTGTCTGTACCCAGCCTCAGAGACATGATCTTAGTAAGGTGGCCTGTAACAGACTTCTACCACAACATCATCAATGTTGCATCCTCTTTGACCTAGACTCCAAAAGTCTCCACAGACACCTCCTGGTTTTACCAGGCCTCTGCTCAGTCGAGATTCTCCTTTGCATAACACATATCCCCTCTTCGTCTTTACTGCCTAAGTGCCCTCAGCAGTCTTTAACCAAGTATTTTGTGAAGACAACCAGTTTAGTCTACTGGAAGCAGGAGCCCTGTGGAAATGAAGAGGAAAAGAAGTTATTGCCAAATGGCACAAAGACCTCTTGAAGCTGGATATAAGGAGAAAGCTTAGGATAGAAAAACATTGGAATATCTAATGCTTTTCATCCTTGGAGGCCTTGAAGCATACTGTAATCTGACAGGAAAGATTTATGCATGGTTGTTCAAGCATAGAGGCAGGAGAGTGCCCTAGATGACCTTTCTATTAATGGGAAAGCAGCTGTCAAATGGGATCTGAGACCAAGAATTTCAATATCACTAGTTTAGTAATCAGCTGGGAGCAAATAACATGGTAAAAGAAGGTGGGTGAGAGCCCAAGAGTAAGTTTGAATTTTACACTTCCAATGTACTTGGGAGGATTTCAGAGCTGTGTGGTGCTCATTATGGAGCACATGAATATTATTGAAAAGGCTACCTGACACAGCAGGATGACTCAAGCAGAAAATATTTGGTGTCAGATTTTATAAAATATATGAAATTTATAATCAAAACACTGTAGAAAAGCTTAAAAGAATGTGAAAATTGCAAACATTGAGTATTGCCTTTTCTGCTAAATGAAGATTTGAGACCAATGAAGATTTGAGACCAAAAATGGTCATGTAGGCAAGCACATAATCCCTTTGAACATTATCTGCCTTTGCTTTTAATTCATTTGTGCCCATATACATGTGATTATCTGTGTGGACAAAATCATCGTGAAGGACAGAAAAAAATTAAATTGCTTGATTATCACTCCCACTTAACCTGAATACCTAGCAGGGTAAAAATATGAATGTCCTGCCAGAGGTATGAAGACATTTGTTTATAACTTTAATTCAAATTTCTGTGGATAGCATAATTCAAAAGGATTTACTTATATAAAAATAAGACCTTCTCTCCTCAACACTATTGTTTTATCATAGTTGCCAGGAAATTGAGTAATTAATGTCTTGTTTGGCTACTTGTAGGTTAGCTCCTGAATTAAAGAACCTGGATCATTGGTTCCTGGGGATCTCAATGAGATGTGAGTGGGAAAAGGGGTGGGAACAAATAATGTGTCTTTCTCATTATTTGAGATGTAGTATGTGAGAATTATAATTACTTTCTGGATATACATCCTTCCACTGGCACAAAGCATGAGCTGATGGGAAGTTGATTTAGATTATACACTTAAGTTAACAGAAGCTACATATGTAGACATTACCTGCTGTTCTCCTGCTATTTGTTCATGTACTACTTTTTCTTCATAGAAACAATCAGTTTACTAGAGAGATGTCTTTTTTATTATTATCATTATCAGATTTAAAATTTTACCTATTAGGGATTTAAATAGCATGATTTTTTTAATGAACATTTATTCTTATATTTGGAATCTTTAGTTCTCTGGTACAAATACAATGAAAGTATTTAAACTTGCTGAAATCTTAAGTTTTCAGGAACAAAGAACACTTGGACCAGCTAATGTTAGTGTCCAGCTTTATCTATATCAATTCTTGTCTATTACTTTTTATTTGGGTATTATTCAGGTCGCAGCTTCTTGGTGGCATTTATCCAATTTTTATTTAATTTTCTTTTTAAACCAAAAAAATCATAATTTGGTCTAACATTTTGAATTATCTACTTCCCCATTAAGAGCTGGCCACCAAGACAGCATCATGACAGTGTTTATTACACTGGTATTTAATCTTTTTATATAGAAATATATATTTATAAAACCATATTTTGTGCTGGAGTAGTTTTGCAGAAATGCAATTCTAATGTTTGAAATTTTCAGATTGTATTATATTTACAGTCACAAAGATTGCAGGCACAGAACTTGAATGTCTAGATACTTTTTTTCAGTTTCAGATGGAGCAGTTACGACATTTATCTTCATTGCCAAGGGCAATTGATTTTTTTTAATATCTTACTGAAGAATAGAATGACAAGTATCATAATCAAGCATTAGGCATGATACATACTGCAGTAAGGAGTACTCCTCAGGCAACATTAATGAACCAATAATTTTTTTGAGTACAAAACGTAGGATTTTTTTCCTTTAGACTATATAAAGAAGCTTTTAAAATAAATTTCCAATATAAAATCTGGATAAAATGCTAAGGGTGTTTACTGAGCATTCATGAGACTGCAGTTCCAGAAATAAGTACTTCTCAGAGAGTGCTTATATATAAATCATGATCATCTGAAGACAAAATACAGTCAATATGAATTAGTATTGAGAGTCTTAGTATAACTGTGAAGCACTGAATCCCTGGACATTTACACTTTGAAATCCATGGTAGTAATTTCTATGATAAAGATGCTCTTTTGAGGAATGTGGTCCGTGAGATAATGGATACTCATACCACTCCGAAAGAGGCATATTTTTGCATTGCTAAAATACTGCTAAAATGTTTGCATTAGTGGCAAATGAAATAAACATGAAAATAATTTTTTTGACATTAAGAAAATTTTGCTTTCAGTGTAAATGGCAAAATGCTAGTCTCATGTAAGTACTGTAACATCCTTTAAAGCAAGAGCAGGGACTTCAAACTTATTTGCTTGACTGGCCTTTACTTAATTTCTCCCCCCTCTCCTTGCCCCAGATCAGTGTTCTGCTGCTTGGAAGTCTGTGCTATTATATACTACTGAATAGATTTGGTAATGTGTCCCTGATTTACTGAGTGTCTTAGGATCCAACGGAAAGGATAGTGTCTGCTGAATTAGACTCAAGTTCCTTAGAAGAACCTCTTTTTTTTTTCCCTGCATACTCTCACTTTAGAAACTGCCCTAGTTTCTAAATTGTGTCCAGCGGTCTCCTTGGAGCCTGCAAAAAAACCCAGGAGAATATTGGCAGCTGAGTCTCAAATTACCAGCACTGTTTCTTAGATCCTTCATTAAAACTGTCATTGATTTGTGTCTTCCCTAAAGAAAAGTTCCTTTGGAGCTTCTGAGCAGTAACTGCAAAACGTCTGGTTTAAGTCTACTGCAAATGTACTAGTTTTCATCTTATTGTTTCTAAGAAATGATCTTTTGGAGTATCTGCCTCATGCAATATCCATATCACTACAGTCATGTCACGGCTACTCATTTCATCTCCTGCAGAAAAAATATGGCCCATTCTGATCAGATATGCACAGAATATTCTGATGCTATTGAAAGTATAGAAGAAGAAAGAAAGAAGAAAGGATTCCTGTGAGTCTAAATCCACACTCATGTGCAGAGAGCATTTTATGTCTCAAGTAATGGAATCCAAGAACCTCAGGGTTACCTATAAATTATTTGGGAGAAAAAAGGCTCTAGGAAAAGGCATTTAACAAAATGATAAATAAGAAGATATTACTGAAAACGGCATACACAGTAACTAAGGTCTTCCATAAACATAGAAAAAAACCTCTCTGGTTGAGTCTGAGAGATAACGCATATCTTAATGGATGAATGCAGGATATAGTAGGTGGCTATATCAGAATTAGATCACAGAAGCCAGAATACACAAGGAGGTGCAATTTAACAGAAATATTCCCCTCAATAGTATGCCTCATATAGGAGTGACAGGACATGAACTCCAGGTACATATACACATGGAGTTTTGATTGTTGCTCTTTCCACTCCAAGGTCTCTCCCTATGGTTAGGTATCTTCTTGTTTTTCTTCTTTTCAGGCTGATTTCTTCTTCATGTCTAAAGTCTCTAATTACTTCCTTACTGTTCATTTCAGCTGATGGTTATTCTGATACTCAATCTACATGTTCACTCTCTATGCACACAGTCTTCTCTTAACACATGAAGTGGTGTTATCCAGATTATTTGCCAAGGGTGGACGCCAAAGGTACTTGTACAGTACAGTGGTGGAAGAAGTGTCTTGCCAATGCCCAACATTTTCCTGAAAAGAGACACTTTCTTAAAGAAAGAATGCATTTCACATATGCATTGTAAGAACCAAATAGACATGTAAGAACCAAATAGACAATATTTCTTGCAAAGAAGATACACAACTTCTGTGGCTACATAGAGGATATAGAAAACTTTGTTTCAACATTTTTCCTTATTTTCTGAGAAGAGTCACCAAGCAGCAGTGAGCCATTTATTTCTTGGGAGATAGAAGATACAGCTTTACTTTGCACAAAACAAATCTTTTTGAAAGAAAAAGAAATTGCACAGAATTTCCTGGTCAATGACACCCGCTCTAAGGAGGGTGATTTGTATACTAAATAGTTCTTTGGGTGTGTGTCTAATGCAGTAAATTTTGTCTATGTTTTTGATGTATGGTTCTTATTTATGTCACAGCAGTTCACTCTACTGATGAAGACAGACCTACTGATAAAGCATACATATCATAGGTACTTGCAATGCGCTGGGTATTTTAAACAGCTGGCAGTGCAGAATATGGGAGTCTCAAAAAATACAGGCAAATAACTGTTACAGAATATGGGAGACTCAAAGAATACAGGCAAATAACTGTTACATCTCTGCTTCCCTTTGTCCAAATTTCCTTCTTGAAAGAAATACTCTAAGTGATAGTTGTGAAGGCTCAGTGCTGTCACTAAATATTCACCAAACAACAAATTGATCATGACCCAGCAGAGCCACCAATGTGCCCTTATGTTCCAGAACGCCAGTGGTCTCCTGGAGTGCACTAAAAAGATTGTGGCCAGCAGGGTGAGGGAGGTCATCCTCCCCCTCTTCTCTGCCCTGGTGAGGCCACATCTGGAGTTCTGTGTCCCTTTCTGGGGCCCCCAGTTCACAAAGGACGGACAACTGCTGGAAAGAGTTCAGCAGAGATCTACAAAGACGATCAAAGGAATGGAGGACCTCTCTTATGAGGAAAGGTTGAGGGACCTGTGTCTGTTCAGCCTGGAGAAAAGACTGAGAGGTGATCTTATCAATGTGTATAAATATCTAAAGGGCAGGTGTCAAGAGGATAGGGTCAGGCTCTTCTTAGTGGTCCCTGGTGACAGGACAAGGGACAATGGACACAAGCTGGAACATAGGAAGTTCTGTCTGAACATGCGGAAAAATTTCTTTACTTTGATAGTGCCAGAGCACTATAACAGGCTGCCCAGAAAGGATGTGGAGTCTCTTTCTGTGAAGATATTCAAAGCCCACCTGGATGTGTTCCTGTCCAGCCTGCTCCAGGTGAACCTCCTTTGGCAGGGGGTGGACTAGAAGATCTCTGAAGGTCCCTTCCAACTGCTACAATTCTGTGATTCTGTGAAAAAAGTGTAGGTTTCATTTTGGCTTGTTGAGTTGGTCTGTTAGCTAACAGCAATTGCTTAGGACAGGTCTAAAAGAAAAAATAAGTCTAAAATTAAGACAGATAAGAAAATGTTCATGGCTTCAAGTATGCTGGATATTAAAGTCTTGACTCCCTGCACACAAGCCTGTATGTAGAAGAAAGTAAATGGGAGAGCAGTAACAGCATCCAGAAAAGTATAGGAAGACTACTTTGGACAAAACTGATGTATTGACCAAGTGGGAAAAATAATTAAATTAACAAATTTCATTTAGAATGCTAATGAAGAGGCAGGAGGGGAAGGCAAGCCTGTTTGCATAAACTGAACTTTTCTTGAATGTCAGTTCTACCAGAAAAAAAGCTGATGGTACCATCACATATATTTATCATTGAAAAGTTCTGTGAGATCCTTGTGTTCATTTGTTTACAAGCTTGGATTCTTTTTCTAACTTAATAATTATTGCTCAGTTTAGTTTAATATTGGGCCTAAGTATACGCATCTGATTTCACAATCCATGTGCCATATAAGAAATAGACTGCTGGTTTCAAATCAGTAGGGCTACATATATACTAAAGGCAAAAGATACTGCATTTTATTTATGAATATGGCTGTGCCACTATTGTTTGGAAATAAATCAGCACTAATTGCTTGCTCATATTCAGCTTTCTTACACTGGCAGCTAGATGCCAGATTTTATTATTCTTGTAATATTACTCTAGAGATGTATTTTTACATACCTGATGAAAGAGGTGGGCATCAGAGGAATAGGAGTCAGTATCACTGATTTTGTAAGACACTTACACTGATCAGTACTACTTTTTTAACCTGCAAAACCCCAGCATTTTAAACAATCCTGCAACATAGGAGATGGCTATTCAGAAAGTTCTGACTCCATCTGTCTTAATTATAGAAACTTAAATAAGATAAACCCTGAACGTCAGGTACCTAGCTATAAAAAGAGGATAAGATAATAGTGGGTCAAAGAAAAAGCCTTCAGGCTTTAGCTCTGTTGTGTTTATACCATTGAATGTTTCTTTATTATTTTAAAAGTGCTCAATGTTTTGTAACAGCTGTAAAAGTAATTTGACTTCAGCTCTTCCAAGTGCACACAAAAGCCTTCCAGCAATACAGCACCCCTAAGTACCATGTCCCTCTATATGTATCATCTTCAACAAACCATATACATTTGGGTTTCTGGGTAACAGTTTAAATTTGGCAGAACCCTGTAATCTGGTTTGTTAACATCAGGCCCTTAAAATATATAAGAATAAATTCTTACTGTTCCAGATCTTCTTGTCAGTCTACCATCAAAATAACGCACATTACATTAAAATATTTGGAGACCAATTTTATCAACTTAATTTTATTAAGTTATATTGGAATGTGGATTAAAATAGTGAGATCTTTCTCCGGTGTAGGTCTTGATGAGCATAAAGCAGATAATTGTTGCTATCAGATATTTTCCAAATTCACTTTATGGTGAGAATTTGGAATTGTTGTATATTTACAAATTACCCACCAAAAAGATAATTCTTTTCTTCCATTCCCTTTGAATCTATCTAATCAATTCCTTATTAAGAAAAGCCATTTATTTTTCCAGGTCCCATTGGGTAAAAAATGTCTCCAACGTAATAAAATTTGAGCCTTGGGTTATTGCTGAACTTTATCGAGTGAAAAGCTTTTAATCAAGAGTGCATTTTGCTCAGCTTCATCAAGATAGCTATATCCTAGCTGCAGAATTACAGCATGTAGTGTCCCTGCTACACATTTGAACATGAGTCAGGTTGAAAATTTTAATTTATGGCCTATATAGAAATACATTCTTGTCTGTCTGTCCACTTGAATGAATGCTGGCTATCACCTTGTGAATCTGTTTTTGACTCAGGGACTTTCAAAGTCACCCCTTGATTTTGCCTTTTTTTAAAAACTAATGTATCCTGGCAGTGACACACAGCTAGAAAACCATATCTAGATTGAACGTGAGAGAAAAGAACCTTTGCTTTTTTGGATCAGTGACATTTTCATGGTCATTGGGAGATTTGGAAGCAGGAGTCCTTCCACTACAGCCCCAAATAATACACCGTCTTGATGGTCAAGGACCTGCATGTTCTATTTAGTCAAATTGTTACAAGTGCCTTCAACAATTCTCAACAGCAAAAATCCTAGATAGATGTTTTCTTGCTGGCCACAGGAGGCAAAAAGACTGTAATCAAAATGGCTTCCTTGACCTGAAAGTGATATTCTGATGACAGTGGATTCCAAAACATCTTGCAACAACCTTAAGAAAAGACTACATCAGACCTGAATCTGTTCTGAATATCTGTAAGCCACAGAAGCTATTAACAAGGAGCTCTAGAAGGTTTGTGCACTTCTTGTTTCAGTCAAATGCATACCTTGCATAGTGATTAAAGGGTGTTCTTTTTTTTTCTTCTTTTTCTTTTAATGAAATGTTTTTAATGTCTGACAGTGCCATTAATACTGAAATTATATTGTATGCAGTTGCAAGGTATTTCTTAAATTCAATACTTCACTAACCCAGGACTTATCTTTCTGTTAAAAAGTGTATATTTTATGTTAAAAGCCTATTATGTTCTTATGTAAATCTTTTGGTGTAATAGCAATGGTTATCGTTTCTTTGGCTTTGGTCCCTTAATTTCTCTAACAGATTATTAACAGAATTGCAAAATCATATCTCTCTACAGAGAAAAAAATTGAAAGTCTAATTTATCGGTAATATATTGGTGACTTTGCAGTATGTGTACAATGGAGCTATCATAAAATGTGTCATCTCTGTCTGCAGCCAAGTTACTTTGTAGTTAAGAGACAGAGACAGTTCCTGTGGTGTAAGAGCATGAAAATCAGCCCGTGTTTTCACACACTGTACTGTTTTTGAAATACCATCTCAAAGAAGTGATTTTTTTTGCAATGTTTTTTTTTTGCATTGTTTTTGCAATGTTATAAGATGCTGGCATGCTTCCTGGATTTCAGCTGCTGAACTGCATTTTAGGATAACTTAAGCAACATGGAATACTTGCTTAATATTATTTTCCATGTTAAAAATTTCTTAGCCATCATGAAGATGCAAATAGGAGTAGGGACTGTAAAAAAAAGCATTTGCAGTTCACCCCAAGCATATTTATAGTACATGAACTTTTTCTTTCTTATCTAAAAAATAAGAAAGCCCATCCATTATGGAGTGTTCTTTATAAAATAGTCTATTCCACCAAAATAAATGTGTTTTAAATACTTCTTTTCTGCTAGAGAACAGAAGCCTCAGAAGTGGTTATTGGCAAAATGCTTAAAGAAATAAATCACCTGGTTCATCATATTATAGTCATCAGGCTTGTTAAAAGGATAAATGATTCATCCTAATGCACACTGTTTCAGGTTATGCGTATGCTTTGGGAAGTGTTCATATTGACTTCTAATTCTGTAGTTGTTAAAGTAGAGGTTTACCCAGATATAACATCAACTATTATTCTTGGGAGCAAGGAACTTCTGTGCCCCAATTTTAGCTCTGCTAGTGGTTATGCCATTTATTTTGAATGTCAACATGCAGCAATTTAGCTGGCAATATATAATATGACTGCAGTTTTTCAGCCTTTTAGCTAATGAGAAGTATATTTTCAGCCCAAGTAGTTTTGTTTCTTTGGATTCTGTTTGGCCACTATTCCTGGAGTAATGTTCATACCAAAGTTTGAGTATCTGTAGAATACAATTATTCCTTATGGCAAGAAGTTGTAACACTGCACCCAAATTCGATTTCCCCCAGTGTTCTGGTGCTTTCAGGTCAGGGCAAAATACCACTTCATCACCTTACAAGGAGACTAAATGTTGATAGCTGGTTTTGTTCTCTTTCTTAAAATAACAAATGAACCTCGTCATGATACCATGGATTTTAAAATAATGTTAAGGACTAGAAAGAGATTTTTTTCCTTTCTTATGTAGTAGTAAGTGTATTTCAGTGAAGAATATTGCTTTTGAGACCATTCTACATCTTAATACAACATAAAACATACCATTGTGGGATTTAATGTTCAGCAAGAATGAAGTAAAAGCAATGCCCTTGTATCTTTCTTGCTTTAGGACCACGCATAATGCCTGTAAATCAATAAAAATAGGCTAGTCATCCTATTGAGAGCTCTGAATAGCTCTTTTATTGTACTAGATAATATGCTATATGCCAGGAGGGGAGGGGATGTGGCGTAGAAGGGGAGAGGGCATAGGAAAGAGAAGCTTGTCTTCCATATGTCATAACAGTGGTCCTGACTTTGTAATCAAAAGCCCTTCATTCCTGTTATTTTTTATGCTTCTCAGTAAACTAAGCAGAACAGGCATTAGTTCAGATTATTTTACTTAATGTTTGACCTTTTTAGTCCAGATGTGTTTATTTCAGGTTTTGGGTTGTTTTCAGTGTAGCAGCCAGCCATGACAGCTTAGATAAAATCCAAACCATCTGTTAAATCTCTGTCTAAAATACCGTAGATTAAAAAGCAACTAGCAGTAAACAGAAAAATACAGGTCTGGCCCTCTAAATGACAGGTTAATCTGTGTAGTTTTAAGTGAGCACAGTGTGTTTTTTTCATTATTGAAACCTTGAGAGAAAAACACACATATTGTTCATATCCTTCACCTATTATTTAAAGTTTGTGGTCACTGGATCATCTGTCACACACAGATTCTAAGATTCCACAAGTTATTTTATTTTAGTTGAAAACAGTGTTCTTTATTTGGTTTCCTGACTAGTTCACTGAGAAAACCAGGCCTATGAAATTGAGTTATTGGACTGCATGTCTCACTTTTTGATCTCTTGGCCACCGTCAGCCAAATCTGACATAAGGCAAGGGGCTCAATGATGTGAATTTTCCAATGCCTGTAGAGGGAAATTCAATAGCTCAGCTCAGTTTGGATGTAGCTGAGACATAGTGCGTGCTGCAGCCACCTTCCCAGGCAGGCAGGGAAGGAAGCAGGAGTAAGGAGAAAAGGGACAGGCATCCTTTGGAAAATATTAATTACTGCTTTCTCTACCTAGGAATCAACATGTTTCCTAGCATCCCAAATTTTGAAGGTTGAAGTGTGACCTCTGTGAAATGGTGAAATACTATTGTACACTTAAACTGCTGTATCTAAACATTGCTGTGGTTGTATGGGAATGGCAACAGACTTGACTCTTCAGTAAGAATGTCCTCACCAGCATATTTCATTATTTATTCCTACACTTTTAAGCAAATTGCATAAAATAGTCACATAAAAAAATAATAAAATGTATTTAAGTTTCCTATGATTCCTTGTATCATAATATCATAAGAAAAAGCCTCAGTGAGTAGGAAATGGGAAGGAGAATGAGGACTGGAAGTTATTTATATGGTAATTTTCCTTTATCTGAAGTATATTTTAAAGTAATGAGCATTTGTAAACAGTGACTTGAGATCAGTAGAGAGATAGTGAGTTCTACAAAGGGCCATGCCCTAAATTATCTTAAATTATACTTGGAGTAGCACTGAGAACCATAGAGATAAACTGATACCTTTTTGTGTAACTTAGGGCACAATTTTACCTATTTTTCTCTAGCAGGACTATTCATTATAAACACAGTTTTCCATAAATCATTTTGTACAAGCAGGCTACATTTATCTGATAGATAGATAGATGTGTAATCCTGAAGAAAGTGGACTATATTCTCTAAATTACAACTGAGCTGCAGTGGTGCAGCAAACTAAAATATACCACATTCTGTAAGATCTTTTCACATGATAAGTGACAGCAATGTATGAGGCATTCTGACCAAAAAAGCATTCTGACCAAACACACAGGGTCACACAGCCCTCAGTCTTCAAGTAGCAACCAATGCATGACTCAGGGTTACAGATAACATAGTTATCTTCAAGGGGGAGAGAAAAAGGAAGATGATGAATGCTGCCTCGTCACATATTTATGTCACATATTTATTAAATATTTGAAGGCATTTAATCACAACATTGCAATACCAATATATTGAGGAATGCCTTTTCATCTCAAAGTCTTTGCAGCTGTAGGAAACTGTGTCAGATATCAGAAATGTTTCCCAGATGTTGAAATAAGAGTGTCACTAGTTTGTATCAAATTAGAATCCAACAATGTTCTAGAGGAAACTTGTGCCTGAATTAATTTTCTGACAAAACTAAGTTTAACTGAAAATCCTTTGATGAATGTTATTGAACTAACTCAGCATCTGAAATGAATGCTTTGTATCCTTCAGTGGCCTGTGAGAAAATAAAATTGTGCAGCGTGAAATAGAAGTGCCAGAAGAAAGCTGTACATTGTAGTGTCGCTTCCAGCAGTACAAGTAGTACAATATAAATACAGGACTGCATTTCTCCACGGTGTTAAACAGAGTTTGGCCTTTCAAAGTGCAGCCAAGCTTCATCTTACTAAGAATGTCCTGTAGTACTACTTACTAAGTTTGTCCTGTACAGCCGTAACTGGCAAATCTGTATTTACTAGTACCCACTAGGAATGCAGTTGCCTTAGCAGGCCAACATATACTGTTTTTCAAATGAGCAACATGTTCTGTTACATGGGACGTTTATGTCTTTCTGTCATGACTGACATCTGTGTCAGCTTCCCTTAGTGAGAAAGGTGAAAAAACAGAAAACTACCTCTACCTCCTTAAAAGATGAGGGCTCTTTTTCATTAAAGGGAAGGAATTGTGATCACAGAATCACGGAATGCTGGAGGTCAGAGTTGTGGGACCTTTAGAGATCATTTGGTCCAGCTCCCCTGCCAAAACAGGATTTGTTAATATCATGATTTTAGAACACATTACTCAGGACTGCATTGAGGCAGGTCTTGAAGATCTCCAGACAAGGGGACTCCACGGCCTCCCTGGGCAGCCTGTTCCAGGGCTCTGTCACCCTCACTGGAAAGAAGTTCTTCCTCATATTTGAATGGAACTTCCCATGTTCCAGTTTGAGCCAATTGCCCCTTGTCCTATCGCTGGAAACCACTGAAAAGATTCCAGCTCCAACATCCTGTAACCCACCCTTTAGATACTTATAAACATAAATAAGGTCTCCCTTCAGCCTTCCCTTCTCCAGGCTAAATAGTCCCAGCTCCTTGAGCCTTTTCTCGTAAGGAAGGTGCTCCTATCCCTTAATCATCTTCATTGCCCTACACTGGACTCTCTCCAGTAGTTCCCTGTCCCTCTTGAACTGGGGGGCCCAGAAATGGATGCAGTATTCCAGTTGTGATGACAATGGTAAATGTGGGGTGATGACAGACAGAGGATTATCAGTTTTATTTTAATGAGCATAATGCCTATCAATCTTGGTGGCTTATTTGCTACACGGATAGTCATTAAAGGAGATACGCAGGCAAGGGATGGAGAAAAAAAAAGATATTAAGTTTAGCAGAGCAAAAATTGAAAATTCTAATTTGATTACAGAACAGGTAAACTTGTTTAAAAATTATTTTTTTTTCTAGTTTTACATCTAGGATCTGTGTCAGATTATTACAAGTCCTCTAGCCTAGGATACAGGAGGACGATTTAGGATTCCTAGAGAAACTGGCAACACAATGTCATTTAGGGCTTGTATGGACTTCATCTGTCCTAACTGTAGCCTGGAATGTACATGGCAACATAAAGCAGAAGCACTGAGCTGTCGGGTGTAATCTAGGTTATGTCCAGACATGGTGCAGAGATGTTGCAGTTCTGGAGTCCTGTTGAGACTTGGGAATTATTAGTTCAGATGTAATTCTTGAATTAATGTACATTTCCTGTGTCTAGATCTGATCTGATGTGTCATTACTTTGATCTGTGTGGATTTGCTAGTTTTGGATTCTGCAAGATCAAGCAATGAAACAGCAGCAAGAAGTCCATCAGTTGGCTTACAACATAGTCAAGGGCATAAATAGAATGGAATAAACCAGAAAGCATAGGTAAGAGAGTTTATATACGAAACTCACTTTTTAAAATCTTTTCTCAGAGAAGTGTGCACCTTTTGGCCAATAGACTTTTTATTTTTAAAAGTTGTAACTGTGCCTCCATATTCCAACTGCCATTCACACCATTTTCAGAGAAAACTTTTGAAAATGCCACATCCCTGGGGACTGCAATTTATTACAGCTAAAAATCACATTAAAAAAATCCAGAGACACGAATGAAGAAAGTCCTGGAGGAAGGTTATGGATTGCTTTCTCAAAGAGAAACTGAAAAGTAGATTGGTCATTTCAAAGGTATGTACTCTGGAGTCTGGAAGGAACAGTTTCAGAAGGGTCATCCTACCTTTTGGGCAGAGATATAACTGGGATCGGATTGATTTGTTGGATTATTAGGAGATCAAATTCAGTAGCACATCGTATTTTTATTTAGTGACCTAGTTGCAAGCAGAACAAGGTACTTGGGGAAAAAATTAAATTAAAGATGAAGAACAATTCCAAAATATAGAGAGAGCTACATTTTTCAATAGCTATGTTGGACATTTTCATTTTCATTTTTTATTGTAAAGACACACATTTCCTATTTCTGAGTGGAATTCTCATTTTGTGGAGTATTTACAGATCTTCATTCAATTGTGCAGCTTTTAAGAAATTTCCATGCTTACAAATTGTGACAGAAATTAGTGAAGAAAGACTAAGCTTTGTCTGCTTAGAAAAAATATTTAACTTTAGAATTGACAAGTTTTTACTTTCTATAACCTTTAAAATTGTCACCTTCTATAAAAGTTTGTAAGAAGTATTTATCATTTCAGCAGAGGTTATTTCATAATTTTAACTAATCAAGTTTGGAATAGAGTTCCTTTAAATTCTACTTCAATACTTATTAATTGACAAGAGGGAAATTAAGATATACATGAAGAACTGTCTCCTTCAAATGGAAGAACTACTTTCACATCAAAACTATTACTGCAAAATAAACTGAACAAAAATGGCTTACAATTAGAAAACATATTTTTTTATCCTTTTTTATATGATACATATACAATCCCAGGTTGACATGGAAATAGTGCTTCAAATCATTCATCAAATTGAGCAAATTGCTAAATATTTTCAATAAGTCCTGAAAACATAAACAAAAGCTCCATGACTTCATATCTAAGATTTGTCTGAGAATGCTTTAAGCAAAGCTAGTCCAGGGAGAGCTCTGGAATTTGTGAAGGCTGATAGTAGAAGATCCCTCTTCAGATATGAGTGCACATATCCAGCTATCACATAGCTTCTAATTTCATGTGTTACACCATTGTTCAAATATTCTGAAACAGTTTGCCCAGCTCCTAGTAAGTACTATATTAATTTGAAAAGAAATGATGATATTTCAAGATTAACCTTCAAAATTAACATGGTTGTATTATTATTATTTACAGCAATCTTTGGTAATATATACAAATGGCTGTGTTCCACTTGAAGGTCAAAAATGCTCATAGAAAATTGTGTAGTAGATAGCTCTGTATTTTTCTGACAGAGCTTGTCTTCAGAGGACTGTTTTACCACTTTCAAAAGAAAAAAGCTGCAGAAAATAAAATTCAACAATTTTTAAAATTCAAGCACACAAATGTTTGTTTGAATACTGCCCTTCCTTGGTCCAGGCATGTCAGAAGACTGGTTCTTCTGTGTAGAGGTTTTGCAACCAATCACTGAGGGTATATTTTCATAAGATGACTTGTGCTAAATTAATGGCTTTTCTCCATTGAAAGATGCATGACCTGTTTACTTATCTCCTACCTACTCACTTTGCTTTACCCTCTCTGTGGCGCTTATCTGATCACATAATAACTTTATTCATCTCCCCAAAAGAGCGGAAAACTAACTTGGAAATCAATAAAGAAAAGGAAACATTACTTGTTGGGCTGGTTATTTCAGTTCACTGTGTGATCAGAAGAGTAGCAGAGGCAGTCTCCTCCTATGACTCCCCCAACTCACTTGAGACCCCATCAGCTTTCTTCTGATGAAGACTAGCTGTGCTCTTTTATTTGTCATTGCACATATCATCAGTTCTTGTTCTTTACTTATATCAGCACTGAAATAGTTTTCTCTCCCAGCTGGTATTGTGACACATAATTCTTCTCTCACGCACTTTGCTCTTTGTTTATTTAACATACTCCTGTCTTGGCAAATCCTTGTCAGTGTTTTCCTTATGTTTGGTTTCCAATAGTTTTATAGCTCGGTATTATTTAAAACATTAATATTTAGTCTGAAGAGATGGTAAAATGCATCTGAGCATATATTATGAATAAATCCACTGAAGATTTATAGGATTTCTGACTACAACACAGGTTTAGATTAATATTAAATAAATCAAAGGCTGGTTCATCTTCAAAAAAGATAACTGCTGATCTGATTGAAGAGCTTGTGTTAGAAGTTTTGTAAAGATTTTTGAAAAAAAAAGAAGAGCAAATTATAATACAACTTGCTGTTATAATACAAAGCACACTTTCAAAAAAAACCAGTAACAGCTCAGTAATGAATTACTAAACTTTTCAAAGACTCCAGCTTTGGTTTAATTTTTGAACTAACAGACATTCACACAACAGTCTCCAGCAAATAATATCTAATTTCTTTTAAAACTCTGATCACAGGTTTTTTTGTTGTTTTGTTTTTGATACAGGAGTTGAGCTTCTTTGAAAGCCAGGCTTCAATTGTGCCAGACAGAAGGGAACAGGGATTGCCAACTGGACATTGAGTCATGCTGTGGATTGTGCACGCCAGCGAGAAGCACTGAGATAACACCATCTGGGCCCCAGAGTAACTTCACTTTTCTCTTTTCCAAGACACAGATCAGCCTGAGTACCACAACCTGCAGTCCACCATCCCATCCTCATCACCACAGGGCCCTGTTGGACCCTGGGGGAGTGGCACACAGCCAGGCCCTGTCATTATATGGAGAAAAAGATTTTCCTTGGAATTGAGAGTCAGCAGATACATTTTTGGAGCCCTATAATTTACAATTGTTTGTCAGCCAGCTGTTTGGAGTAACCTCGATTGCTTGGGTTGCAGGCACAGCCAGATTTTTCTTTCTTCATGTCTCGCTTTCTATGGGCTGGGACCAACAAAACTGCCACGGTGTTTTGGAGAGCTGACTTCAAGGGAATGATACTGGCAGGTTTCCTAGCCACTGGGACTTTTGGTGTACGTTCTTTCTCAGAAGACTGCCACTTCATTCATTTTTGTGGTGAGAGGGGAAGTTCAATCCAGCACCATAGCTGATTGAAAAATAACACGTAGGTAAAACCCAGGAAACAACATGCCTACATAAATTTCTATGCCTTTATTCATCAGTATGAGATACTACAGAGTACACAGAGTAACTGAAGCTGTTAAATCTACAAGGTTTCATTTGTTTAAATTCCCACATGTGAAAGAAAGTTTCACATACTATTTTTTTGGAACACTGCTCCTATTTTTTTTAAGAAATACTTGATATCTTGAGATTCATATCTTCAGGAAATGCAAGAATGGCCAAACTGGTGGGTTTTGCAACCTGAAAAAACAATATTTGGACCACAAGCTGACATTAGTTTTGCAGAAATACCTCTAATTTTAACACTTTTTGGAACAAATCTTAGCCACTTAAATATGCATCACTTTTTAACAGAGTTGCATAGATGTGTTGTGTGTGTGAAAAAACAGAGGTAGGAAAAAATTCTTATTGGGCTTAAAAATACTAAAGGCTGATGTGTATTCAATTTTCTTAGAAGAAATGTGTGTTTGTGTGTTCTCATCACACATAGGGAAAGAAGAGCTACTCTACTGTAGAAAACTGCATTGTGTCAAACTAAATTCAATTCTTTGGGTAGGCGGATTACTAAACATGTTTCTTGGAGCTTTGAGAATATCTAGGTTTTCAGCTCATTGGCCAAACCAAGCCCAACAAGAATTTTAAAATATATTTCTGATTAACTTAAATTTTTCAATATGTTTGTTTGAGATGAAGCAAAATATTTGCAGATAACCAGAACTTTTAAAAAGCTCTACTGCAAGTATTATTGCAATGTATGTTATAGGTTATTACCATTTCCTCAGGAAGCTAAGTCAAACTCAATTTGCATTTTAAGTTTTTGCATATTTTATCTCTTGAATGTTATCTTAGTAATATTATTTATCATGGTTGGGCTTTGTGTGCAGACTTCTGACTGTTCATTTTTGAACTATATATATTTCATTTCATTCCCAAGCTATCTGGTTCTATACATGTTGGCTCTCTTGATTTCATGCTGGGAGATTAGTATATTAAATATTTTTAAAATGAGCTTTTTTCATGCCTTCAATCCTTTTAATTTGGCAATAGATTTCTATGCAGCAAACCATTCAGATTCTCCCATTAATATGCAGGTTAAACAGTGGCAACAACTTAGTAAAAAAGAACTGTATGGAATATTAATTTGTGCTTTAAATTACATTTAGGCCCTTTGGTTTCCTGTTTCTACAAAAATGTATCTAATTTTCTGTCTACAGTCTTCCTTTGGAGAATCCTTTTCAATGCCCCTCTTATACCAGCTATAACTATTCAGAATAAAAGAAAATTATGTACAAAAATCCAGAACAACCTGAAACAGTGTGCTTGTATAGCAATAATGGATGACACTTATTAAGCAGATTATATATATCAATTCAATATCAGAGGACTGATTCTGATGTCGCTGAAGGCTGTCTTCCCTTTTATATCATAACACTTTTCTGACCTTCTGGCCTTCTCTTTCTGCTGTTTTTTATGGGTGTTTTTTGAGTGATTGTTTGTGGAGTTTGTTTGGTTGTTTGGGTTTTATGTTTGTGGGGTTTGTTTTTTTTTGTTGTTGTTATTCTGCTTGATATTTACAAGTCTGCTCAGTTTAGAATCCTCTACAGATTTGTTTGAAATGGCTTTCTACATCAAGGTTTATTTAACATCTTCATTAATGTTCTGCAAGGGGATTAAGGTATTTCAATCAAATTTGTGATCCTCAGTATTCTGGCTTCAGTCTTCACTCTTGTTTACAAATTTTAAGGCCACCACAAATGTTACAAGGAAGTAAACATCCTGTACAGTCACAACAACTGAATTGAAAGCACAGCCTATTTCTCTCATGACTGAATCAACTATATGAGCATATAAATATATGTATTTTTTAAAAATCCTTGTTTGAAGGATCAACTTCCTGAAACGAATAGGTCAAAAGCACACCAATGGGAAAAGAAAAAAAATAAAAAAATAAGATCAAAAAGAAGCCTGACTAACAGAGTTAGTGCTAGAAAAATTTCTCTTCCCCCCTCATATGCCTCCACTGTAACCCCTGAAACTTCTTTTTCCAGTTGTCTTAGGGTGAATATCACTGTAAATCATCATGGTATCTAAGGAAACAAAACGTTAATCTCAGCACTGTCATATAATTCTGTAGAGCTACAAGTACTGTGAACCGTATTATTCATGATGGTCTACTGGGAGAGGGTCTAATGGGTTTTAATGGAGTAATTTTATAAAATCTATTGCAACATAATTGTGATGCCAGCCAATCTATCCAAAAAGGTCCTCTCAAAATAATGCATTTAAAGAGCTTATCTAGTCTACCATGTTGTGACAGCAATTAAGAATCCGGTATTGCCTCCTAACTTCTAGAAATTTTTTATTAAGTTGAGTAAAATTTTCATAAATTGAACCTGAGAAAAAAATACTTGTGTTGAAATACTCATGTTTGCGTTAACACATGGGACAGTTTTATCCAAGTAAATAAAAAGGATAATGCCTTACTAATTTTGTCTTTGCTCACACTGAACTCTCTGCTGACATGGGAAAGGAGACTGCTCTAGCAAGGTAAGTGAAGAAGTCACAAGATATTAATTCAAAGGTTTTTCAGTGATGCCACATAAATAATATTTCTGATGATGGACCTTACACAGAAGAGCAATTCTGGTGGATCTCAAGAATATTAGTGGCTTGTGTCATACCTCATGTTTTTTAGATACACTAAAATACCCTGAGAGCAATGGATTAAAATGTAAATGAAGTCAGCTATAAGAAGATTTCTTTGGCATTAAAAACCAGAATTCGGAAAGAAATCAGACCACTAAGATTGTTTTCTGAGTTTGTTAAGAGATGCAGACTCTTCAAATTCTGTCTGAACAGGTGGTAGAGGTAGATGCATCTTGGTTTAATAAGTCTTTTGAAACAGTAGACACCAAATAATGCAAACAACTCATTTTCTTTCCTCCCATATCTGCCACAGCAACATCAGCAAATTCAAATCCTGGAGTGCACTTAAACTAAGCAGAAAAACTAACCTTGGTATTTGGCCACACTATTTTCTCTGCAGGGTAAGTCATCTCCCAAGCACTTATCCTAAGAAAATGGACATATAGAAGTGGTAATTTTGAAAAAGAAAAAATAAAGTAAATGAAGTACTGTTATAGTTCTACTGAATATAGAGCAGAAACTGAGTCACTGAAGGGAAAGATCAACCTAGCCCTCCTCTTTGGCTTATTTCCTGTCCTCTTTCTCTGTCACACACGCATATATATGTCTTGGACATGGCACATGAAGAATCATCTGCCCATTTGTTTTGCACTCCTTGCAAGGGCATATGCTCACTTTGTCAATGTCATTATTTTATTATCTGTGAACAGATTAAAAGTATTAAATTCATAATTTGATGCCCCCTTCATGACCTTGTATGACAGAAGAAGATTTCATTTTAGGTCTATGTCCCACAAAGAAAGGAGGGAAAAAAGGGGAAGAAAAGAGTATTTGAGGTATTAAGGTCCAGATTCTCAAATCTTCATTTGTCCCTAATTTTCACTGATATTTAATATTTAAATATTTAAATTAAAGTGTATTGTAAGTCTTTAAAAAGTCTGGATCTAAAGAACACATGCAACAACACAATGCAGAAGAATTACACTGTAATCTTCTAGTTTTCTTATGCTGCAATGAATACTTGCTGTGAAGATTACGTAAGAACTCTTCTAACACCGAGCCATTGCACTGTATACAGATTGTACATAGTTTTTGCTTTATGACAGCTACTTGAAATACCAGAATTACAGTTATGCTTGTCTTTCTTCTTTTCCTTTTTTTTCTTCTTCCCCTCTTTCTTTAAGAGAGGTAAGCGCCATTTGGATAAAATAAAGTGCTGCCCTCTTCAAGAAAAGGTATCTAAAATCTACATGGCTTATCTTCTTTGGATGCCAAACTGAGGCTAGTTTAATCATAGTGGTAACATCTAAAGCTCAGTTTGGCACTGCATATATGTCTTTTGATTTTTTTCACTATACTTTATGCCTGCACTATACCTTCATCCTGCAGAGGCTGGAATTCTCTTTTCAAAGAAGTTGCATAACACAAGCCAGAGTGTTGAGAATATGCATTCACAGAACCAACAAAGCTTCAATTGTATCTGTCGTAGCAGTGAAAACTCAAACCTTGGCCTCTGTTATTCTGTAAAGCTTTCTGGTTCATTTGTTCTTGTGAAGTGGTTAGAATTATGTGAAAGCTTTAAATGGATCAGCTTTCCTGTTTATAGTAAGTTGGTAAACTAAGTTGTTAGCCCAGAGTAGTTAATTCTGGAAGGTTACTTGGAAGATTGTGCTTCGGAAAGAAGGAAAGAAAGCTCAGATGAAACCTCAAGAGTTGTGCAGAAATTTCTATGCATATATGCTATCCCTTTATGGCTAAACTACTTTGGATGTGAGTTTCTCTGTTCCAAAAATAACTCAAAAAATTGTTTAACAGTATGAGACATAAATTGAGTCTACTAAAGAGACAAACAGCCTGCATTAATTTAGTCTTCTTGTCCATTCACACAAGCCAGAAACTCACATAAATAAAAGACTCAAAATGTTATATAGGTGCATGCATTTTTACACAATCTGTTCTGGGGAGGTAGGAAGGAATGGCTTTTATTTTCAGGCTCAGTTAAAAAGTAGAGCTTCCAAAGAGAAAATCTAGTTCAATAGATTTAGCACATTAATTCAGAATATTTGTTTAATCTCATGAAATGTGGTCCCACCTTTACTGGACATTCATCTTTTTGGTAAGGAAAAAGGGGCTGTTCCTGAGACTGCAGAAGAAACTGAAGAAATCCCCCTTGTTTCAATGTAAGACTGTAAGGTACATTATAATTCTAATAATAATAATGAGAAAAAAGTTGTTAACTGATCAGTTCTCCACAGACTATTTACTTAGAAAAATAAAAATCAACACAGCACAGTTCATTCACCAGGCCAGGGTCAGTAAAATACAGAGCACTGAGTTTCGTTAGCTTCATAGCAGACATAAAAACTTCAACGATAATGGAAATAAAAGCTAAAAATCTCTATAAACCAATTGCAGTGTTAGGTTCCTAATGTCACCACTTGCATTCCAAGTTTCAGTTTCCTGAGTGAAAGCAGTACAAATTGAAAGCTGGCCCAACACACACAAATGTCTTGCATTCCTTAAAACCTGCCTTCTTTTAATTGTTAAACCTACAAGTGTTTGGGATCCAGAGACTCTAAAGTCTTACCCTTAACAAATAAGCATGTTCATGTTTTCATTTTCTTTCAGTCTCTGGCTTATGCTTTTGTCTGATGTAGAACCCAATACTGGTCATGTCACAAGCATGGCAGTTATATGTCCAGTGTGTAATTTAATTTGCATTCTTCTATGGGATTTTGAAAGACAGGCCATTCCTGATGAACCTGATCTCCTTCTATCAGGATCCTTCTATATTCTATCAAGATGAGCCAATTATTGGATGAGGGAAAGGCTGTGGATATTGTATACCTGGACTTTTAAAAAGCATTCAATACTGGTCCCCCCTAGAATCCTTTTGGAAAACTGTTTGCACATGGCCTGGATGAGCATACAATCTGCTGGATCAAGCACTGGCTGTCTGGAAGGTCCCAAAGAGTGGTGCCACAAGTGGTGTGCCACAAGGCTCAGTGTTCGGACCATTTCAGTTTAAAACTTTATTGACAATCTTGATAAGGCCACAGGGTGTATCATCAGCAAGGTTGCAGATGACATTATGTTAAGCAAAAGCGTTGATTTACATGAGGATAAGGATGTTCTATAGAGAGGCTTAGATAGATTGGCTCATTGGGCCAACTTTAATGGTATGAGCTTCAACAAGGCCAAATGCCAGGTCCTGCATTTGGGCCACAATAACTCCATGCACTGCTACAGACTTTGGGAAGTGTGGCTGGAAAGCTGCCTGGCAGAAAAGGACCTGGGGGTTCTAATTGACAAGAGGCTGAATATAAGCTGGCAGTGGGTGGCCCAGGTGGCCAAGAAAGCCAATGGCATCCCGGCTTATATTAGAAATAGTGTGACCAGCAGAAGTAGGGAGGTGATTGTCCCCCTGTACTCAGCATGGTGAGGCCACATTTGGAGTATTGTGTCCAGTTCTGGGCACCTCAATGCAAGAGAGACATTGAGGTGCTGGAGCGGGAGTAGAGGAGGCAATAAAGCTGGTGAAGGACCTGGAGAACAAATAATATGAAGAGCAGTTGAAGACGCTGGGGCTGTTTAGTTTGAGGAAGAGGAGGCTGAAGGGAGACCTCATCACTTTCTACAAGTACTTGAAAGGACACTGTAGAGAGGTTGGTGCTTGTCTCTTCTCGCAGGTAATTAGTGACAGAACAAGAGGGAATGGCTTCAAGCTCCAACGGTGTAGGTTTAGATTGAACATTAAGAAAGAATTTTTCACAGAAAGAGTGGTCAGACACTGGAATAAGCAGCCCAGGGAGATGATTGAGTAACCATACCTGGACGTGTTTAAGAGTCACTTAGATGTGGTGTTGGGCAATATGGTGTAGGGGAGAACTTTGTAGAGTAGGGTAGGGGAGAACTTTGTAGAGTAGGGTAGATGGTTGGACTTGATGATCCCAAGGGTCTTTTCCAACCTAAATGATTCCATGAATCTATGAAAAAATAAAAATAGCTTCATAGAGTGCAGTTTTGTTGCTTAATGCCGGTGCTCATAGCAATGAGGGTGGATAGGAAAACTTTAGTAAATAAGTATAATGGAAAAATCATATTAATTCTCCTTTTATTACTATTTGATTTTGCTGGGGCTGAGGTACCTTGTTGGCTAAGGATGCAATTGTAAATTGTAATATGTCCAGTACATATAGGTCTGGAAAGGCTTGAGCAGGGAAGGGAAAAAGGCATGGATCTCAGAGTTAAGTTATGGAGCTGTGCAGATGTCTCAGCTGCTGAGTGAGTAAAGAGCCCTGGTGATATCTGTGTTCTGATTAATCTGTCTGTGTTTATCCTCTTGGAGGAAACAGGTCGAACACTCTCATTATAAGAAGCTTAACGGAAAACATAGTAAGTGAACCACATAGGGGAAATCAAGATTCCTAACGCCAATCGGTTCAAATAAATTAGTGTTTGCAAATGGAAGTAAAAGAAGTGGGCCACTGCTGTTTGCATTTCAGTAAAACACCTATTCCATTCCACAATCCCGGAGGCTGAATAAAAGCTGTTTATTCAGAGAGGTCCTGAGGCTGACTCTAGTCTTTTACAGATGCAGAGCTGCATGGAAAAGGCCAATGGTTCCTTAGAGGCATATTTCAAAGAAATTCAGGATTTATGCACACAAGCCTTATTATTTAAAGTGCAAGTTCTGCTCTGAAAGTCATTGCATAAGAACAGCACAGAGTAAATGGTCTTCATATTTATTATTTCAAAGTATACTGTATGTTGGATATCAGCTGTGTCTAACTACTCAAAATATCTTCCTATAGCCAGTTATCCAAGATGCTCTTTCCTGCCTTCCTTGGTAAGAAATGTGCATCTGGAATTAATTAAAATTTTTACTAGTGAAATATATGCCAAGAAAATACTCCAGCAAGCTCTTCCTATATTTCATTAACATAACTGAACAAGTCTGAAATGTAGCAACAGCTTTGTATTTCTCCTCCTGGAGAAAAAAAGCAAGTGTGAATTTAATACTTGCCAAGAACAAATTAATGCAATATTTCAATATATTTGTTTGATAGATACCTTATTTGACTTTTTTATTATTATTAGTTGCATTTTCTCCCTTTTGTGTGCAGCTCTATGCTGATCAATAGTCCCTGGACTCTTAACATCCCTAGAGAGTTCACGTAGAGCAAGCAGAGTGTACAGATTGTTGCTTAAGAATGTGTGGATAAGAAACATGGGGTAGCAGGACTTCAGTTATCAAACTGTAAAGGGTGTTCAAGATGCCTAACAAAGGCCTGGCAGTGATGACATGTAAACAAACAACTTACACAGCTGGGTGCAAAGTACCCAGTGTGTAAAGTGTAGAAAGCTCATGGACTGCAGCTTTCCAATGGAAGGTAGGTAAAAAAAAAAAAAAAAAAAAAAATTTATTGAGACCTGGGCACACGACACCACAATGAAAGGTTAAATCTGTTGACTAGAAATTTGCACTAAATGACATAGATCTTTCTTCTTACATTTGTTTGTATAGAGAAGCTAAGGTGGTGTTTTTTGGTCAAAGATGTACCAAACAAAAGTGTGAGACACAAATACTCATGTATCAATGTGTTTTGGTGTTCGAGGAAAATGAAAAGGAAGCAAAGAGGGCAGTTAAAAAAACCTGATGATGAGACTAGTTTAATTTGCACCTTCATTAGAATGTAATATGATCTCTCAGGAGATTTGCACTAATAAACACTCTAATATCTTGTTTGCCTGGAGACATTGTTTCCCTCAGTTTATCCTGCTTTGAGTTTGTATTACATAAAAAGGAATTATGAAGAGCAATTTTGCAATTTAAAAGCTCACAAAGCTGTTGTGTGAAAATGTAGCTGCTCCATGCAGTCTGACATCTTGCAGCTTGCATCAACGGCAAACATCCTTTTCCATAAAAAAGTGAAAACATTAATGTGCATTGGCAAATACAGAAATGGCTGATGTTAGGGACAGCAGCTCCCAGGCATATTACCACAATGCAGAGCAAATGGTGCTGGCATTTTAGAAAAGGTGACAAAATCCATATTAGACAAAGTCTTATTGCATTTTGACGTGACTGATGCAAAGCAGCAAAGGGCAGCACTGGCTGCCAATTTTTATTTCAATAGTTTTCTCAAAAAATTCTTGGAAGCATAATTCTGTATCTCATAAAAACAATAACAAAAAAATAATGTCTTCGATTTTCTGCCTGTATTTATTTATTTACTTATGTATTTCCCGGTAGTATCATTCTATGTAAAGTTAACAATCTGCCTGTTTGTTTGCTCCGATTTGCATTTTTGTAGTTCACTAGTTTTATGTGAAACGTACTTCTTTCACTCTCTAGCTGCTCATGTACTGTGCCACACTGATCAAAGACCAGATAGTACTGGACAAAATTAATTGTAAGAGTTCCTTTGACATTAGGTACATGCATGCGTCTGTATATCAATGACAGGTAAATAAAACTTGATCCAAAACCCAATAATTGAAACATTCTAACAGAATACAAAGAACTCTGCCTGGCACATTACAACTTCTGAATAACTTTTGTCTGGGTGGATCCTGCATGCCAATTAAAAAAAATGATAAAGAGTTACTGAACTGCATTTGTCTGAGTGTGAATCCTTCTAAGCACAAGTGCAGCAAAAAAGGAGACATGATTATCTAGAACTCTAAAACCACTGCCAAAGTCGTAATGAAAGTACTATGAAGTTCTCCTACTACAGGTCTCATGTATTTTTCTAGATTAATTTTCATAAAGGTCTGAAACTTGTTCTGAAACTAAGCAATGTGAAAAAGTTATTCATTCAAGTAATTAAAGGAATGTTATTTATGATTAAATTATTGTTATATATCATAAATACATAATGGTATGTTACTTATAAAATTTAATATCAGTGATGTTAATAAAACCATAAAATTAAAATCATGGCTAATTTGACATGATGATTTTTTCTTATTCTTGCTTCTTCTTATTAAAAGAAATCTATGGAATGTAAAAACTATTATTGTTTAGTGCAACTACCTATTATTAAGCGCTCCAAATTTTTATGCCTAACTAAAATAGCAGAGTTCAGCAATTTTTGTGTTGCAATCTTTTTGAAGGTTTATAATTATTTATAATTTGTGTCAAATGGTTTCATGCAGAAGATACTTCAGAATTTTAACCTGTTCTACTTTAAAAGTTGTATGCTTCCCAGTAATCATTATCCTTATATACAGCCACGTGACCACCACTCTGAAAAACTCAGAATTTTTAATATCAGGAAGGAGTTCTCAGTATTGCATATTTGCATATATGCAGTTGGCTAATGACAAAGAAGGAAAATTATTAATTTCTGCTATTATAACTATAGAGGAAAATCCCTTTACCCATTAATGAAGTGGGTAACGTTTCCTTGGAAAGTGGAAAATTCTTTTCTGGTTCTTGAAACCACCTAGCAGAAGCCCTGAAAGTATGTTACTATGACATGAATAAAAGTAGTCAGAGAAAGTTGAGACAGAGAAAATAGGAGCTTGTGAATGTGTAGATAAAATGAGAAGAAAAATATGAAAGTGTTAGCAAACCAAAAGTAAAACAATGTGAAGTTCAAGGAAAAGGATTGCTGTTAGGTTTCAAATGCTTCATGGGTGCAGGCATTGGGGTGGTAAGGACAAGATCAGCAATGCAGCAAAAGAAATTTTATAAAACTTAAACACTGTTCATTATATTACTAAGAATACTGAAGCCTCTTTAAATTTGATTACATTTTATTAAAGCAATTAATACCTCTCTGATCAATCCTGAGTTCTTTCTCTTTCCAGCAGCAGCGTTAGTTATTAAGGACAAATTATGAGTCACAAAATAGGTCATACATCAAGATATGCTACATAAGAATATAATTTGCAGTTTATGGAGCAATTCACTGTCTTTTTATTTGAATTTGCTTGTTTTTCCTTAGTAGGTGACAAAGATTATGAAGTTTAATAGTATTTTTTCTTTTAAACATAACCATTCAACAATTTTTTACTTAGTTTTACTGGGTAACAGATAAATATAGAGTTCAGTTAAGATTTCAGATACCATCCCTGAGTTAAAGAGACTAGGCTAATATCTTATTACAGAGCTTATTCATTTTAAATATTTCTTACTTCTAATCAAAATTTGAAGACCAGAATTACACATACTCACAAAGAGAAAAATATGGATGGTGATGTATTGTTTGGAACTTGGCTCTCACCTTAGAATTAATCTGTTTGCACTGATCTTATGCCTAACATTAACAGAAAACAGGGAAACTTGCATGTCTGTGCAAAGCTATGTACTGTAAAATTAGACTCAACCTTGAAGCAGTTCCTAATCCTACTGATTAGGAAATTGGAGTCAGTTAATAAAATCTCACTTTTGAGTTCCTCAAAACAATGGAGACATCTTGCAATGGTTGTAATTCACTTCCAATTAACATGTTTAAAAATTGCAACCATGGAATATTTCGATAGAACTCTTTGCCTTCAGTTGCATGCATCATGGGACAGTAAAGGATTTATGTTAGGTAACAAGCAGAAACACGTGACTTGCAGATTACATAACCATTTATTTTGAAAAGAATATTTAGAAGTTTAGAAAGTTGTTTTCTTTCAACATTCTTGTTTCTTGTGTTGCTTATCACATTGCAGGATTAATCCTTATTATACTAATTTCTTTATAAGTATATTAGGTCCCTTTGAGTTTGCTTTTACTTTTGATTTCTTATTAATTTTTATACTCTGTTATTATTTCCTAAATTTAGTCTAATGTTAGCAACAATCTTAGAGAGTTTACATAGAAATTTGTACCATGAAGCACAGAACAACTACTTTTTTTTTTTTTCTTTTCTGTGGAACATGCGTTTTCAACTCCTTTTCGATTCAAAAAAGAAAAGATGACAGTTAATTCAGGTCTGTAAGCCTAGTCAAGTAAATTTTTCTAATATTTGTGTATAGAATCACAGAACAGCTCAAATATCAACAGTCCTCAAAAGATCTTCCAGTCCGGCCTAGGAAAGGGAGCCTACAAAAGATTACCTTGTCTAATCACATCTTGAAAATCTCCAGCAGTGGGACTTCAACATCTCCATATTGTTCTAGTGGTTGATTGTTCTCACTGTAAAAAAATACTTTCTTCTGTCAAGATGAGACCTCACCCAGCTCAACTTGCAACCATTGCCTCTTTTCCTCTCTACATGGCTACTTGTGAAGAGAGAGCATCCTTCTTTTTGGCAGCTGTTCCTGAAGTACTAAAACACTGTAATGAGGTCCTCATAAGCCATCTCTTCTCCAGGGACAAGAGACATAACCACCTCAGTTTTTCCTCATAGGACAGGTTCTGCATCCCTTTGATCACCTTTGAGGCCCTCCTTTGTGCCGTCTCCAGTCTGCCTGCATCTTTCTTGAACTGTGGGGACCAGATTGCACATAATACTGCATGTGTGGCTTGACAAGCAATGAGTAAAGTAGGATGATCGAGTCTCAATATCTGTTAGTAATGCCTCTGTGGATGCAGCCTGGGATCCAATTTGCCCTTCTTGTTGCAGCAACACACTGCTGATTCGTGTTCAGGTTGTTGTCCACCAGGACCCCTTAAAGACTGCTCCTCAGCCACAGCAATCATAATGAATGACGAGAAATATCAATTGGTGTTGGAATCTGTGAACAATTAAGGGCTTCTTCAGCAAAAAGAAAGTAAGAACATATGTTGATTTGATTTTTTTCTTCAACACTGACATGGGTGTCACTGACAGGTGACTAGAGAAACTGGCAGAGATCTGGTACTGTCCTCATTACAAAATACAAGCTAGCGAACTTGGAAATTTAGCAGTTTAGATTTTCCAGATAGGAGATTGGTCTTGTGATCACTGGAATCTACCTGAGCAATATAAACCAAAATACAATACTGATGTCATTAACAAAATAACATGAAACTGGAGGACGGTTTGAAAACTAATTCTGACTCGATAATAAAAATTTCACAGGATTTGTCAAAACTGATAGGAAATGCAAGTTAAGTTTTCTTGCAGCATATGACATTCATGACTAAAATGGCAGGTAGAATCAAATATTATAGGTCTATTGAAGTTAGTTATATTATGCATAGAGGTTTTGTGAGCCTCAGCTAACTTTTTTTTTTTTAAACAGAACAAAAATATTTTGAAAAAATGACAGATTCTAGAATTATGAGCAAGAAAGGGAAGTAATGTAGCCAAAGTTCCTGAGTCACAAAGAGGTTTGGAAAGAAGGCCAGTGCTAATTACCACTCTTGGTCTCTGGTGATTTTTGACTCAAGAAGTTTGTGACCTTTTGATTTTATTTTACTAGAACCCAAAAAGATTTCTGAATCCGCATAAAATTTTAACTCCCACAGGCTCCTGTAGTGAAGACTTCTACAGCTGAACTATGTATTGTATGACTTTATAATCATAACATGAGCGTTTAGGGTTCTTTGTGTAACTTCAGAAGTTTTCTCTGTCTAGTTGTAAGTCTGAATTTATAAGAGGAAGACTCTTTAAACAGAAGTATTCTATTTGACGACCTTGCAAAGATATAATGAGAAATGATAACTACTAAAAGAGTAAATAAATATAGACTGCAGTCAGTGGCAAACTCATTAGTGTTTGGTAACATTCCATTGTGTTAAGAGACTGGGATCTTTGTGCCTATTGCTTGTTCTCTTGTAGGTGAATCTCAGACGCTTCCTGCAAATCATCTTCTTTTCCCTTACAAACTGTCTCATTCAAAATCTTCTGTTAATCTCACCATAGTCTGCTTTAAAAATGCCATTGTGATCAGATTGCTGAAAAAGAACTATTTAGAAAAAGAACTTTGAACACAATCCGGCAATTACAGGCAACCAAAGCAGCAATCAAGCACCTGGACACTGTGCCCTTGGCAGGCAGACCACGGGAGGATCACAGTGTACACTCTGTTGCAATTATTTTTCAGACATGCAGAGGATAACAACATTACCATATATGTAGAGTACAATCTGAAAATTATTAACTTAACATCTCACACTACCTTAAAAGAGGAGTGTCATGCTTGCGAAACTTTGCAATACACTTTTCATTTCTTTTTTCCTGTGAAAAAAGGTGAAGGGAAGGACCAGAAAAATGAGGATATAATTTTGTCACTTGATTTTCGAAGTAATTGGAAAAAAAAAAGTCATGTCATAAATCAACTTCCTTTGTCCTAAACTACCAAATCTACCCTATATTATTTTATTATAAGGTTTATTTTTGGCCTATTAACTAGGTGTTGTTTTTTTTAAAAAAAGAAAAAGAGATAAAGACCTATTAGTCAAGCTGAAGGGGCCCATCCCTACCTTTACTCACTAATAGCAACAGCCTATCTAATAAGGAATGGAATGTGCTGAGGTCTAAATTACCAGAATATTTCTTAGTCTCATTGAGTAGTAACTTACCTCTGACACTCAATTCAAATGAGAATCCTTACAAGATGAAATACTGCTTATCATGGGTAATAATGATGAGATCAGGTCTAGAGTTTGCAGAGAGTTTCCATTGAGTTTGTGTTTGGATATTGTTGTTGGGTTTATTTTGCAGAAAAAAGAAAGTGTTTATAAGAAGCGTCAGGCTAAGTTGTCTAGAATCTGTGGTACATACAAAATGTGTATTTATTCACCAATCCTCTCCTCTTAACTTTCTGATAATACTTTTTCTTTTACCTAGCTGAAAATAATGATCCAGAGTTTTTTTCAAAGAATAATTTTCAGGAATGTGATTGACTCAAAGTATCAAGCAATGTGCACATTAAAGGATATGGCTTGTTAAGCTACTATTTTATTTCAAGTAAAACAATATTTAATAGTAGGCTCAAAACCACTGTCTCATTTTTCAGTTCAGCTCTGCTACTGAATAAATAGTAGAAGTATTTATCCTTTGCTCCAGCTCTAAAATGATCCTTTGCATTGTCCCTTAGGCATTTGCATTTATGGAGAAGAGCAAAGGAAAGACCAAAACAAAAACCTTCAACAGCTTGAAGATTACACTGAGATTTGTTATTCAAGTTACCAATAAAGCATATTACAGGAAGAAAATGAATATGCATTAAACATAGGACATTCTCTGCCCTCATGGAAATACTGCCTGCTTCAACAGTGGGTAATGTAACTATTATTCATATCTCATGTACTTATAAAAGAAGGAAAAAAATGGAAAAAAATGTTTTCACAGAAGTATGTAATGCTGCTTATTAAAGAGGAGACTTCTACAGCTAATTAGTCTTTATCAGAATAAACAAGTGCAGGTGTCAACATAGGCCTCATGAATTTCACAATTATTTCATAATTACATTTGGAAAAAAATGTAATCTTTTATTACATTCATTTGTTCTTTCATTATTTTTTTGACAGAACAAGGTCAACAATGTATGTTATGGTTTTCTATTATTTTCTGTTTGCATTACTGACTTTACATTAAGAGAAATCAGTTTCCCTTAACTGTGCAAGTGTGCTGTCACATTAACTGAGTGTCAGGTTGTATTGCAACCTAATGGTTGAAATGGAGAAAAGTTGTCTATAGTTCTGTCAAATTTACCTTGTCCATAAACCATCTGTAAGATGGTTCTTCCTTCAAATAGGAAGAACTTAACCAATTTTGTGTGTCCAGTTTTGTGCCTCCAATACAGAGCAGACATTAATATCTGAAGAGAGAGGTACAGATGTGGTCAGGACTAGAGCACTAGGCAAGTTCTACAAGCAGATTAGATTGTAAAAACTGATCTGAAAAATTGTCAACTCATAGGAGCCCTATTTTTCAAGTGTATTGGGTCTGGCTGGTATGCAGTTAAGTTTCCCCAGAAGAGCCCTTAAATGCTGTGCTTTGTATTTGTAGCAAAAATGATGTTGATAACACACAAGTGTATTGGCAGCTGCTGAACAGTGCTTGCACAGCACCAATTCTGTCTCCATAAACCCCGTAAATGCTGATGGGCTTGACATGGGCAAGAGATTGGGAGGGGACGTAGCCAGGACATCTGTTCCAAGCTAACCAAAGAGATATTCCATACCACATGGTGTCGAGCTCAGAAACAAAATTTAAGATAAAAGGGGGAAGGAAGCATTTATTATTAAGACAATTGTCTTCTGAAACATCCACTACATGTATTGGGGCCCTGTTTCCCAGGAAGTGGCTGGACATCATCTGCTGATGAGAAGTCAAGAACAAGCTTTGTTACTTTACTTTGTTTCCATGCATAGCCTTTGCTTTTCTTTGTTAAGAAGCCCTTATCTCAGGCCAAGTGTTTTTCATTTTATTTTCTCTCCCCATATCCTGCTGAGGAGGAGGAGTGACAGAGTGGTTTCATGGACACCTTGTAGCCTGCCAAGGTCAAGCCAGCAGTCTCTTTTCAGCACCTGATGTGAGGTTTGAGGCATTAACAGTTTTGAATTGAGTCTGTTATTAATTAGAAGACTTCTGTGTGGGTCATGAGTTATATTTGGTGCACTGCTCAGGTCTTTATTTTGCTGAGATTTGAAACATGTTAATGCAAACCATGGCTAAGTGTTTTGCCCTGGCATTGATGCCCTTACTGTGCTGGGTAGCTACATTGGGAAGAAGACAAAAGAATATACCTCTCTCTTCTCATCCAGTATTATGTATGTGGTTTTGTTGTGCAAGCTCCTGAGGTCCTAATTCGCTATGATGTGAGCTATTTAATACTACAGTTAATACTACTATTATTGCCAGGTCTGTATTATCCTGGTGTAGAAGGAGAAAACTTTGGGGAGAGGTGATACTGAAACATGCCCTGAAGGGCTGGTTGCTGGGTGGCAGGGGGTGTGGAAGTATTTGGGTACTGCTTAGGGCAGTTATCACCATAGTTTGGGGTTTTATACCTGAACAGGCAATTAACTATTGTGAATTTATGCATCAATTGATAGATGGGTGCCTTTCCTACCCCAATAAAACCAGCAGTTTCTAGCACTGTTTTGAGTCTTGGCCTGTGCCTATCAAACTATGGTTTAGTACCATCAGAGCACTGTTGTTAAGACAGAGACCCAGACCACTTCTGAGGATGTCATGACTGAGACAAGGAGTCAAACTGTAACAGAGAACATGACAGTTGAGACAGGGACCCAAATCCCAATTACAGTAATCACCTCAGTATTGAAACAGAAGCAGTGGACGTGGAGACTGATGGGTCCATACCAAAAATTACTAAGGGAGGAGGAGGAGGAGAAGTATCTAATCAGGAAACCATTCCTTCAGCAAAGAAATGGGAGGAAGAAGTAAGAGAAGTGACCCAAGAAGATGAAACTACCCTGTTCCTGATCTTGAAAGATCTTCAAGACATGCAGAAAGATTATGGTTGACAGCCAGGTGAGCATATTGCTGCCTGGTTCTCCAATGCTGGGACAGTGGGGCCAACAGTCAGAAATTAGAATGTAAGGAAGCCCAACAGCTGTGAACCTTCCCTAGAGACCAGGGAATTGATAGAGAAATTGGAAAAGAGACAACAATTTGCAGTCTCTGGAGGCAGCTCCTGTCAAACATGAAGGCAAGATGTCCATTCAAGAAAGATATCTTTTGAATTACCAAGGGAAGTGAACTAGTGATGGGAAATGCATCTAGTATCTGGGAGAATTAGAGGTGCTGAAAGTCATCTACAGTGGCCTAGATGACAACAAAGTCTCCAAAGGTCCAGATGACAGCCTGTGTGTATGGGCCACATGGAGAAAGCTAGTCCAAATGAACCAGCATCAGCTAACAAACAACTTGACAACAATGTATTTTCCAGATTTGGATACACCAGCTGTGTGAAGAGGGCATCTTCTTGGCTCTGAAATTTTGAAGAGAATTCTTCTCCCTCTTTGCTCCCTGGGACAACACTTTGGTTCCCAGGGGCTCTTCATCGAGCCACGTTGCCCCAGTGAGAGGGAAAGGCACATGGTGCATGTCAGTCTCTGCTTTTTTCTGCATGAGCAGGGAGAGGACATGAGGAACTGGGATGATAAGCCCACCTTTAATATGGAAGCCCATGTATGCAAACTGAGAGAGAAGATAGCTGCTAAGAAGGGGCCATCCAAGAAGGCTGTAAGTTTAGTTGCTGTTGAGATGTAAAAAAGCAATCAGTGATCCTCCAGATGCAAGAGAAGAATCACTGAGATCACCTCCCCTGATTCTGCTGAAGAAACTTCTGGTCTGTCAGTGCAAGGATCAGACAGTGAAAACTCTGAACAGGAACAGAAGGTCTCTGATTATGACCAGGAGGAGGAAAAGGATGAACAAATATACTAAACTGTGTGGGTTCCCTAGCCTGGCAAATCAGATCCACAGAAGTAAAAGGCTTTGTACACCAGTGTATGCTGTATCCTAATGCCACCAGGGTATAGGGACATGGAACCCATCTCAATTTCTGGAGTGACAGGAGGATCCCAACATTTTTTTTTTTTATTGGAAGCTGATGTCAACTTAACAGGGGACAAGAAGCAAAACCATCCACTGTGAAGCTCCTGTAATCCTTGGTACAGACCACCTCAGCAGAGGGTTCTTCAAGGATGCAAAAGATTGTCAATGAGTTTTTTATGGATAGAGAGAAGATTAAACAGCTGTCCACTTTGCCTGGCCTCTTGGATGATTCCCTCCATTGTGGGCTTGCTGTAGGTTGACGAAGAGCAAGTACCAATTGTTAGCATGATGGTGCACCACTGGCAGTACTGCACCAGCCAAGCCTCTCTTAAAGTTATGGCATTTGTCTTCTCAGGTTAGTGCTACATGTGAGAGAGCCCCGTGCCCTATTCATTTGTTTTCCAATGGGCAACAGTGAATGGATTCCTTATTTTGCTTTGCTTTCTTGCATGGCTTTTGGTTTACCTGTTAGACTGTCTTTATCTCAACCCCTGTCTTTTCTCTATTACACTTCCCCATCCAACCTGGGGTGAGTGAGAGAGTAATGGTGTGGTGCTTAGTCACCAGTCAGGGTTAAACTGCAACAGAGGTACCAACAGAAAAGCACCGTGGCCTGTGGAGAAGCATGCACATAATGCAAGGTGCAAAGTGGTTATGCTCCTTTCACAGCTGGAGATAGCACAATTGTTTTTTCCCAGCAACTCTTCACAAAGTAGATACGGCTGTAATGAACAATCCAGTAGTGTAGATTTCAGTTATGTCTGCTTCTTCCTTTAGTCTCAGTAATGTTAGTTGCTATGAACGTGTGGGCACACATTGATACTGATTATACAAACTAAGCTATGGCAGATGCAAGAATGAGAGCTGGGGAGCAATTCTGTGTATATAAACAATGCATCAAGTGAAGTAATGAAGTTTAAAATAAAAATTGGACATACAAGAATAGACTAAAAACATGTGTAAAAGTGCATATCTTTTTATTTTACTTTTATTTTACTTTCCCTAGACCTAAGGTCTTCTCTTTTCTGGAAGCAGATGCTTCCAGCTACTCTGTGAAAAAATTCTCTTTTATGTCTGGTAGGCAATGAATGAGATTTATTTCAAAATGTGCTATTTTAAGAATCCAGTATTAATTTATGTTCAAATTGAGCTCAAAGAACTCAGGAGAATACCCTTTATCTATTCTTTACTGGGTAAACAGAAACCTGTGATTCAACAGGAATCACAGGTTGTACTAACCTGGGATGTTGAACAGAGGAGTACCGGGACAAACTTGTATGAGTTTCTTCTTTATTGAAACATGTAGCCATTCCAGAGATATCTGTGGGGCACAGGAGGAAAAATGACAAAAGACTCTATTCTACTTTTTGGTGTCAATCACCTAGTCAAGTACTGATTTTTGTATTCAGAAAATCCCCACAAAATTTCACAAAAAGAAATTATGACTATTCAATGTATCTTCCTACTGTTTATCATGATTGCAGGGTCTGCATTAAGCTGAAGTGGAAGAGATACTGCCTTCGATTATTTATTCAATATTTTAGTATTTTTAATTTATTTTTCTGACACTCACTCCAAATTTAGAATTGACTCATACGCTTACAAATATAACTTTTAGACAGAATCTGTGACTATTGTATGACTGAAATAACAATGTTTTGTGTGTTAAAGCTTTGGAAAGGATGAATTTGTGATGTATACATTATTTCTCTTGAAGCAGTGTTTTAGGATTTCTTTGATAAGAATTTATTTTTGGAATTTCTTCCTCATGTATTTGTAAGTGGATTTCTTTGCTGTCCTAGCAACTTTGGTGCATGGGAGGTGGTAGATTTTCAAGGTAACTGCTTCCTGGAAAAGAAATCCTTGTATTATTGAGGCTGAGAGCTGAGAAGCCAGCTCAACATATTAGCTGGGTTTTAGTGAGATTTAGAATTAAATTTAGTGGATTTGCTTGGAGAGATGAATAACTTGGATAACTGATGGAACAAAGAACAGACTTGGGATCAAGCCCAAAGTTATTCCTAGAATTCCATTCACAAATTGTCGCCACAAATGTAATGCCACATTTGCATGATATATTTTTTCTTATTATACTAAAATAGGTCATTTATATCATATTCATAAACTCTGAAAGAAGTGAAGAAAGCTTATCCTGATCTAAATTGTCTCCAGTATTATAGCTTACTAGCTTTGGAACTACATCTTTTGAAATGACAATCCAGAGATTTAATAATATCAGTCTTAGCTTCTTGAAACAAAAGGGTGAAGCTTTACAGTTTCTGTAAACTGACTTAATTCAATGGCTATGCTTTTCCTTTGGAGTTCTTCCTTTTCCTATTTCTATTTACGTAATTCTATTGTTACAAACTGGTATGTCCCCGACAGGGAAAATGTGTGCAATTGAGGCATATGCAAGCAATTACTAATAAACAGCACTTATTAATAAACAGCCATGAAATAATACAACTTGAGACTATAATGAATTATTGCATCTGGAAATTAATGGATAAAACAGTTTGAAAAGTTTTATGGCACAAGGGCTTACCATACTAAAAATGGTAGAAAAAAACCCAAGAAAATAGGGCAAGCTGATTTACTCAGCACAAATCCACACTAATCTGCCAGGTAAGTAAATTAATAAGTAAAGATTTAGACTTCATAAAGAAATCTGCTGAATTACTTTTAAAGATATGGTATAAACCACTGCATTATCATAGAAGAAAACACAAATCAAAAACAAATCCAAAGTTTGGATAGATCTGCTATTTTGCAAAATCAAAATTAAAGATTGTGTATTAAAAAACTGCATGACTAATGTATCTAAAGTAATTCTATGCTATTACCTTAAAAAGTATCAACAGTAAATGCCGAGAAACAGCTATTTTAAGCAATAATTCATGTTATTCATGATGATAATTCATATCATCATGATATGTTACTATTCATATCAACATATATTCAACTTATGTTGAAATACATATCACACTACAAGTTCTCTTCAGTTTACATTAATGACAGGAGGAGATTACAGCCAGTCTGGAGGAACTTGCTCAGTTGTAGACATCTGTACTGTAAGTGAGGTTTATAGATAGACAAATGAATCTAACAGCTGGTGACTGAAATATCACATTGAAGATAATACCTCTCTTACTACCCATAAATGGGATTCTGGTGCAAAGATGAACAAGATATCTGAAAACACAATGCAGTATTTGCTGAGAAAACTCTAATCCTCTTAAATATACCAAGACAGAAAACATAGCATTCTTCTGGACAATAATGAACTCTAATTCTGACAGTTTGAGGTAATTCTAAAGGAAATCTGAAAAAATCAAAAAAGCTCAGAAATGGGAATATCTATTCTGAGGTTGAAAAACGTCAGATATAAGTAATAGCTCATACTGAGGAAAGTTGTGCTAGGGCCAGAGCCACACAAACTCCTACAAACTTCACCCTTCTAACTAACACACACTCCATTTTTTCAATACAGATAAATTAAGTACAAGACTTCTAATTTCAACAAAATGCAAAATAGCATGGTATTGTGACTGTGACAACAATTAGTGATATCTGACTTGTTATTTATTCATCCATGTATCATTTTATAATTAATCTTAAGTTTATCTCTAGAAAATTACTAAAGACTTGCAGTTTCTTTAGTAAAACATAAGTGAAAAAATAATTGACTTTTTACAAACTATTATAATTTCAAATTATACTTTAATATTTTTTTAAATATATTAAGGAATAAGGTTTATTCTGCCTACTTTTGTCAGCGCATAAAATAATTCAATGCACGTATACAATGTTCAAGGTATTTTTCTTTAAGTTAATGCTTCTATTCAAGATGCAGTTCTTTTCCCACTGGAATCACTGTGTGCACAATTATTCTTTCTATGTATCTTCACTTGTTATTCTCTTGAGAACTTGTGTAATAATCAAATTCTACGTGATAAATCTTGGAATTAAGAATTGTGAATATGGGTGTTCAGTTACTAACCTTATGCAACTTCTGATATTTTTTTCTTGACTGTGAGTAAGCAAGTTCCTACATTCAGTCTACTATTATTGCCATTAGAATTTTTTCTTCTCATTTTTTATAATAAAACTATGATTATGAATAAATTTTGCCTTCGGGGAATGACATTTTACTGTACACTTCCTGTTTAGCTCTATTTCATCTTATTTTTCTACTCATTGCCCTAGTCAGTTTGATTTTCCTATTTTAAAATGTTAGATTTTCTCAAAAGAAGAAAATGTATTATGGTAATTGCAAATGTCATTACTGTACTGTACATGAACAAGTTTGGAACCTAATCAAGCCTTTTCATTTTCATTTGTATTCAGGCCTACTTCAAGTAAGGAAGAGAAGAAAGGTCAAACTAGATGTTTGTGTGCGTTACTTTTAGGCAGCAACAAGGTAAAAAGATGTAGGATGGAGTTACCATTTGTGATAGTAATATAATAGACAGGTAAGTAGCTACTGTTGACAACATATTCTACAAATGGCTTTTCTGACTGGAGGACTCAGCAGTTCAGTGGATTCACTGCATAGTCAGGTAAATTTCCCCATCCAGACTCCTTTTTCCTCTAGATCATCATATGTAAGTGTTTAATGACTCACATGGTTTGAGGACAGCTTTATTGAATGGCCTGTGAGAATAATCAGGGCTGAACAGATGATCTCAGAGTGTGAGGAAGTTTCTTTCCATCCAAAATTTCATGAATAATAATTTTTTTAAGAACTCTTCCTGGATGCAAATGAAACTTACAATTATTCTGCATAAAATCTGCTTTATTTCTAGTTAGAACATTTTAGCAAATGTAATACCAGGAAAACAAAGGGGGGCAGTGAGAAGGATTGAGTCCTGATTGTTTGACAGGACTCAGAGGGTTCTAATTAATGGAGTGGGGTCAAGTTGGAGGCCTGTGATCAGTGGTGTTCCTCAGGGGTCAATACTAGGTCCAGACCTGTTCAACATATTCATAAATGACTTGGGCGAGGAGACAGAGTGTATCCTCAATAAGTTGCTGATGATACCAAATTAGGAGGGCTGTCTGACACTCCAGAGGGCTGTGCCACCATCCAGTGTGACCTTAACAGGCTGGAGAGCTGGGCAGAGAAGAACCTAATGAAGTTCAACAAGGACAAATGTAGGGTCCTGGACCTGAGGAGGAAGAACCCCAGGCACCAGCACAGGTTAGGGATGGATCTTCTGGAAAGCACTACTGAGAAGAAGGATCTGGTATTTCTGGTAGATTGCACACTTTCCACACTTCTGCCCCAGGGGCGCGACTTCCTCCTTTTATGTCACTTCCTGTCCCTCCCCCTCCCCGGCTAGCTCAGGCCCCTCCCCCTGGGCTTGGCTCAAATGGGATGGAATACCTGTGTCCCTGCTAGGTCCTGGGAACAATTAACCCTTTCCCCAGAGACCCAGTACAGTGTTAAATTCTAATTTATTTTAAATCAATATCTCACTCTTATCCTGCCAAGACAGAGGAGCTTCTTCTACCTAGGTGAAACAGAGAAAGCTGCAATATATGGTTACTGATACTAAGCTCTAAGCTTCATATTAACTTCATTCACTTTCCAAATCACTAGAACTTCTCTGTTGGCTTCTGATTTGCATTCTTTCTTCTATCTTCCCTGCTATAAAGGTAGATATGGAAAAGATGCTATGACTGTGTGATTTACCTTTCTTCTGCTCCGTACAAGAATGTGTAGTCTGCATTCAATACCAGCATCATTTGTTTTTCCTTTCCACATTGAGACTGTCAACTCCCAAAGACCCCTCCAATGAGATGGAGAGAGGTAAATAGTACCAGTGTGGCTAGTCATTCACCAGGGCCCCAAAATTATATTTCTCTCTTATTTGTTTTTATGGTAGCTAAATGTGGTTATTGCATATTATTAAGAAACATTCTCAGGTCTGCCAATAGATGGGGCTACAGATCCTACATTTTTAATAGTATTTTCAGCTTTGCTATTACGTTGTTCCAAAGGTTGATTGATATGCTGATTTTTTACCCTCAAGTTCTACTAGATAGATTTCCTTCTGACTAGTGTGTACTAGTTCAAGCACTTCTTCTGTCTGGTATTATTTATAATTAGACATTCTAATAACATATTAAAGTCTATTTTTAATATTTAATGTCCTTTACCAGTTTTGCACCTTAGAGTAAAACTCTTGAAAAGTGGTTGAGGCACCATCCCTGGAGGTATTCAAAAGACAGGTTGACATAGTGCTTAGTGACATAGTTTAGTGGTGTTTTTTTGTTTGTTTGTTTTCTGTGTTGTTTGGTTTGGGTTTTTTGGGGGGGTGTGTGTGTTTGTTTGGGGTTTTTTTGTTTTTGTTTTTATCAGAGTCAGGTTGATGGTTAGACTAGATGACCTTAATGGTCCCTTCCAACCCAGACAATTCTATGATTCTATGATTGCTGAAATCACCCACAACAATCTTCTTTTACTTCTTGTTCCCATATGTTTCCACTACGGACTTTACGGTTCACAGACTCTTGTACTTTCTAAATATATTACATCATACATCTGACACAGAAGGGAAAATAATTTTTCTATCTATTCTGTCAGTATTTATGATAAATGTACTGCATTTGCAAAGGATGATTCATCACTTTCTCTGATCAGCACAGAAGTTGACATTATTTTTTTCTGTTACTAAAGTTATGAAGATCATAGCCACTTTCTGTGCCTTAGACATGAAGATATAACCTTTCACAGCATGTGAATTGTAACATCATAAATGACTGTGAACATAAAGCAGATTTTGCCACGTTATGTTTATATTACAAATAGGCTAACTTTAAAAAAAAAATAAAATCTAATAACTTAGTCATTTGGAGTCACTTGCCTATAGTTTCATATTACCTGTGGTAGATGATTGGAAATGGGTGTTCCGCCCTTAAAATTAAGGAATTATGCAATTAAGGGTTGCGTACTGGTTTTACGTAAGGTAATTTTATTTTTTTTTTTATCAGCTCAATTTCTACATCTCGAATTTTCAGTCTAGAGAGTTCTCTGAGTTAATATAAAGAAACAATGTCTTGCAATTTCCATAACATAAACGTTGCAAAATTTGATCTCTTTTGGGGTCGGCTGTTTTATATAGCTAATAGTGATTTCTAGTTATGATTACTTAAATTTACTTTTGACAATTCTGTAAATTTTCTGATATTTAATAAAAAGCTCGAGTCTCTAATTTAGATTTCATTCTTCTACCCAGTTAATTGTTTTAATGGAAATTGTTGGAATACAATGTCTTTGATTTTTACAGCTCTATAAAACAGGACTGAAATTTAATAATCAATTTGAAAAAGAATTTGTAGGAATCAAGGACATGAGGAGTTAGACACCTGCAGACATACAAAGTACACATATGTCCCTACTTTTTACAAAAGCTGTTTAAAATATGAAGTTATAAGTAAGACTACTCAACTGAATATAAAAATCTCAAATATGCATTAAACAGATATCACTCAATCAAGTAACAGAAGAATGGATGTCAAGTTTATTAACAAGTATTAGTTGAAAAAATCGCAACAAAATTCAGTATGAAACTTTTAAGAATAAATTTATTTACTGAATTTTGTTGTAAAATGTGTTACAGCTCTATTTATTTCACTGTGAGCCATAGAAAACCATTAAAATCACTGCATCAGAGCTTGTACTACAAGTGCCTAAAAATCAAACAGGAATTTAAGTAATTTACATATCAGGTTCACACAATAACACCCACACAAAAAAATCTTTTGTCTCTCATTTGTCTCCCAGGAAACATTTACATTGCCAGTAAATAAACTATATGGGATTCATCACATTTTCCTCAAAGTGTACTGAACTGTATTTGCTATCCGAAGGGGTACTCCATTTGTTGCCCATAGTGTTAAGACTATGGGACATTATCTTGCAGATTCTGACAGAAGAAAGGGAAGGTGGAAGTTTAAGCATAATAAGAGTAGAATTAAATCTTTGCAATTGTAACCTGCTACCAGACTTTTTTATGTTTAAATTAACAAATATATTATAATGAACTTAGTTCCTCCCAAAAAACTTGAGATTAAGATTGAAAATTGCGAAGATACTGTACTTCAAAAATGATAATTTAATTTTGGTCTTTTAGTAAGAGCTCTATAGACCTTTCTACATCCCTTTGGAAGTACTTCCGGCAACAATTAGGGAAACTTGCATAAATTCTGTCTCCGCTACAAAACTGGTAAGATTTCAGCATAAAAGTAGTAATAATAATATATAAATGAGCAGATCAACCCCCTGGAGGATAAACAGAAGATTTACCCTGAAGATGCCTATTCAATGAATAAATGAGGAAAGCGGAAATATCAACTAAACACCCTAGTACTGAATCATGTTGATATTTTTTGTGACACGTTACTTTATAACTTGAAAATGTACATACAAATAAGCAGAAAAACTCTTGGAAGTAGTTTTGAGAAGTATTATAGCTCCTCTCTCTTCTTTATGAAATTTCATACACAAATTCCCTTTTATAAACCTGAATTAAAAAAGCCTTTCGAGTGTGGAAATACTAGAAATGCATATGGTAATAAGGCAGAAAATGGTGTGTCTTATGGTTCCCTTCATGACTTGCAATTTCAAAATAATTTCAGATATATGCCAGAATATTTACTAAAGAAATACATTCTAGGAAAAGAAATTCTGACCACAAAATTCAGAACTCTCAAATAGTTCTGCCACCCATTGTTGCAGGAAACTCTTAGAATTAATTTATTGGTACCCAAATTTCCATACTATAACTTTCTAGGAGGAAAAGAGGAAAACTTGGCCAACTTAAAAATTTTATCAGGGTATATAAAACATATAAAGAGTAAAGTTGAAGTCATTGTACTGCATAGCAGTGGCTACCACCCTCATCTGTATAAAAAACACTGATAATTTTTTTTTAAGAGCAAGATTTCTCCATCTACTTCTCTAAATTTAAAAAGAGAAAGAGGATAGGTGGAAGGCTGTGCTCAAATTGTTTATTTCATTTCACCTTCCAATACATTTAACTTTACAGCAAAATTATCTTTAGCCTGGTGGAAGCTGTTATTTTCAGATATTTCATTCAAGTACTGCTACTTCATTATTCTTATGACGGGTATGTCAAACAGCTAATGGGCAGTTTGCTTGCGGCTATGAATGAGGATCAGCATATAAACTGCACCTCATCCCTGCTGTAAAGATTATCCTTTGGTCAGGCTATGATGAAAACTGTCTATTTCTAGGCTTTCCTCAATAAAAGAATTAGAATACATCCTGTTGTTTCAGATAAAAACTACAAATTTTTAATAAGAAATATCACAGAGGCTTTTTTATTCACTATGAGACCAGTAAATCTGAGCGGCTTCTGACTATCAGAAAAATACTTTAGTCTAGCTGCAGCATATAAGGTGACTTGTATAAAAAAATTAATAAAAGTAGCATTTTTATCCCCAGAAAATTAGAAACCATCTGAGCTCTTTGAAAGAGGGGAGGCTGGTAATTGTAGTACACTTGCTGCTTTTTTCTAGCACATTAAAGACTTGAGAGATTTTGAGAGAAAAATACTATAAATGAAAAAATACCTTTCTTTCATAGTTTCTTTTTCAAAACTATAAGATGAACTAATAGGATCAGCTTAACAGGAGTTTACTTCCACAATATATACCATGTTAGAAACAGTCATAACTGAGTAATACTAAAACTACAACTGCATGAAGGGAGGTTGTAGTGAGGTGGAGGTTCTCCCAGGTAACAAGCAATAGAACAAGAGGAAATAGCCTTATGTTGCACCAGGGGAGGTTTATACTGGATATTAGGAAAAATTTCTTCACTGAAATGTTTATCAAGCATTGGACCAGGCTACCCAGGGAAGCAGTTGAGTCATCATCCCTGCAGGTATTTAAAACTAGTGTAGATGTGGTGCTTAGGGACATGGTTTAGTGGTGAACTTAGTGTTAGGTTAACAGTTGGACTTGATGATCTTAAGGGTCTTTCCAACCTAAATGATTTGATGATTGCAAAAAGCAAAGGATGACCAAGTCAATGAGATCCATTTGTGGAAAGGAACAGGAATATGATCTGGATTATTTTCTGTACTATCATTTCAATTCAAGAATTAGTAAAAGTGACAAAGTGCTTTTTTATTTTAATATATAAAGCATTTTCTCTGAATATTTTAGAAATAAAGGAGCATATCTGCAATGAAAGGTACTGTTCAAGACACATTATGTGTTCAAGACACATAATAAAAAGATGAAAAGGCTAAGAAAAACTAATAGGGATTTTTTTTTCCAACATACAGGGAAAACAGGAAGAGAAAGAGCAATAAATGTGCAGGGGAAAGGGATACTGTGTTCTGTAGAGTGGGGAGCTCTCGGGACAGAGGAGTCTAAGTCTTAGACAGAGAGTCTAAGGATTGTCTGAGGGATATAGTTGTGCACAGCTGATTAGTTCAGCCAGATCTAAAGCGAATACTGGGGTTTCTGGGAGTTCTAAGTATTACACAAATACAACCTAGAAAGAATAAATTCTAAATTATTTAGATCAAGAGTGGTTATTCTCTCTTGTACTTATGAACATTGAAGGTTTGAGTAACATATCTCTATATTAAACTATGTAATCCACAAGAGGAATTCTTGCATGATTGTTTCATGATGCAGTGAAGCATTAAAAAGAATCTAGTACATTAGATTTCCTGAGAGGATTATGTACAGCTTGATAGACTTTGTGAAAAATATATTTAAAAGATTGATTTGATTTGCACAACATTCAAAATAAAAGGTATGCCTTATTATTCAGAAATCTCACTTAATTTGTGTATTGATATATTTTAATCCATTAAAAACAGGAGCAACAAAGTCAGTCTGCTAAAAAATTCTGTAAAATAAGTAAACACTGTATCTAGTTTCTCTGCTTCATGAATTTTATATGCTGACTCCTTAATTTTCAACTAGCTGCAGAACAACAAAACAGCATCCTGTATCATCAAAGCGTAGCAAGCTAAATGTAATAAATAGCAACTTCACAGTGTCTTTCTTAATAAACAAACAATTAGTCCAGTGTGCTAGAAGAGGATTTACATGGACATTCATCTTGCCTCGCCACTTTGACCTGATCTGGATTTGTGATATTTCCTTTATGTTGGAGACCTCAGAAAGAACTGACCTATTTTAGAGGTTTTTGAGCTTTTTGTTGAAGTTTGGTTGATATTGGAAAAAGTAATTCATTTTGTTGGAAAAATATAGAAAAATAACAAGTCAGACACATAAAATTCTGAAATATAGACATCTATAAAATTATCTTGAAGTTACTTGAAGGAAAAAAAATCTTCTGAAAAGTCATTTATCCCAAGGGTGGGGCTTTTTTAGATATACATCTCACTGTGCAAAGCTAAAACTTAAAGCTGATTGAGCATTCCCAAATATCATGAAAAGTTCAGTTCATGTCCTATAATGGTCATGATTTTAAGACAAGAAAATAGATATTCAGCAATAACATGGACATTTAATTTCCAATATTTAGCAAGGAAGACACCCTGCACAATTAATTGTGAATAAAATATGTTAACTGCTGAGGATCTACCCCAACATCCTCTGAAGTGTTTTAACACCCGAGAGGATTATCACATCTTAACCCCAAGGATGGGTAGATTAGAGTGGCTAGTTTCTGTGTGAGTTTTCTAGAGATGAAAGAGAGCAGATAAATGAAACTAACCATAAATCACCCAAGCTGCATCAACACTATAGGAAGACAGTTTTTATTAGAGAAGAAAAAGTGTATCAGTTAAAAGCTGATAACAAGACAAGTGCTCTAGTAGTTAGGTTGGAGTTGATCTTCAGATAAGCTGTAATACTACTGTCTTCATAAATACAATTTGTTTCAATAATCCTTCTTTTAACCTATTTCAAGATTTTATTTCATTAGTAATGAATGGTATAGTACGAGGTACAGGAAGATGAAAATGTTAAGACTTCTTCACCTACTTGACTGATTTCAAAACAACTATTTGAAATGACAGCACATCTTTCTTAACTTTGGAGCTGTTTAATTTATTTATTCAGTATTCAGATAACATGAAGCTCTTCTGGAAATTGTACAGATCTGCTATTGTCCTCTCTGAACAGTGTGGATAAAATGCTCCACTACTTTTCTGTATGCCAGGCTCAGTCCAAAACTTCGTTTTACTCTGTGCTTGCCTTGAAATTGGTGAAAGTAATTTTGAAACAGAACTGGTTAGCTTCCAATAGAAGGTGATACATACACAGTCAATGGATGTTTGACATCATTAGCGACTGGTTCAAAAATTAAAAGAATGAAAAAAGAAAACACATAAACCCATGTATTTTTAAAAATATTGCATAGTTATTGTGGCTTGTTCTGATGTTATGTTTAGGTATTAGAGTATTTCTTGTTGTTTTTATTATCATAAAGGCTACCAAAAGACAGCAGTGAAGCTGAAGAAAAACAGCTGTTTTGTCTTTTCATACTAGGGCGACATACTAATGGAAGAAACTGGCAAAAAACTTAATTATATATGTCTTACCACAGACATATAGAAATGTAGAAAAATTGCTGGAAATTTTGTGTGTAGAAATTGCATGTAGAAAAATTGCTGGAAGATGTAGTATTGTAATTACAACTAACACAAATATGATTTAGTAAACCTTGTTTACACATGCAGATGTTTCTGGTAATTTAATTGTTAATACAGTTAATTTTTGTCAATGTTACTACTACAAAGTACATGAAAAGGTATGTACAGGATGATTTAGACCTTTTATTTGGCTTCTAGGCAAACATTTCCTTAATTATGGTCTAAATAATATTAGTAACTGTGAATGAGAAAATACAGGAATCTATAACGTTATGTATCACCTGATTATTCAGAATAAAGGTACCTATAACAAAACAGTGGTAATAAAACTATTCACATTACAAAATATTTTGAATCCTAAAATAAGACTTTTTATCTTTATGTTTTCTATGGTTTCCTTTGCTCTTTCCAAATGCCTAGTACAGTTAAGTCTTGTTATTGTCATCATCATTATTCTCCTCTTCTTTCTATTGAAAACTTTCTTCTGAGCTTTTTTCTTTGCTGTTATCTCCTGTATTGTGCTGAAGATTATGCCCTAACAATATTATAAAACTATTAATGGTAGTTTACTGTGACCTCTGTTTCAACAGCTACAGGCTATTGTGCTACACTGATATGCAGGTGAAGAAGCTTTCAAATCTAATGATAATTATGTAGCCCCAAGTTATTAAGATGCACAAACAACTGAGGATTTGCAGTATTTTTATATGCCTTCTTCATTGTGAGAATGGAGAAAACAGCAAAAGAAACAAAAGACATAATCCCCACCATAAGACAAAAAGCACCAACATGGCAGTTATCTGTGTGGGATATACCTTGCAGCCTAGCCCCTCATTTTGCACAGTCTCAACAGACATCTACAAACAACTAGCTGCTTGTGGCCTTGCAGGCAGCAGCTGGTGGCATTTCAGAGGAACAGACAGGGAGAACATTGAGGCAAAGGTAAGAAATTGCAAGTGTTATGGAGGGGTATTGGTGTGGGAATCAGGTCTGCTTTCCTTCTATTTTGTGGAGTTAAAAGGATATATATACAACTCTATTTTAAAAAAGGGTAACCACTGAGTGAGTGTGCCAGCTTCTGGGCTTCAGTGCTCCTTTTTGGATAACTTTTGTAAAATCTCATAGGGACAAGAAAAGATCTACTATGCCAGTCTCTGATGAGGTATTCTGTAGGTGTTAACATTGAATGAGCTAGGGTGAGAGCTGCAAGAAGATTGGCTGCTAAGCTGATGAACAGATTTTTACCATAAAGCTACGTATCTCTAGGCCTTAGGTCCCTGAATAAGGATTTCTGGAAGGTGTTTCCATCTCTCTGTGCTTCTGAGCATGTACCTCTCCTCCAAGTCCATTACTCCTCTTGTTCCAAGGAACCAAGCAGGGCCTGGGTCTCTCATTTTAAATACAGATATGGAAAGATCTAGTGGCAGATCTAATATATTAACTTGGATAGCCCCTGTAGCTAAAGCCATGTTGTGGGCTTAACATTCCCCTGAATGAAAAGTGTCCTAACCATTAAACAGTAGATTCAGGTTCAATGAGGGTAAACTTCCACATTCAGTATTGTGCTACTGTGCCGGAAATTACCAGTAATTTAAGACTAGTGTGGTTTCTCCTTGACTTTCTACCCTGGTAATAAGGACATTTGGGCAGGATGGGGAGTTTATCTGCTCTAGTAACTGCACTCAGGATTGTTTATGTCCTAATTTAAACCCTCATTATACTAATTTCAGGAGCAAACAAGCTTAGAAATAGTTTTGGGAGTAGATAATTCAGAACTCCCTTGTTACCAGTTAAGTGCCTGAACCACTCGGCTGCTATTTGTACATGTTCTTGCTGTATTTCTCTTTGGTCCTAGATATCTTGAGCAATTTATTGTATAATGGCTTTACCCCCACATACCCACATCATGATGATGAGGAAAACACATGGGGTTAATTTTTTCTGTTGACAGATACAATTTTATTACCTGTATTAGTTTCTACCAACCACTTATTTCTGTGTATGTTTTATGTTATGCTGTCCAAGGTACATTCGATATAATATAAAACAAATGGTATCTTCATTTTGACAGAGATATACCATCCAATTTAGGCAATGCATCAGAAATATAATAAACACTGTAAAGACATAGATGGGTTGGAGAAACCTTATGCATTTTCTATGTTGAGGTCCTTAAATGGTACTTCACAAAACCAGTGACCCAGCTTCATTAGCATATTGTTGAAAGGGGTTAATGGGCCAAAAGTAAAACAGACTCCAGAGGAACATCAAATCTCCATATAAAATAATTCCTGCCACTTGCTCTGTGCTGTGTTACACTTCAGATTTCATGGCAGAAGGCTGTACTTGTCCTTCACTTCTGTGTTTCTCTTGGGCTTTTTTTCCCCCCTTTTCTTTATGCAAGGCAAAATACACAGGAAGAAAAGTGTGTATTTGGATGCCAGTTCACATAAAAAACAAAATGTAAAATTAAGACGTTTGGGAGAAAGCTTCCCTTAACAGACGAGTCTACCTCTCATCATTTCCATAGTACAGCCAGTTGCTGTGGAATTTGCTGTCATTTGCATGATCAGCAGTGACTTGAAACTGATGGGAGACATAACTGGCAATGATGTGGTTTTCTCCTTTGCTTTTGTGTGTGCATGCATCTAGGCTTTGTAATTTTTATCCCTTTACAGAATATTTTCTGCAGAAAGTAGAGGTAAACATTATTGCGAACCTTATTCAAGTTCATTTTGACATGCAGTCCTCAGTTGTGTAGGATAAAAATTATCACAGTTTATTTTAAATTTATTATAATTTGTGTAATAAGGGTCTAAAATTAATTATTGGGTGTTAGTATCAGAGTACTGTGTACTATTTTATGGAGTTAAAAGGATATACAGACTAACCTATTTCAAATGAAGTGTTGGGTTTTTTTAACTTTTCTCTTATTATCAGTTCAAAGAGGCTTTCTTGGACAGCCCTACACCCAAAATTTTAATGTTTGCCCTGATGCTAACTCTCAAAAAATAGTATCTCTTTTAAAAAATATGATTATTTTTAATAAAAACAGGAAAACTAGAAGAATCACTATTGCATCAATTTTTGTATTTTTTAACTTATTTGTTTGAGAAACTCCAACTCAAGATGATGGAGATTTTAAACTGTAACTGAACTTATAAATTAACTCTTCACTGTGTAAGTGATAATACTTTTACTTTCTTTAAGACACTATTGCTTTCAGAATTAGACTCATTATAGTCTCTAAATGCAACAGGGCAACTCAATGGATAGAACAGAACTAAAGTAATATACTTTAATCAGAAACCTAATATATGGTATTGCAATTACTGGGAATGGGGAGTAGCTGTGATTATACTGGGGTTTTTTTTGGTTGTGGTTTTTTTTTTTTTTTAGTGTAGTTCACACATGAAACCACACACTCCTTTTGGAGGATGTATGCATTAAACAGCAGAAATAAGGTCTTTATGAATAATAAAATTGACCTAAACCAATTCAAACAGAGAGAACTTCTCTGTTGCGTGTTTTCATTTTTTAACTTAAAAATACATTTCAAAAGATAATTCCTACATAATAAAACAAGGACGTATTGTAATAGAACTTGCTTCCTACTAATGTAAGACATAAATATCTATATTTTCAGGATCACCTTCTACTTATGTAAGGCATGGGCTTTGGCTGCAGAAGGTGAGAAAAATTGATATCATGTGTGTTGCAGTCTCCTGAGGAAGTCTTGGTTAGGGTACAGGCTCATATGTCTGCTCCTAATGATTTCTTTATGTAGCGTGTGGTGCTGAAACAAGTGTTTCAAGAAGCTAAACCAGCACTGAATCACTCAGTGGTTTTGATGGGGTTAATTCTCTCCCAGTTTAGCTCTGGTCAGATGAGCATGGGGATAGCAGAAGGAAGGTGGGGAAAGCTTGTTCACAGGGACAGAGACTAAAGATTAAGGCCACCCTGGGAAGGTGGGGCAATGGGGTGACTGTCATTGGACTGTCTTCTCTATCTGCACCCTCAATTCTGCCACAAAAGTTTTCCAGGCATTGTACTGGACTGCAGATAGGATGTGTTTGAGCTCTAACCTCTTAAACCTCTCCATCTCCTGCCTGGGGATGGAAGCAGAAATTGAGCAACCATGATGATGGTGCATGTGGTTCAAGCCATATGTCAGTATGTATGTGAATTAATCTTGGTTTCAAGACCCCACACCTGTACCAACTTTTGTCAATGTGATGAGTCAAATGTGATGAGCACATCATTAAAGTGTCTGTTAAGTTTCTGTCTGAACAGAAAGCAAATACCTTTTTTTTTTTTTTTTTAAATAAGAACAATTATTTATTTGAGAATTCACATGTTGGAATTATAAAAAGAGTTAAGGTATTTTTTTGATAATTGTCCTTGAACAGTCATAGAATATCAGATAACATCCATCTTTCCTATTTCCACTTTCTTAGCTAATGATGTGGCTTTCTTTTCCATGGATTTTAACTGCAATACTTCCAGTTAGTTATTACTTTATTTTTCTCTTGTGGCAACTGAACTTCAAAAATAGAGATTTGTTTTTATTTTTTTTCCTTTAAGCATAATTGGACAACACATAGAGCTCTTTCCATGAACAATCCTATTAATTGAATTCAAATTATCTTAATTATTACAACTTTTGTTGGCATGTGTTTTGCAAATATTACAGCTCTGGTTCTATTCTTTAATCCTGCTTTATTGCAGAACAGTGTTTTGTTTGCTGGGTTTGCTCTCATATAAAAGGAAACAAGGTGATCTTAAACGTACGTGAAGCTAGGAGAATTTATATATCATTAGATAACAATCAGATATATTTAGATAACAAGACAGTGTAAATGCATATACATCTACTGGGATATTTACAGACTTTCTCTAAAAAGACACCAGAAAACTGGTCTAAACAGCATTTCTCCAGTATGAGAAATAAAGTAAGTTTCACTTTGATTATTTTGGGTGAAAGGGAAAGTAGAAGGGATTAATGTGCTAGTCAGTTTCCTATTTTAAAACGCAGTACTTGATAGACAGATAGAAACACAGTTCTTTTCTAGCCGTTGCCCTCCCCATCTGTATTGTATTGATTCGGTAACAAAAATTCTTATTTGTTTTGGTTCCCTTTGATTCCTACATAAACTCTTGGCAGAACACAAATCACTAATTGTAGAGATAAGGATGTGAAGGTTTTGCAGTTTTATGCATCTTTTAATGTATTTGTCTTAAGGAGTTATCTCAACTCTTGAAAATAAGTTTCATGAGATGCTCATATTTTCCTTGTATTAGACGGTCTTTCTTGGTACACTTCTGTTATCAAAGATGCTTTGAAAACCTGAGAGGTTTTTGTTACTTGAGAAGAGATTGATGCCACACTTTTCCATTGCCATACTTATTAAGGTGTAATATTTTTTTGCCATTAGTAATTTCTATCCCAGAAAAAATGTATAGGACAGTCTGACAAATCATAGATGATTTGTACGTGCAAATAAGTTTGTTGGTGAATTTTTCTTCACATATCAGGTTTCTGGGTGCAACAAGTATGTATAGACAGTGCTTAGTGTATCTATTGCATGTGTTTGACTTTCTGTGCTCATTCTAAAGCCAGGTGGCCCCCTCAAAGCTGTTTACCTTTTAATAGGAGTTTGCAAATTCTACTTCACCTTTTAGCGCAAGACAGTGATTTGAAATTAGCCCTTAGTATTTTTCTGAGGGTCTGGGTTTAACAAAATGTCAGGAGAGAGACTTAATATTCTTCATACCAAAACTAGTAATCAGTGAACAGGAGAACTAGTCTTTGTTTTGTTTTTAAAAACTGCAATATTTAGATGAAATATTGTCTCCTCCTTCAAACATTCTTCTAGGCTATTTTTATTCCCTGCAAAATTATATATATTGAATTTTTATTCTGTGAATCCATATTCTTACTTATTTTTTAAGCAGTTTCTAATACAGAGTTAGGATCAGCACTATAGTCATTGTGCAGAGGAAGGGGGATGAGGGGTTGGAAAAAAGGACAATGAACAAATAGGCAATGGTATGGAAATGGGGAAAGTATAGAAATTGTTGACAGAACGAGGTATCTGTTTTACCTTGCCAAAGAAATTCTATTCCATACTGAAAAGAAGCCATCCTCTATACTATGATAAAGGAGGGATTAAAAAAAAGCCAAACCACAGTAGCATAGTAAGCAAAATTAGAAAATGGATTTTTATATGAAGTGATAACAGTATCTTCCATGTGAAATGACTTTGGTATATGCTTCGAACTTAAGTGCTTCAGTCAAGATGATGACACTTTTTCAGCCCCAAATTACAATGTGAGAATTAGAGTATATGCTTAAAAATGCTTAAAATAAGTTTCTGTGCAACTGTCCTATGGAAATTTTAAAACAAGCTTCAGTATGAATGGACAGACCCTACAATATTGACCGTATCCAGCAAAGAAAACACATGGTAAATGCGTAATTTACTAACTCATCATGCAGTTGGGACACAGCAACAGGGAGTTGTTTTCCTTGAATTTTCATAGTAGGTGAAAATACTAAATCTTTGATAAGAATCAGTAATTCATCAGTACCTGACATTTCAGTAAACAAAATTGGCTTCATTACAGATCACTTTCTCTCTCCCTACCCTTAAGCCATGTATTAGCCATTCTGGGGGCTTCTTTTGAGTAGTTCTTTTTTCCCTAACACTGAAATTAAAGAAAGAAATCTTCTCTGGATTGATAAAAAGATCTACAACGCCTGCAGTGTGATAAATGACCTGCAGTTAAATATTCTTATGCAAAGTTATATCAGGCAATAACACCATGTATTCTACTGTTTCAATAAAATCATTACTTTATCTTGTGCAAAAACAGGTATTTTGCTGAAAGGCAGTTTGAAAGCCACTGCACATTCATCTGTGTTTAAAATGTGAAGTTTTTTTGAAATTTTTTCACTTGAATGGTAGTCTGGAAAAACTACTGGGAATCTTTTTGTTCTTGAAGCTGAAGATTCATTGTATATCAGCTTCCAAATTGCTTTGAAAGCAATCCTCAATAGTAATGGAAAGAGATGTTTGGAGGGGAAACTAATTACTTGTCTGATGACAAGTATTTTTGTATGGGGAAATATGCTGAGATGTCTCCCAGTATAGTTGGTGTTAACCTATGTGCAGTGACCTACTTTCAATAAGAGAGTTACTATTTTTCTCTCAAGCTTTAGTAATTGCAATACTCTCCTAATTTTTGTGATGATTAGCAAAGTCATCTAGAGAATAAAACCTTCCTTTCTTTTCCTTACTTTCTAAGTTTTGTATTCCTGAGCGTTCGAAAGACTTGAGGGATGTCCATATGTGACATGATAGTGTCTTTTGTTAATGAATAAGATTGGTAAACTGTGGTTGCACTTTTCTCCTTCTTGTAGGAGAAGAATATTCTTCTTACACTTAAAGATTCAACAACCTTTCTGCTAAATCTATGCCTGATTAACTTAATGAAGTTGCATCAGCCAGATGGCCCAACATTTCTTGTTTTAGCTACAGGCATAAGATTGATTTGTCAGTAAGTTTGCTACAGGAGAAGTCCCAACAGTAGGTTCCATAAAAGGGATGTGAATATAAAGGAAAAATTAACATTAAAATTGGCCAAGAAATGGATACAATGGGAATGAAAACAATACTCTGAAAATAGTTATAGACTGATGAATAATACAAAAACAGGCAGATTTGACTTTCGTGAACAACTAGAGAATTCTATCTTTATTCTACCCCTTCTTATGACTTCTTTTATGTTGTATGTGTGATAAATCATTGGGATACTTTTACTATTGCAGATTGAAATAATATTAAGCTTTTACTTTGAACAGTGATAGTCATGTGCTTCTACAGATAAAGGGTAGAAGAGCAAATAAAAGGGATTCTTAATAATAACAAAAGTGAATATGCAGCTTATCTTTCTATTAGTTGACTAAAAGGGAGTAGGGTAAAAGGGAGTAAAAGGTATTGGGTCCTGCATTTATTTTGACAACTTGAACTTTGACAAAAGATATTTTGCAAATTTGCTTGACTAGCTGAAATTTAAAGTAGTCAAAAGTGAGAATTATTAGCTACTCTTCAGTATTTATTAAAACAATATTTTAAAAGAATTTGTAGTTACTGAAACTCTTTACAAGAAATACTGCTGAGTAAATAATCTTCAAAAACCTTTACCCATGGGCTTCTAAAAGAATGAAGTTTTTGACTGCTCTCTGCCTTTCATACCTCTGTAATCAGAAAATTAAAATCTCTGCTACATAAAGCAGTAGCAGTACACAAAATATAAAACATACAAACCACTGTCTACAAGACCCTGGCTTTAGAGAAGCTGTGAGTGCTGAAATATGCAGTGTTTTAGCAATTTTCTAGGACTGCAATTTCATGAAATATCCAGAAAACGAAAAAAAAATATATTTGAGCTCTATGCTAATTTGCAATGACTGTCACTTGTTTTTAATGGAACAGGACATTGTCTGTAAAATACCTTACACTTTGATACACAATTTTATGTGTCTTTTGCTTTCTATCAAAGTAATTTATTTGAGATATCTGTTTACTGGCATCCCATGTTAGTTTTCATTGTTATTTTTATGATTATTCTAAGAAATATTCTTGTCATCAATCTGTGGAATAGAAGATCTTTCATATATTTTCTTGTAGAATGTTATGCAATTCTAACCATGCATCCAGTATGTCTAAATTGAGAAACTATTCATTCTGTGCTCTTTGAAGTCACTAAAGATATACAAATATTCTCCAATCCTGACAGCATACTGTAAGGTGGGGCATGAAAAGAAGCCTTAATCAAAGTGAATTTTCAGGTACTGAAGTAATTCTTCTATGGTAATATTTGCAGAAAAGTTTATTTACTTTGAGACTGTTTTTACTTTTCAGGTTCAACTTAATTTGTGCATTAACATCAGTTTGTATCAATTTCATGTATTTAAAAACTGAGGGTTTTTCAAGTATTTTACTTCTTGGTTTCTGCTAGGTTTTATTTATTTGTAGGGGAAAATGAATTTTATTTTAAAATATAGTTGAAAAAACATTGGCGCTGATAAAGGCAGAGAGATATAGTCCTTAAACCAGTTTTCAATTTCTTTCTTGATATATTTTACATTACTACCACAAATTCTGTTTCAACAGTCATCACACTGATATACATCAAAACACAACAATTACATGCTGTGTCTCCAGCTGTATTGGAGAAAATAAGAATGCAATTCCACTTTAAAAAATACGTCAATAATGTATTGCATAGATATCTAATGTTTTGTACTAAAAAGGATGCTCTTTCCTTTTTTTTTCTTATATAAAAGTATAGGTTATAAAAAACTATCCAAAGGTGTGTTAGCTCCATTGACAGCTCTCAGTTTGTTTTTATAATCACCAGAGTAATAGCAACTGTTAGGATTACAAACTATTTTTTGGAAAACTATGACTTAGTGTTTATGAATAAATGCTTATTAAGCTTCCAAACCCAGTTTTCATAAAATGGGAAATGAAATGCAAATGACTGTTAAATGACATTGTTTTTAAGAAGGACAGGAAAAGAGAAGGAAGCAGATTTAACTTGGAAAGCCAACAGAATAATAATGATTTGTTCCTCTTAGTATAACTGGTTTCAAAGAGTTGTAAATAAAATATTTAGTACCTCAAATTATATTGTTACAATACCTAAGAGTGAAGACAGTGCTTTCATCACAATTATGCATTTATTTTATTTTTATATAGATTCTTCAAACTTTTTTGATGCCAAATGTACTCTGTCAGTGGTTCTGTATTAAATTATCACTGTTACTAGTGATAGAATTTCTAAAATTGTGTTTGAAAAGATACATATACCCCCAAAGTACTAATTTACAATGTAAGCATGACAGTAAAATATGTCAAAATCCTGATGTGCTTGCTGGTATTCAGTGTAACCAAGCCTACTTTATCTACTTGGCAAGTGGTTTTGTTATAAATTATTTGAAACTGCTACTGTTATTTATACATATGAAAAAATAAGTTTGGATTATTTTTTTTTAATTGAAATTTCCTGTGTTTCTCAGTGAGAAGTGACCATTATTTATTCATTGGTGTTGCTTCAGTGATAGAACTGCGATTTGAAAGAAAGTCACTTTAACTCCTTACTACAAAGGCTGTTAAAAATCAATATTTTCTAAGCAAAAGACTGTGCATTTATTTATTACTTTTCAAAATTTTTTTTGAAACTTGTCCAAAATGAAGTAACACGTATTTTTGAAATGCAAATGTAAACTGATGCCTTTAGGGGAAAAACACTGGGAAAGTTTCTATGTGTATCAAAGCTTTCATTTAAATTAATGATTGTTTGAGAAAGCAGAAGTTTGTTAATGATGGTAATTATTTCAGATGATCTACTGTCTGAATATTTATTTCCTGAAAGATCGTGTTTATAGAGGAGCTGCTCAGTGTATGTGCTGGCGTTTTTCCAATCTGTAGTAGTTGTATTGTGGTGTTCAAAGTCTGAAAATTCTTGCTTTCATTTTCTTTTAGTTGTATAATGAATAACTTCTGCTTATTCATGCTGTTGCTCTTGGCTATGTGACTCTCAGTAGGGAAACTTACTGAATTATGATGTTATGGTCTTTTTTTCACAAAATGGCTTCAAAATACAAGTGCTATATGAACAGGCGTAATCAGAAAATACATTTATCAAAGTCTGTAAATACGTATGCTGAATTTAATGTTCTTTTAGGATTGAGTTCAAAACTGCAAGTCTTTTGGGGATTTTAAAGAGATGGGTGGTTCTGAGGCTGGTTCTCCTTAACATCTTTGTCAATGATCTGGATGATGGGATTGAGTGCACCCTCACTAATTTTGTAGATGATATCAAGTAGGTAGGAGTGTTAACCTGTTTTAGGGTAAGAAAGGCTCTCTAGACAGATCTGGACAGGCTGGATTGATGGACCAAGACCAATGGGATGAGGTTCAATAAGGCCAAGTGCTGGGTCATGCACTTGGGCCACAACAACCCCAGGCAGCGCTACAGGCTGGGGGCAGAGTGGCTGGGGAGCTGTCTGGCATAAAAGGACCTGGGGGTGTTAGTTCAGCTGTTGGCTGAACATGAGCCAGCAGTGTGCCCAGGTGGCCAAGAAGGCCAACAGCATTTGTCCTGTATCAGGAACAGTGTGGTAAATAGGACTCAGAAGGTGATTGTCTCCTGTACTAGGCACTGGTGAGGCCCCACCTTGAGTAATGTGTCCAATTTTGGGGCCCTTACCACAAAAATGACATTGAGGTGCTGGAGCAGGTCCGGAGAAAGGCAACAAAGCTGGTGAGGGGTCTGGAAAGTAAGTTTTATGAGTAAAGGCTGAGGGAGCTGGGTTTTTTCAGCCTGGAGAAAAGGATGATGAGGGGAGACCATATCACTCTCTACAATTACCAGAAAGGAGGTTGTAGAGAGGCAGGGGTTGGTCTCTTCTCCCAGATCACAGGTGATAGGACAAGAGGAAATGGCATCAGGTTGCAACAGGGGAGGTTCAGACTGGATGTTAGGAAAAAATTGTACACTGAAAGGGTTATTAAGCCTTGGAATGAGCTACCCAGGGCAGTGGCGGAGGCACCATCTCTGTATATATTCAAAAGATAGGTTGACATAGTGCTTAGTGACATGGTTTAGAGATTTAGCTTTTTGTTTTTGTCAGTTTTTGTTAACTTTGTTAAGTTGATAGTTGGACTAGATGATCTTAAAGGTCCCTTCCATCCTAGAGTATTCTATGATTCTATGATTTTCTTTATAGAACAGATTTTGATAATACCGCTTTCTAACCTGTAGAGAAACATGATATAGATTCTCTATATGCCTCTATATATCAAATCATATCCAAGTATAGGAAGTCAAACTGCAATGCTTTTGATCCATTCAAAAGAAATGAATATATGTGTAGTGATACCTAGACTAAATGGATAGTCGTCTTTTCTACAGTAGGACTTTCTGTGGAATAAGGTGTTATTCAACTGAAAACAGTAACAAAATTAGAAATCTGATTTTGAGGCAGATTTTTGTAACATGAACTATGCCAGTTAACTATAAGGGACAATACACTGTACAAGAGGACACATGTGTGCCCAAGAGCTTCTTTTCTGAAATAAATTGTCTTTTTATTGTCTTTTTATCCAAGTGCTTTCTGTTTTTTCTCCTGCTGCTTCAGAAGACAACTTATGTGTGACTTTTTGCAGTAAATCAGAAGCTATTCACTATTGTGTATGTTTTCTCAAAGTTTTGGATAAGGTAGTTAGTGATCTGCTAAGATTTTATGATACTCATTCAGCTCTGTAGTGTGTTAAATTGGGTGAATGTTTGTGATCAAAAGATTGTCTGAAGAGTGATGTTCCTAAAAGACATCATATGTTAGAGTTAGCAAACAATTTACAATTACCTCAAGCAGTATCACAAAGATGTTGTCTTTAGAGCAAATGTACTATGTGCTTGTTTCACTGGAAATGTGGTTGGGGGAGATACTGTTAACGAATAGTGGATATATTGTATTTATTCTTGCTCCTTCAGGAAATAGCTGCTTATTGATCTACTTCTATGATATATGTAAGTAACAGTCAGGAGTATGATTTGGCATTTTGCAGATCATGTATTTGGGAGGATATAGGGGGACTTCAGAATAATGAAGTGATTTAAACTGGATTACTCATAGTTGCTTTTCTTGGGCTCCCTAGTACGATTATCTCCTGGTTAAGAACTCTCATATACTTATGTTCAGCAGTTGAATAGACCGTTGTTCTATAACAACTGGTCAATGTTTGGCCTCTTGTTCATTTCCTCCTTTCATTTGTCTGGGGACAGCTGTTTAGTATTTTCCTAGGAAGGACAGCCTTGCCAAAGAATCTTGTAATAGTCATAGATAGATCAATCTCACACACCATATCTGACCTTGCAGAAATATGAACGATTCAAGAAAAATCAAAACCACAGTTATTTTGTCATAAGGAAGATAGTTTTCTCAATTTGGTTATGTTACCTACAAGGTATTTCAAAAGAAACCCATTCAAATTGGTACTTGTGGTCTCTGATAATACATATTCTATAAGAGAATTAAGAATTCAGGTCTTTTCTACTGTTTTCTGGATTTTAATACTGTAACCTGTCATGGTTTCAAGGAACTGCCCTTTGGGTCAACTTGTAACTTCCTAGGTGTAGAAGCTGAATTTATAGCAGTGTGTGGTGGTACCAGAGATTATTTAGTTTATGAATTATTTAAAAACAACTGTGCCTGTATTCAAAATATTATTTTCAAAGAAAACCTAATTTTAGGTATTACTTTGGTCCTGACAAACAGAAGAAAGTAACATTAGAGTTTTAAAGATAAGAAGTTACATATTTGTCAAGTTTAGCCTCCCTTTTCTCATTCAAACTTAACCAAACAAAAAAACCCTAAAAGCTCCTGCTCAAGTGACATTCTTTGTCTTGACTGATAAATTTTAGCAATTAAAGATTAATAAGACTTATTTCAGTATTTAGAAATAATTTTAAAATAAAAGCCAACTGATTAAGTTGCTCTGAAATCAGGATATAAACCAACATCAGTTTTGTCCTAATGATAATGCTGCTCTAAGGCAAAAGTGCTATTTGCATATCTAACCATTGCTAATTTCTTTTTTTCAGAAGGTTTTCCTGTCAGGTTGAAACACATTGTTTTCTGTGCATATTTGCATATTACTTACAAATGTTCTCCAGATTAGTCTGCAATAAAAGAAAGGGTCTAACTAGTAGAAAACTGTTAACCTAGCTCAAAGCAGTTCTATGAGGAGATTCATAACTTCTGAAAGAGAGAAGAAAAGTAATATTACATGGTCAGTAGGGTTTTATTTAATGTTGAGCTAACACTCTCCCTTGATCAGGTGGAAAATGATGTAGATAGCAACATAAGCTGTTATGACAAAGGTGCCATTGCTGGAAGCTGTTGTAGTGTGCTCCTGTATCTTAAATGTTTCTCCTGTGCATGAGGAAAACATCTGCAAAAAGAATTAATTGACCCTAACTTCTATTAACTGGCGATGAGCAGAATAAATGCTGTGAAGCTGAGTGACTTGGGAATTGGGTGTGTATACAAGGAAGTGATCTAAAAGCTGGGCTTAAGGTGTAATTGCAGGCCTTGCAGGCACTTAAGTTGCTTTGTGATCTTCAAAATGTGCCAAGTGAAAGTAATGATGCCTGGCAGTGGGATTCCTTCCTTAAGATTAAACTACTCCAAGATCAAATTACATTTAAATCAAATAAAATCCTATTTTACAGTGTACCCTATAAACGAATTAAAAAATTCATTGTAAGGATGCTATGGTAAGGATGTTTTTTACAAGTCAGAGTAATGCCAAACTACTGTTTATATGAAAACATTTTGGCACAACAGCTAAAAGTTTGGAAAAAAATTAAGAAGTACCAGAGTGTCCTCTACAGTGAGTTGTCTCTATAAAGCCTAGTCTTACCAGAAAATTGTGGAGCATTAGGCAAATAGTGAAAGAAGGCAAGGAGAAAAGTTGGGAGAATTATTTTTGTATATAAAGTAAAGAAAGACTGACAAAACAATCCAAAAGTTCTTTAAAATAGCAGAAGAAATGGTTATATGCTTTTTCAGAGGAAATAAAAATCATTAAATCAGATTAACTTCCTCTGCTAAAGACAAATTAGGAAAACCTGTATGAACTTTTTTTGACAGGCTTGGTGAGTAGGAGAGAAAAAACAGGCCTTTTTTAAAGTCATCCTTATATGACAATTAAAACTTCATTGTTGAACAAAGAATTTTAAACCCTCCAATTTTTTACAGGTTAATGAAAACCTGAGCTTTGTACTCCTGTTGACTCATTATTACAATTCAAAAATAAGATGTCACCCAGATAAATTGGAATTAATTTTTTTCTTTAATAATTGGAAATGCATTTTTAAATGAAACAGTGATGTGAACCGTGCTTTCTTTTTTAAACCCGAGCACTCAGAGTCCAAAAAAAGAGATGGAGAGATGGTTATATGGAGGGTGAGACTCATTCATGTAGTCTGTGAGAGGGCATCCATTTTGGAAGCCTCAGATATGTTTTGTATCATAGTCAATAGAGAGAGGTCAGCTTTTAATTGGTGTTTCTTTTCTTTGGTTGTAAAGAAAGACTGAGCCTTTCAGGTTCCACAGTTGCTTTATACTGACATAATTGTATGTTGCTACTGAAAGGAGCTCATGCAGCTGCAGGGCGAGCTTGATAGCGAATTCATTTGGTCACACACTATGCTAGTGAAAAAAAAAAAAAAAGAGGAATCTTTCAGGCAGATTGGTCCTCAAATCTAGCTCATTTGGGTGCATGAATACCCATATGCTGGTAAACACAACAATATGAGAATGCACAGAGAAAATTCAGCGTCTCTTCACCACTTCACACATGTGTTGTCTTAAAGTGAGATGAGCCCTCAGGCAATGTGACCATTCTGGTAGGAGATATGTATTCTGAAATTACATAAGGCTTTGTCTGCCTTTCTGCCTTATCTTTTCACATACGCTACGTGTTGGGAATAAAGTCACCCCTCACTGTTAACTCATAGAAATGAACTTTCTCTGTAGGACCATTATTTCTAATAGCACTTAGTAAACTGACACTCATCTTCTTTTGAAACATCTGACATAGGTCATGGTTGCAGCAGGGAAATTGTTTTAGAAAGGGCAGCAATCAAATTTAACATGGAAATTTCAATCATAATAGAAAACCAGTATATCACTGCTGCAAGGAACACAGAGCTATTTCAGGTCTTGCAGAACTAAATAGCTTTTGTCTCATACTATGAAGCACTGTTGGCAAACACTAATTTGGTTATGTCTGAGTAATGTTCACACACTGGTGTGCTCTTCAAATTATCTGAGAAGTGTTGTTTCACCTTGCAATCAGAAGAACTGTATTCCCCAGTTCAAATACTGAAATCCCATTACTGACTAGCAAACTGTTCTCACACTAGCAATTTCTTCAAAACTAGATTTTATAGTGATACACTGAAAGAATCTGTGTAAATTAGTAGATTATCTTGCCTTATTTGTATTTTATATCCCTGGGGGTGGTATCACATTTGTATGGCAAACTTGTTTCTGTATTTGTAGGCTGAAATTTGCATCATCTTTCGCCATGAAACCCTCAGTTGAATCGAGTAAAAACTTTCTGATATCCTTTCTTCACCTGCCCATTTCGGCAGGTTTCATAGGAAAAATCTGATTAACTGGCATAGAGCTAATTACAATGTCACCCTTCCTAAATAAGGATGCCATATTACCACTCCCTCATGGTTCTGTAATTTTCTTAGTTAAATACTTATTTAAATAGCTAGACCAGAGGGGCAGAGAGCAGAACTATGTTGTTGACTTCATTAATATTATCTTCCCTGTTAAAGGAAGTATGTTCCTATTCTCTGATAATGCAGTATTATCATCGTAATTAAAAATTAAAAATAACTATTGAATACTCTGACATGTTTAAAGAACTTTTGCCATGTTTGGTTTGGGTTTTTGGGTGTTTTTTTTGTTGTTGTTGTTGTTGTTTTTTTTCTATTATGTCTGGCTGTTTACAATTTAAAGAGTAAAACTCTTGCTTTGTGCTTCTAATTAGATTGAGTTGCATATTTTTATTTTTTCCCAAGTTGTTTTAATTGTACTACTGACCCTTGAATTTTCTGTTCTCAGCAATCCTACTGAATTATTGTCTTCTGTTCTCTTACGAAAAATGGGCAATATATCTCCAGACCTTCAAGAGACACTTGTTTGAAGCCTTAGAGCCTTTTCATACTTTTTAATCTGAATCCACAGTTTAATTAAAAACAAAAGAAAACAAAACAAAGTGAAAAAAACAAACCTGAAAGAAACAGGCTAGGTTTGAGACAAGGAATGTAATAAAAAATAAAAATAAAAACCCCCAAAATATGTCTTCAAAAGTAGACCTGAGCAATATTTCTTTCTAGAAATGTTTTTATGCTAATGACCAAACACCTGAGCATTCATTGTTTCTCTTCTTGCTGTTACCTGTTGCTGTTGTAGTTTCTTCCTGCAATATCTCTGTCTCAGAATAGGAAAATAAAAGGAGTAAAATTTCAGTTCCTTTTTGAGGTTGCTGCAATCCCTTTCTATTTGACTGACATCATTGAGTAACACTTTTAGATAAAAGATCAGAATAATTTTATCTTGCAATGAATGCATAAGCCGCTGCTATATTGAAAAACACTTCCTTATTTTATTTTTTTCTTTGTGTTGCTATATATTTATAATTGCAGTTCACTCTTGCAAAGTATACTAGTCTTGGTGGAGTGAAAGTTATGGCATTTCTTGATCCTATTACAGATTATTACATATTAGTGTGTGTGTGTGTGTGTATACATGCATATCTATATAGATACATATATACATATATGGGACAGATGATACTCTATTGCTCTCTTTGCTTTTCTTTTCTGATTTCCAGCCTTTTGGACACTAAATATTTCAAAATGTCATCAGTAAAAAGCTACTTCTGGTCTTTCTTTTTTTTCTTTCATATAGTTTCTGGAAGTGCACTATGGTTTTTGCATACATACATATAGAGTAGAATAATTTTTTTCCTCCATTCCTTTTTATGCAATGAAATCATGGTTGGTTCCTATACTGGGACAAAAAGTATCTGGTTCTTGGGTTTTTTCACTTTTTTTTTGTGTTGGTTGTATAAAATATGGGGGAGCGTGGAGAAACTACATAGGAATTATGTTAATGTAGTGTTTTCTTTGTTTTAAAACCTATCTAGAAAATTTAAAACAGAAAAATAATTCTAGACCTATACATCTTCCACTAACATAGTGAAGCTCATCAGAAGACAGTAATTTGTTCATTGTTCAATTTTGATTGAATGTATTATATCCTAATCACGGAATCACAGAATCCTACTAAATTCATCACTGTTTTGTAGAAATGAGGAAAATTGCAGTAGAGTTCTTTCTAGAATTAATGGATGTCAGAATAACCTTTTCAGTCATCTTTGTAGTTTTGAAAAGCCAAAGACTATATGGGCAGGAAAATTGTTTTTTTCCAGGACAGGTCTAATGAACACTGGCAGGTAAAAGGCAGGAAACTTTTCCATATAGCTGTGTATTCTTTTTTTTGATAAATTATCTTCGGTTATCCAAGGCTGTCAATACATTCAAAACCACTTAACTCACCCTTCACATTCCTGAAAAATTCAAGTGTCATTCATTATATCATTGCCAGCTATATGAATTACTTCCTACAGTAATTAGCTTGGATCTCTGTTAATGCTGCAAATCAACACAGCTTTCAAATATACCAATACATTCAAGAGACTGTAAAAATTCATGTATATCCAATGGCTTCTGTTTAATACAATGATCTTGAAGCTGCATCTGCCTCGAAAGATAAAGGTTATGTTTCTTTTATTTCCCTTTTTTTTTTTTTTTTCCTTCACTATTTAAACTGTTTTAGCAGTGCCTACACTTCAGACCTAGAGAAATGTTCTTGGGTTGGCAATATAATTTTATTTCAGCCTTCAGTGACAACTCAAAACCAGCATGGAATGAGAAGGGAAAGGGAAGTGGGGGTTGGGAAGAAGGAGCAAAGAGATAAAATAAAAATGACAGACATGGGGAAAGCTGGAGAAAGATGATAGAAAACAATAATGTTTTCAATGTTCTACTATTATAATATGCTGACCCTTCATTCCTACCTGAAACTGCTTTCAATTCTTATTTTAATACTCATCATTAAGCACTTAGTAAGTCAAGACATGGTATCTCAGATTTTCTCACAAAAAATCTCTCAAATTAAATTCAAGATAATTTCCATGAGTTAATTATCTTCTCATGAAATAAGCTAAATTTTAGGGACTTTATTTCAAAAAAAAATGTAAAAATACAGAGACAAATGTAAGGAAATATATCCTGATATTGAATCTTAGCTCTATCAAACAGTATTTACCTAACCTTGTAGGACAATTATGAGAATTAATGTTTGCACATTTCTGTGTTCTGGAAGTGCTAAGTGATATGAAAAGTTATATCCTGTTTTTCATCTATTTAAGGATCTCAGTAGTATTACATTAATACATTAAGAAATGCAGGAAATAAAAATGAGGTTAGGTGCATGGTACATTTCTTCAGAGATTGTAGAAAATATTAAATATATATTATTAATTAATAATATTGGTAAAATACAATTATTAGTAAAATAAAATTTAAACCCAGTATTCTGTAGTGTTTCTTGCTGGAAACTCACAAAAATTTTTCAATGAAACAGACCATCTCCATCTGTGGAAAGAATGCAACCAACACTGTCCAGAAGAAAAAATTCTGCAAGGAAAGAAAGACCAGAATGAATGGCCATCTGGAGCAAAAGAGTCTGGCAGTGTCAGATAATAAAAGGCACCTCTGTACAGCGAAACAGCCAGTTGTCATCAGAAAAACACTCTATTAGTACTTACTTCTGTTGCCAGTTTTGGCTAGTGTAACAGACTGATCTGTATTTGTTTTTCCTTAAGTTTGTTGTTGTTGTTGTTGCAGAGAGCTAAATACTACCTAGATGACAACTTTGTTCCTGTATTGGTTATACAAAATTTCTGCTGTCCTACAAATTTATTAACTTATGTGCATGGCATATAAGATTTGCCTAAAACGGCCATGTATTTTAATGAGAGCTTAATCTTACAATTCACAGTTCAGGAAAGTCAGCTTTTGATACATGGCAAATAGAATGCAACATTGTTTGCTATTTTTGATGAACTCAATAAGGGTTGATTCCTCACCCATAAAATACTATACCTTTATAAGACTGGTGTCCAAGACTTCAATGTGTACAGGAAGATGGAGGTATGGGGGAATAATCCTTATGCTCTTGTGCCATAATCCAACCACATGAGTAATCTTTATTTGGCTGAAAATGGTTTTGCTTTCTCATTCAGTTAAATCAGTGTCACTATTCATCATTCAGTGGCAGACCTGCATCTTGCTGGATCCAAGATTAAGTTATTTAAAAATACCTAGGGTTTGACTTTGGTCTTCTTTTGTGAACCTGACCAGTATACAGAAGAGCTCTTTTATAGTATTTTTTATTTAGTTCATTTCCCCCTCATTACACAAATAATCATACAATCTGTGGCTTTCATTATACTAACAAATATTTTAAGAGATTTACATACACTACTAACCTTTTTTGCTTGAACAAAAAGTTATTTGGTCTTCCTTGATAACAAAAGGAACTTGCAGGACAATGAATTAAGCACAACTTATACCAAGTAGCTTTGTACAAATACCATTACACCTGGAAGCTCACTATAACCAGTTCAGAGACTATCATTGTTGAACTCTTTTGCTTTCATAGCAAAAAATGTTGCTGATATAAAGTAAATTATGTATTTTATAACTACTGATGTCCTAGTCAGCCTGTCTGTTTAACAGGTAATGCCACCCTTTTCTTGACTGTTATGAGCAACAACAGTGACCCTTGGAAAACAAAAATCTTTCTGGATGGCATTCAGTAAATTCAAAATTGCAGTCCAGCAAGGCAATTGGTTATGAGCAATAATCTCAAATACAGAAGAAATGGGCATATATTTAGATTAAGAGAGTCCCTTGAGGAGATGCAGGTCTACTCTAACCTTGATGATTACGCTAAAATGATAATGAATAGCTCTGTATAATCCGTTGATCTGAATGTGGGAAATACAGTGTTCAGTAAACTTTGACATGGGGGCAGGCCAAGAAGCTATAGTAAAAAATGAAAATAGCCTCTATACATCATTGCATAAATGTAAACTATCATTATGATGAGTTTTCTGAAAATCCTGTTGCTTGAAAACTTTCTTATTACTGCAGCTTCTCTCCAGCCCTTCATTCATACTAAGTACATAATTTAGTATTTTCTAAAAGATAGTCTAGTTTTCTAGTCTATATTTTAAGGTTGCTAGTAGCATTAAGCATAGCTTACTGAGGAGGAAGGGTAAAGAATGCAAAAGAGCAAAGTATATTTTGCTTTTCACTTTAAACTGCAAACTGATAATACTGCAAAAATGTTTACAAAGCTGTCCCCTCCTGCCCCAAGAAGTCTTTAAAATGCAAAATGAGGAGCTGGTTTTGGCTTCAGATAAAGGAGTCTGTAATTAACTACTTGCATCTTGATACCTGAGAATTTGCCTGCTCTACAAATAGCTGCAGACACTCAAGGATGGATTGGCTTAGACATTGCATTTTTTAAGCAGTACTGATAAGTATTGCACAGATGTGAAAGTCTAGCTTGATTGCTATAGTCCTGAAGTCAGCTATCATTTAGGTCTGGATTGAAAATATTATGCTTTTCATTCAAGCAGTAGGGAACAGCTGCTGGGACTTGTGACCAGATCTGCCTGACCTATTTAGCGCAGGCAATTGGTTCACAAAATTGAGCTTTCTCTGCTGCTGGTGATTTGCTGATGAAAGACATTGCTGCTGCAAAAATGCTTGTTGTTTTGATTTTAGTTTTTATTTTTTTCATATTGGGCAAAATAATCTTATAAATAATTTACATACTTGTTTAAATGTTAACCTCATGAAAATCTCCTTAAAGTGGGTATAAGTACAATATGGTGTATTTCTGTCCTGTTTCAATGACCTATAGCATCAACCTTTCAGTGGAAATATTTCAAATAAAAATGTATTTATGGGTCAATATTGTGCAATGTCCACGTAATGTTCTGGTGTTTACTGAAGACTGCAGTGGAGTTGTTTTCAAAATGGGTCCTGAAAAAATAAACATATGGTTCTGGTTGTAGCAATGTTCCATTAGTCATTAAAATGTCTGTGATTTGGACTGTATTAGTGTTGCAACAGAAATAATACTTTTTCCAAGTTTTTCATACTAAATTTAATGTTTATTCATTAGCAAACCTCCCTTGATTTGTTACCAATGGCAGAAATGTACTGGTGTTTGCTCAAACATGGTACTAGTACTTTCAGTGGGAGGAAAATAGGTTGAAATTCTGGAATGTTTCCAGAACATTTTTTCACGTTTAAGAAAATAGTAAAAGTTTGGATATAGTAAAAGTTACAAATAGTTTCTCTGAACCTACTTTCTTATAGTACGACTGTTACAGCGCTCTCCACAATGTTTTGAAGGGATTTATTTGTGAATTTCTTTGAAATCAGAATTAAAACATCTCTTGCAAATAATATGCATCTGTAAACACATATGTTGTAACATGTGTAACAACTATATTTTAACACAATAAAAATAGAGAACAGGTGGTCTTGCTTGTTCTTCAGAATCCTAAGAAATTTTTCAAGAACAGCATGTCAACCGTAACAACCCCAAACATTTTAAACTGCAAGATATTAGACATATATTTTGTTCATACTAACAGCTACCATTCCTATGCATCTCTCTACTTTTTATATTTGCTTTTCCTTTTGTTTGAGTGTGCATAACTTATTTGCAAGAATAAAATATGTATTTTGAACAAAACCACAGAGTCATTGATTCCTGAGTGGGGATTTTACCCTCAAAAGGGAAGGCAGAGGTAGCTGATGAGTGATGATACTTTTAAAATGCAGATGCTGCCTGGCAGGCCCTCTTCATGTTTTAGTTTCTTTTCCAAAGAGTGTACTTTCTTTTCCATATAGCGTATTTTGGCCAGGGAAAAAAAATGGTTTACAAAGGATCTGATTTTTTTTAATAAGTATTGATTCCATTTCATGCAAGAGAAATCTTAATTTCTTATTTTAAGTCCAGAAATGAACTTCTTAGCTTTGATTAATAATGCAAATTGACATACAGAGAGTAAAACTGACTACATTGTTACAAGAGCACTATTAAGAGCCTTAATAAAGCTTTTCCAAGATTTAATGCACAGTTATTTGAGCATAAGTTCCACTCTTCCTCTGAGCATTCAATACACTGCATTAATAGAAAGTGTCATTACCCTGCTCTATCATACAGTTAAGTTGGTATGCCTGTGAAAAGCATCAGATTTTAAAAACAAAAATTATAAATTATTTCTAAGGATTAACCTGTGCATAAATACATTTTTTAATGTGGGAATTTGATGTCCTGCCCAAAATCTATATTACATTGCAATTGCTTACTGTTTTGTGGATTAATTTTAGGTCTTTCGATACTTGATGCTAAATTATACTGCATTAGTGAAAGGCATATCCAATTGTGTGTAGTTCATCTGCTTCCTGCTTGTTACAAATTTGGGCTTTCAGTGAGAGCTGGAAGCATGCTGAAAAGCAGGGCAATGAGATCATTGAGGCTATAGATGAGCCTTAAAAAACCCATCACAATTTGACCTATTTGGTTTAAAGATATGTAAAGGCACCATACATTAGGTAATTAACAGTTTCAGTGATAGTCTAAAACCTAACTTCTAAGTAATGTATACATATATACACATATATTCACACTGTATCTAATTCACCTCAGCATATTAGTTATCTGCTACTGTGCACTGACATGTATCACTCCTTTAATACCTATAATTGTTTTAGATAGTTTTTAGAATAGTGTACTGTAGTTCATACCCTGGTTTTGGCACATGAAATTCAAGTACGTTATTTCCTTTTCTAATGTTCTGAGACTGCAAAAATAATAATTTAATTTTGTGAGGAATTTTTTTTATGATTGTTTAGTACATGGCTGCAATACGAAGTATTAGAGATGTATGAGCTACAAAAGTAAGCTGTACTTCTCCTTTCTTAATATTCCTTTCTAATTATGCCATGAAGCAAAATTTGTGGATATCATGACATGGATGGTGTCACATAATTAATTGACAGACAGAAAACATGTTTTAGGAGTTTTATTAGGAGGGTGGCTTGTGCTATGGAACTGCAGAGATTACATCCCTTTTTGTCGTATGTACTAAGCATAGTGAAAGAGCTACCATTGAGAGAAAAAGGTGCCTTCTCAAAATTTGCTTTGTCAGCTGGGAGTTGAGAGCATAATGAGTTTGCCAGGAGCCAAAGGTCACAAGCAGCAGGGAGGGCTCTGTGGAATGGAGCAAAAGAAAGAGGGAATTTGAAATCTGAGATGAGAGGAAGGTAAAAGATGAATCTACTATACCCATCCTTAGCATAAATACTGCAGTTTCCCTTTAAAGTTTTATTGTTGACACATCCTACTTACACATGCCAGCTCGGTTATGTACAGGAAAACCAACAAAAGGCCTTAAGGGACAGCCACAAAACATTAGAGTAACTAAGTTACAGAGCCAATAATAACAACAACATACAATCTAAACAAAGACCCTATATTTTCTTGTATTGCATAGTAGCTTTCCTTAATGTATGTGTGCTGTTATCATTCAAAGACTGAGGAAAAAGAGAAAATATAAAAAACATAGAATACGGATGTGCATATACAACAGCAAATCACAAGAAGCGGGATTGTTCTTGGGACAGTAGACTTCCCCTTCTGTAACAAATGAAGATTTTATTCAGTACAATATATTGGTCATATACTTGTCATTAAAAATACCCTGGTTGCACAGAGTGCCTAAGCATAGTCACTAGCTAATTGCCTTTCTAGTTGTTTTTGGTTTTTTTCTTGTTTAAATTTTTCTACTTAATGTTGTTGAGTATAAACATCAGCAACATCAGAACAATTGTTCTATCAATGCCTAATTTGATTTAAAATTTCTTTTTGTAGCTCATGTATTTTTAATGTGAAATAAATATTTTAACTGTGAAATGTACTCTTAACACTGAAAGTTTATCACAGCTTTACCAAAGACCTGAAGGGTCTATCAGAAGGGATAGAAATTAAGGTAAAAAATACCTAGGGGCAAAAATATGTTATTTTGTTTGACTAACCCATCACCCACACCAGCAAAAATTAGTATGCAAAAGCAGTACCAGATGTTTTTTATATAAATGAAGTGTTGAAACTTACACATAGAAGTACCTCAAGTATTTACAGAGGTCTGCACACATGTGGTTACAGATTATTATTATATTTGCAGAAAGCCTGAGAAAATTATTTTGGAAAGAGAGATGCTGTAAGATTAAACATGTATGATTACTTACCTCCCCTGCAAAATTTGTATGGGTAATTTGAAGATAGGGTTGAAACCCCTATCTTAAACATGGTAAGTTTTTCTTGCATTTATGTTAAGAAACATGCAGTAACATGTCTTGTACAAACCATTATCCATCATTGCAGTTCATAGGATTCAGTATATTTTTGTAATGAGTTCCTTTTGTAGGAATGTGCCCTGAGAGGTGGTGGAGTATCCTTCAAACCCGCCTGGACAAGTTCCTGTGCAACAGGCTCTAGGTAGACCCACTCCATCAGGGGGGTTGGACTAGATGACCTCCAGAGGTCCCTTCCAACCCCATATGATTCTATGAATGTAAGACTAGAGACTGCTGCATTCTTCAGTCATCCTAACATTAATTTCTATGTCATCGAGACTGTTCATCTATTATAGGACCCAACCTGGCACACAAAATCATAGTCATATACGTCATATACTTCACTATTCTATAGTTGTCTCACGCCTGCCAACTGATTTTCTCCCACCCTAACCCCTATTCATCTAAACTAAGATATCTAAAACAAGTCTTCCCTATGCATCTTATTTGTTCCTGGGTGCATTGATACTCACTTTTATCGGGGGAAGATAGCTTTTTAAAAATAAGAAAGGAAATAATCTTATTGAGATCTTTTGTAATAGGGTAACATTCCGGTGCTTAACTAAATGGCCAGTATCCTTGCAAACTTGGCTTCATGTAGATTGGATGAGACTCTCTATCTGCTTCTGTTTTCTCTACAAATAAAGACCTTGATCTGTGTTTGCCGTATCCAATCTTTGTATCTATCCATGAGTAAATTTTAGAATATTTTTAAGCTATTCATTTTCCTGACTATGAAATGCTGCCTAAAGTTTTGTCCTCTGAATAAAACTGTCAGGTAGCTGATTCTGTCTGTAGTTATTTCAGGTGACCATGAGAAATTCTGTAGTATCTTTGATATTATTTTTCTCTGTCTTTTTCAGTATTTTTTTTTTCTACTGTCTTTTTTTTCTCTACTCTCTTAAGGTTTTGGTTTGGTTGGTATTGAGTGTCTGATAGCAATAACATTTATTCATAATCCATTCATTCTGTTATGTTATGCTTCATTTATTAAGGATACTGGACAACCTGAAAATTAATATAATCCTCATGTTTTGTTCAATTGTGAATATTGGCCTGGGATATACTGCTTAAAACAACTTTCATTTGTTTAGTGTCACTTTATTTCAGCTTTATTTTTTAAATAGCTATCAATGTTTCAAAGATCTATTATTTAAAAGGTGTTTCTGGCTTTGTTCAGCATTAGTCCACTTAGGGTCATGCTAGCTGTTTCTCTCTCCCTTTGGTGTTTTTTTTTTTCTTTTTTTTCTTTTTATTTAAAGTCTTTAATTTCTCATATAAATTCAATCCTTCTGACACCCCATTTTTATCAAATGCTGAGTATTGTCATTTAGTGAAAAGCTTTCTCTTTAATGCCTGTTTAGAAAATTTAGGAGTTTATTATTATTGTTTTCAAATACATTACGGAAATGGTCTTAATTTCATATTTGCTATGATCTTGTCATGCTAAATTGCATGTTTTGCTTCAATGAACAGCAAGTACTAGGCTTTGTGCCTAGAAAACTGGAAACAAGAATGACAATGCCATCTGAATGTAATATACAAAAGTACCGTAAGCAACTTGATCAAGCTCAAGGAAAGACTATACAGTATTTGTGATGAAAACTTAGCGCTGAAACTCTACGGCTTCCTAAGTTGATTATCTTAAAAAGATATTTTAATGACAGATTTCCTGTGTTTAATGCCTTCATTTCTAAAATTCAGAGAAGAAATGTCTGATTTTCATGCTTTTTTGTTTGCTTCAGTTAAACATTCATGGTTTTATTTACAACACTGTCGTGGTTTTGACCGAACTGACCAACCAGAAAGACAGATGGCCCCTCCCTCCCCCCCCTTAAGGAAAAGAGAAGAGAGGAAGGGGGAAAAGAAAAG
>BJBW01001852.1:9638-82324 GCA_004320125.1 Scolopax mira | reverse complement strand
ACAATTAACCCTTTCCCCACCAGACCCAGCACAGAGATGTTGGGAAGAACTTGCTTCCTCCAGGAACATGCAAAAAGTACTCCAGGAAAAACTGAAAATGAACAGGAAGAGATTGTTTTCTCCTTGCTTCCTCACCAGGTGAGCTGGAGCTGGAGGGGTGTGTGTGTGATCGGTGCTGTGCTGTGCCACATCTTCCTGTCAGGTGGCTCCCGTTCCACTCCCAGGACCTGCAGATTCTCACACCAGGGAGCTTTGCCAGAGATACTGTGGTGCAACAGTTGCTGAGTCAATGCATTTACTGGTCTTAACCATCAGTTTTCACCCTTGGAACTGTTTCACCTTCATCTGATGGTTTAAAATCATAGGAATTGGGTGCTGGTATTTTCTCAAGGGACCCTTTTGATTCTTTAGACTTGAGTCTAAAGTTGAGTGCAGCAGGCTTAGCTGTGAATTGCTGGAGCTTGGTGATGCTGGGCAGGTAAAACGGGGAGAATTTAGCATATTCCAGGAGGCAGGACTTGACAACTTCTATAACTACAAGGAAAGATGTTTTATAGAGAGATCTGTCAGAGTGGAGAGCATTCCCATGCTCCATGTGGGTGTTCCACTCTTAATTGCTCTGGCACACCAGGACCTGGCCACAGGCTTTGATGGTTTCTGTGCTCGTTTACTGTCAGGATTATTTATTTTCATCGGTTCTGTAGGAATTAACTGTGACTGTTACAGGGCTGACCTTTCTGCTAAGGGACATGGGTCAGATGCTGTGGGGCTGCCTCTGCCCAGGTGGGCTCCCAGCTCCCTGCCACCTTCTAACCCCAAATATGGGGCACAGCTAAAGGCTACAGCCAGTGCTGGAAGTGGCTTGTGTTGGTCTTCACTTTGCAGAATGTTTCAAGACAATTATCTTTTAGTAAGGCTTTATTGAAAGAGATCTTACAGAGTAATTTTTTTTAAATGGATTACAAGTCAAGAGTAACAAAATCAAAAAATGTTGGCAATTAAAGTTTAAAAATAAGGGCTAGTACTGTTTCCCCATAGTACCCAGCCACAGCCTGAACTCTGCAGTTTCTAAAGTGTTGCTCTTTCTCCTGCCATGGTGAAGCATGGCCCATCCATCATTAAACCAGGAAAGCCCCAGGCCCCTCACTCATTTATGGTGCTGTCGCCAGCCTAGAAGTGCCCTTCTAGGACAGAGCCCAGACTGATCACTTTTGTCACATGACACTGGGTGCAAGGTCCACTTGTAAAAGAAATGATTTTGCAATAGCTTTAAAAGAAACAAACAAACTGCCCAGCCCTCCCTGGAGACAGGCAGTGGTTTTCCTTTGGAGCTGCTGATGGCTCACGTTCAGCATCCTTGCTGAAGGATTTTCTTTCTCTGCAAGGACGATGGCCAAGGCTTCCCTACCGAGGCACGGCACAGATCTTGTAGGGCTGTGGGGCCATTGTGATGCCCAGCTTGAACTGGAGGCTGAGTGTGGTGTTCGGGGGTGCCTGGAAGGTGAATTTCTGGAGCAGAGATGTGAAGAAGAGGAAAAGCTCGGAGCGGGCCAGCAGCTCACCCAGGCAGGAACGCTTCCCTGTGGAGACAGCCACCCGTCACACCCTCAGCTTGTGTTTGCTGCCAAAAAAGCCTTTGCCTTCCCTTAAGACCATGGTCCAGCTGTGTTACACCCTTTCCAGGATGAATTTTGCAGCCCAAACTGAGCTTCCTGATAACATTGGGGTTACACCATGGGCTGCCCCCTGAATTTCATGACTTTGTGAGGGCACATGTGTAACCGTATGCACAGGCATCGCATCCTTCCCTGCTTGGGTAACACGTGTGGTCTGGCTGTGTCATGCTGGGAGAGATTGTTTGAGCTACACCAAGAAGATATACCAGAGGAGGTGTGTCATGCTAGTGTGGGAAACAGGTGCTAAAAGCCACTCTCCCTGTGGAGCTGTTGGCTGGGGTACCCTGTGGTGGCAACAGAGACACCCTTAGTGACTTCAGCCATGTGGGAGTAGGAGCACAGAGCAATGCTCTTGCCTTGATAGGGTCTCTGATGTTGTGATGGTCTTTTTTTATCCTCATCTCTCTTCTGTGCATGTGAAGAGAGACATGAAAGAGCTTGGAGTGTGGTTGGGGTGCTTTGGGGTGACCACTTGAGCAGGACCTGCAGGGGCACAGCCAACATCTACCCTTTCCATGACTATTTTCATCTGCATCTCCATTGTGCAGTTGGAAGTCCCATCCCAGTGCCTCAGCACGGAAGCACCAAAATCCAGCAAATCTTACCTATAGAAAATGGTATAAAATACTCCCTTCTCCAGAACTGGCCATCCTTCAGGAAATGCCCAGGGTTAAAAGTGTCAGGGGCTTCCCACTCATTCTTGTCAAACAGCACAGAGGCTAAATTTGTGATCAAAATAGTACCCTAAGGGGGGAGAAAAAGAAAAATAAATTGGTCGTTGGTAGCAGGAGGGGCATTTTTTTCTTCCAGTTTTCTCTCCACAGAGAAAATCCATAGTTAAAATTTTTCTGCAATTATTTGTACAACGCTCAACAGCTCGGCCAGTTTTTCCTACTTCTTGTCTGTTTGGAGGTGCTCTGCATCACTCTACATGCTGGAGAATGTTGCTTGGATGGTAAAAAGACGTGTTCACTAGGAGTGAACTCCGGCCAAGGCAGAGATGCTGTGTCTCTGCCCCTTCTGTCTCCACAGAAGGAGACCTTGCCTGGTGAATTGTGCCTGGGAAACTTAGGATTCTCTTGTTAAAGTCTCAGTGTTCAGGTCTAAGGTTACCTTTGGTATAAGGAAGCTGTCCAACATTGTGTCCTTCACCGTCAGTCGTGGCACATTGAAAGGGATGATGTTGCTTTTCCTCTGCACTTCGTGGATGACGGCGTTGGTGTAGGGCAGGTTGTTCCTGTCCTCCAGGGATGGCTGCCGCGTCTGCCCGATGACCGTGTCTATCTCAGCTTGCACACGGGCTGGTGGGGAAAAAGCAGGGATCAGCCAAGGTCCAAGAAAAAAACCCTTGGAACAACACGGGGTGGTTGCTGTAAGGGTCCCCCAAGCACCGCCCTGGGACACCTGCCACTATTTGCACCTGGTTTTGGTGAACACAGGGAATTTCACAATTTTCCTCTCAAAAAAAACCCTGTCTCTCACAAAGCTGTGTGGGCTAAAAGTAAGGAAAAGCACGCATCTTTTTATTAATCGTACCTTGAATTTCCGGATACATGGCCATATACAGCAGAGCCCAGCGGATGGTTGTGGAAGTGGTCTCTGTCCCAGCAAAGAGCAGGTCAAGAGTACACGCCACAAGATTTTCTTCCTGGAAGCTGCCATCACCGTTGGCCTTCACAAAAAGGTATGTTAGTGCTGCATGAACAGCGAGGGCTGCCCTGACACCAAACTTAGTCCAAGTCAACACCAAGGATTTTGGCAGAAGTTCTAACCCTAACCCTTCACCTCCATCCTTTTAATGGGTGCCCCGAACCTGATGTCCATCCTAAGCTCATAAATGGCCACAGAGGTAGCTCAAATGGAGAATTTGGGCTCATTTCTTGTCCCTCCTGATTTCTAAGCCCTACTATGGAAGGGTTTCTCTGTGTTGCTGACCTTGGCTATCTCCTGCAGGTAGCTGTCAATGAAGTCCCGGCTCTCTGAGGGATTCCAGTCTTCCTTGTGTTTGTTGATCCTGTCTTCCACAAAAGTTTTCAACTTCTTCCAGTTATTAAAAATGGTTTGGTGGGATCCAGGCAAGAACTTCATTATAGTTGGGAAAGAGTTGAACAGCTTAGGACACAAAAGGAAAAAGGCAAATAAATAAAGGACTGAAAAAATCCTTCTGTTATCAAACCTTGAGGAGCCTGCAATGCCCCACTTGCTTGAAATAGCTCAGCTCCAGAGGACCATTAAAAATACTGGTGTTCCTATTCTGGAGCAACTCGGGCTTTACCCGATGTTAGAATAGGCAGATTGTTGGTCAACAGAGAGGAAAGGTGATGTTGGGGAGGGGTTGGGGGGCAACATGAGCATTGCACAGCTTGAAAATAAGGCAGAAAAATTACAGGCAAGTCTATGCTGTGGGAAGGATTAGGGAATGACAGTGAAGTTTGGTGATGAAAATGCTATGAATTTTGAGGTTGACTCCAGAAGAGACGCTAAGGCACTGCAAAGCTGCACACCATCCCTGATGGTGGCAGGGGTCTGTACCTGGCTTGTGATGGATCCGTGGAGGGCAACTGTCTCGTCCATCAGCTGCAGCAATTTTTGGAAGTCCTCATCATGGTATTCAAACCGGTTGCCAAAGATGACAGAGCAGATGATGTTTGAAACAGCATTATTGATTTTAAAGTGAGGGTCAAAAGGATTCCCTGGAGAAGAAAAAGGGAGCAGTCAATTCTCTTACAGCCTTCACAGAAAAGGAGAAGAAAACTGTTCATTTGTTGGAGGTAACATATCCAACAAACATGAGTGAAATGAGTGGCCCCTGATGGGCACCCTTCTGTGTCACTGCTCTCTTGGGATACTTCCCCCCCACCATGAGCTGGCCAAGCTTGGCTGGGCAGCTCCAGCGCAGAGTAAAGATCCCACCCTTGGCCCCAGTTCAATCAGATTATGGAGATGTTTGTTTAGTTTGGAAAGCAAGCTCTGCAGAAGAGTGGGCATCCTTTACATTCATTGGAAGCATTGGTGTTTACACACGGTGTGGGATTTTCCAGAGATCTCCAAGGGAGCAGTGGGTTGAAGGTGGGTTATGAATGATGCTTTAGATCTCGCCTAGCTGCGTTCACTAGTCAGGTTGAGGGTAAAGCACCTGTAAAAGGGAGCTGGGACGCTGGCAGGGTGCTAGCATCGCTTGCAAGGTGAAGTGTCTTTCAGCATACAGAGGATCATGGGTAAAATTATAATGGGACAACTCAGAAGTACAGCTTCTGAGGCCCATGGCACTCACCCTGCTCATCCCCGAATGCATCCACGAGGAATCGGCACTCTTCTTGGATGCGCTCCTCCAGGCTCCTCTTCCCCAAGCCGAAATTTCGGAGGGTGGTCAAGGTGAACCTTCTCTGCTGCTTCCACAAGTGCCCATTGGAGGAGATAAGTCCTGGCAGACACAAGCCACAATGAGCCAAGGCAGATCCCTCCACCGACAGGAAAAATCTCAAGAGCTTTATCTTATTTCCAGCTGTCTTGGATCTCTGCAGGGTCAAGGCTTTGACCTCACAGCTGAGATGCCTGTTCTGAGGGATAACTCACCTATTTTGCTGAAGACTTCTGTGTCAATAGGAATGTCAGGGCGATCCATGAAATTTTCCCCTTGGTTTACAAGAACTTCCTTGATCAGCCGCATCCCGTTTACGCACACAAATGCTGTGCTGCCCATCTCTGTGCTGAAGATGTCCCCATATTTTTCAGTAAGCTGGGAGAGGAGGGCAAAATAAATAAAAAGGGTTTCATTTGCAGTGGAAGTGTCTGTTGGGCGGGGCCAGGGAAGCTGAGAGGGAGAGAGAGGAGGTGGGGTGTTTGCATAAGTGTCTATTTGTCTTTTTTCTTTCCCCAAATCACTGATCAGGAGTTGGTGTTAATTGGACATAAATCAAATCAAACTCTCCAGGTTTGATTTTTCAGTCCTGTGTTCTTGCAGCTTTTGTTTTGCTCCCTTCCCAAATATCTTTGCAATTCCTGGTCAGACCATGGAGCTCCTACGGGCGTGACTGCAGCTGTGGTGTCAGGCCCTGCCCTTTGCCCAAGGGATCACACCACACTTGTCTCCCTCCTCCTACCTGGGCAAACTTCATCCACGTTGCTGTGAACTGTGGACAAACCCCCTGAGCTCCATCAAGTCCTCATGCTGCATGAGGTTACATAGCTGCCGTTCCTTTCATCCCCTTCCCTGTGGTGCCCACCACCTTATACCTTATCCACCATGATTTGGGGATTGCTGAAGTTCATTAGGTAGATGTGCCCCAGGAAGGGGATGCGGAAGGGTCTGGGAGGGAAGTTCTTTGGCTTTCTGTGCTTCATATAGTCGGCAACAAGCAGGAAGACGACAAGGAAGATGAGGAGCATCTGGAAGGAGATGCTCTCCCAGAGGAAGCGCAGCATGGGTGGATGGTGGGGCTCCGCGGGGACGTGTCCCGCAGCAGGTCAGAGCAGGTTGATGCACCACCGAACCTCCCGGTGGCGAGGGATGACGTGCTGATGCAGCTGTGGATGTAAACAAGACAGCATGGAGAGGCTTTTACTATCCGGGCCTGGAGGCTGTTTCTATAGTCCTGCTTTCCCAGGTTTCAGCGAGGACTGTTTGATTAAACCCCTTCCTGATTAAGCTCATGCATTTCCTCTGATCTCATTTACAGAAAGCCAAACACAAAACAAACCCCCCCCCCTTCCCCTTTCCTCCTTTCTCCTCCTTCCTCCCACCGCTGCTTTGCAAATCCCCGGTGATCCGTGTCCTTGTCTAAAGAACAGAAACAACCTTTGCAGAGCTGGGATTAAAACCTCCCGGCAGCCTCCCCGTGCTGTTCCCGGCAGTCCCGGGCTCGCTCTGAGCCCCACTCCCTCCTCCCCTGTGGTGCCCTCACCCTGCCCCGTCCCGGTGTCGCCTTCTGGGTGCCGCGGAGGCTCTGGCTGCTCCGAACGCCTCACGTTTTCCTCGTTTGCAGAAGCTCGTTTGCCGGTACAAAGAGTCCTGGACTGAGCCCCTGGGTCAGCAGGGACATCCGAGATAAGGTTACGTAAACCCTTCACCAACCATCTGACTCAGGGGTTGATGTCTCAGTGCGTCAGGGTGATGTGGGCTGGAAGCAAACATCCCTGTGGGCTGGAATCCACGGTGGTTTCTAGGTGCTCTCGGTTCCTCATCTCTGCCTGACAAGCACAAGCAGAGACAACCTGCTCGGGCCACGAGGTTGGCCCTGCCCCAAGCCCTCCAGCCACCTCTTCCAACCTTCAAGCCTGTAGCCCACGCTGAAGCCGTGCCCGAAGCCTGAAGAAGCTCAGGCAGGTGCTGAGAAGCCAAAGCAGATGCCCAGCTCCTCAGGCTGTGGCCTATAGTGGCATCAGGTAACAGGCTGTGACAAATTGTCCCATCTAAGAGGGGCTGTGAGACAGATAGTTGGTCACGCACGTACACCACGCTTAATTTTGACAAATATGTCGTGTTTTATTGTGAAAGAAGCAGGGGCATTCCCAGCAGCAGCTTGCCATTGCACCACACAACTCTGCCGTGGCAGTTTGCAGTCATCAGCTCCCACCTCAGGCTCCGGGACATGATTTGGGTTCATTTACTCTCTTTTGGGGCCTTTAGGGTTGTCCAGTGACCAAACCAAGGTGCAGTGGTGCAACAGCACTGCTGGAGCAATGTTGTACATGTGAGGGTGAAGCCACTGCATACTTGTTACACTTGAGAAACTTGGAAAAGTTAAATTATGTTTTATTGTGGAACTTAAAGGGGAGAAAATTGATTTTAAGGAGAATCTCTATTTTTGTGTTTGGCTTTTAAGCATACTTAAGCATGAGCCTGTAGAGATGCACGTTTCCCTTCGCTCACACGAGATGTTCCACTCAGAGAACAAACAAATTAATGCCTCCTTTATGCTATGGGATCATTACACTTAAAAATGGGGGTGGTGGGGGAGTAGGCTATTTCAGTCATTTATTCTGTCTGTAAGTAGGGAATATCACTAAAGTAACAGGGAAAGGCAGTTTGAAATGGAAGAGGGAAGAGATCAAAATTTGTTTGCTAAGACAGTGCAAATAACACAAATTGTGCCAACGTACCAGGGGTCAGACCTGCACCAAAGAAAATGAAAAAAATGTAGAGAAACCAGTTAAGTAAGTCCTGAATGGCTTTGAAAACTTCATAGGTGAAAAAAAAAAAAGTCCACGAATCTTTTATGTTTTCTCTTTTAGAATAAAGAAGCACCACAGGAGCCTATAACTGTGAAACATTAATTAAAAATGCAATAGGATTAAAACAACGGGTTAGAAGGACGGCTCATTGACAAAATCCCTGTGTACCCGGCGCGGCAGGGATGTGATGTGCAAAGGACTCTCCCATGTGGCCTAAATCTGCCACTGCACAGCGATTGCTTTGTCACACAGCAAAGGCCGTCATTGCCGGGAGATGGAGGCTATCGAGGGTAGAAATGAAGCTCGATTTAATCCTGTTTTCCTGTTAACTATTCAGTGTCTTACATGCGTGCACATAGAAAAGTCACCCATGAAAGGTGAGAAGAAAAAAAAAAAAAGAGTCATTTTCTTTGCCTGATTACATGAAAAAAAAATCTCTACAAATTTCATATTCATATTTAATTAACTCTTTACCAAAGAGACACTGATATGGGCAGAAGCACTGTCTCCACCACAGATGGTGCCATGTCCCCAGTCCACCTTCTTGGCCCTGCACTATGGACATGCCTCTCGTGTGTGGCCACAGATCTTCGCCAGAAGTGGAAGGGAAGCAGATGAGCTCGTGACTTCCCATCACAAAGCCTCCACAGAGACATTTCCTTCCTGCTGGCCAGCAGTGACCGTGGCCACAGGCACAATCCTCCTGGTACCCTTTGCTGCTTCCCGTTTTGATGGGCTTCACCTAAACGACTCCTGAGCAACTGTATGCAATTATTTTTTTGCAACTTTTCTTTCCCGTTGTGTATTTTGCTCCCACAAATCTTTTTCAATAAACCTTTCCTGCTCATACAACTGCAAAGCTGCATTTTTATAGCCATGGCGTGGCTCCTTGTGGCATCCCATTGGGTTGGCCTGTTGTAGAACCTGCTTCTACCACCCAGTAGCCTCCTAATTAAAACTTCCATCTAATGGCTTTAAACTAAAAGACGGTAGATTTAGTCTAGATCTAGATATAAGGAAGACATTTTTTACAATGAGGGTGGTGAAACACTGGAACAGGTTGCCCAGTGAGGTGTCCCATCCCTGGAAACATTCAAGGTCAGGTGGGATGGGGCTCTGAGCAACCTGATCTAGTTGAAAATGTCCCTGCCAATGGCCAAGGGCTTGGCCTAGATGACTTTAAAGGTCCCTTCCAAGCCAAATTATTTTATGATGGCATATATGTATGAGATTAAAAAAATGTATGCTCCTGCTGCAAGGATCTCTATTTCCATTGCAAAGCAGCAATCTGGTGGTATAGGGAATACATATGAAACGAAGATTGAGGCCACCTGAGCCTCAGGATGGGCCGTGGCCACCAGGAAGTCCAAACTGGCACTGAGGCACGAATCCAGAGCTTATACATCCAAGGCCAGCTGCCCTCACTCACCAGGGAGACCTCAGAAAACACAGCCCATGACCATTCAGGATGCTGCAGCATTGGGGTCTAAGGGCTGCTAAAATGGTCTCTGGGTGGTGGACATATCCCCTGTGGAAGAACCACTGTGGACCTAACTGTGCATGTGGTTTTGCAGCTGGCAGACACCTTTCTGGGAAGTGCTAGTGGCAGAAATTAAGTAATAAAGATTTTTAACTCATGCATTTTGTCAAACTGATAGAGGGAAAGAGGCAGGAGGTGAAGGGAAGAGCCCCAAGGGTTGTCCTCATCGCAGTGCACAGGATGTGGCCCTCCTGCCCTTTCCACTGCCACCTGTGTCATCGTGGCTGCTAGATGCCCCATCATTTTGGCCCAAAATCTACGGGGCAGATGGAGAAGGGACACTTTATGGCTTGGAGAGGGCTGAAGTGATGGGGGACAGGGTGGCCCTACACCGGCCTCAGTGGCGAGGCAACGCTTGGATCAGGAAGGGCTTGGGACAACGCGTGAGGCTGAGTGTGAAGGCAAAGGACAGCACGGTGGCCGCCGGCACCTGGAGGGTGAACTTCTGCAGGAGGGATGTGAAGAAGAGGAAGAGCTCTGTCCTGGCCAGCTGCTCCCCGGGACAGGCCCGCTTGCCTGGAAAAGGAGCAAAAACAACCCCGCGCGAGCTTCGACCACCCCTCGGGCTCGTCTCACACACGTCTCATTGCACGGGCTGTGGGAGCTTTTCTTCCTTGAAAGGTTAGGTGGCAATGTTCACCCACACATTTTGCAGAAACCTTCCCCAGAAGTTTACTGCCGAGCAACCAGCAACGGGCTGTTCGTTGACGAAAAGAGGAAACTCGGCAAAAAAAATCCACCCCATTTTACACAGCTTGCGCAAGAGGAAAAAAGCCTTATTATTATTTCTTTTTTTTTCATCCTACAATAACAAATTGATTTCCCTCCTGCTCCAAGCAGTCGGCAACAACTGTTGTTACTGGGATTTTCGCTGTGGGGATGGGCTGAAAGCCGGACAAGGAGCGGTACCCCCTACTCTGGGAGGGGGCGTCTTGGGGGAAAAAAACCCAGCATCGTAAAAAGGAAAAACATCTCCCCATCCATCATCCTACCTGCAGAGAAGGGCAGAAAAGCCTCCCGCCTCCTGTACTGGCCGTTTTCCAGGAAATGTTCAGGATTAAAGGTGTCTGGAGTCTCCCACACGTTTTTGTCAAACATTATCGATGTCAAGCTGGTCATCAGGGTGGTCCCCTGCAAGAGGTTGGGAAAACGGGTGATTATGCGAAGGAGAAGAGCCGACATGTTGTCAGACTGGTTTATTATTAGCTCTGTTCCATACACAATGTAAACTACAATTTTTTTTTTAAAAGGGCAAAATGTTTTTTCGTAAGCTATGTAATTAAATTAGGGGTGAAAGCCTACAGGATTGTTCACTTCTGGGCTCCTCTAGGTATCGCCATAGCATTGATCTGTACCTTGTGCTGCTGTCACTGGTGATGTTAATATAAACTACCTTTAAATTGATAATATCGTGTTCCCATAGGAATTTGAAGCAATTCAACCAAATTATTTTCAATCAATCCCCTTTATTGCGCTTTTTTCAAAAAACACGATCTGGTTCATCTCCACATCCTCCATATATTTAAATCAGTGCAGAGCACCCAGATTTTTTTATTTTTAATTTTCTTTGGTGCATAAACATGGAAGAGCCTAGGTTTATCTAAATTGCGTATTTGCTTTCATAATGCCAGAACTGTGTATAAGTACCTATTACCTGGCTTTTATCAAGTGCTACTTTTAATAGATGATTTTTAATATTCAAACTATTTGCTTTCCTATGTTTCTTGGCCCTCTATTTCTATAATGCCTGGAGGACATCTTGTATAAAATTTAAGGGATAAAAACCTTGTTAAACTGAAAATTTTGACCAGCACTGTAGGATTTCACAATTCTCCTGCATAAGGAGGTGAGGCCCATAAAAGCCCTACAGGAAGGCTTGTATTTTCTGTATAACTGTGATATTTTGATAAAACCCTGCTGGTTGGTTGCCCTCCAGGGTCTTAGGCAATGAAGACCTCACTCTGGTAGGGCAATGAGAGGGTTGGTGGTCTCCACGTACTTTGGGCAAGTGGAAGCCTGCTAGGGTGGTGTCGCTGGTGGACATCTTGGGCACCCCCAGTGGTACGACATTGCCCATCCGCAGGACCTCACTCAGCACTGCACTGGTGTATGGCATGTTCTCCTTGTCAGCCATAGTGGGCTGACGGGACTGGCCAATCACCGTGTCGATTTCGAGCTGCACTTTCTCTGTGGAAAGCAAAAAAAAAAATAAAAAAAAATCTGCACTCCAAAGGCTCGCAATGAGAAACCTGGGGTGTAGACATATCCAACTTATGGTAAAGATGTAAATCTGAGTTTTGCTTACCTGGTTTTGGGTTAAATCAAGGACCCATCAGTGGCCCTACCTTGAATGTCGGGGTACGCGGCCATGTAGAGCAGAGCCCAGCGGATGGCAGTTGCTGTTGTCTCAGTCCCAGTTAAGAAGAGGTCCAGGGTGGAGCACAGTAGGTTTTCCTCATGGAAGTATGAGCTGGTGTCACCCTTAAACTTGGGGAAAAGCATGGCAATGAAAACTCTTTTTAGGGAGGAGATGCTTTCAAGAATCTATTCCAAAACCAGCCATATCTAAGTCAAGTCCTGATGGTATTTTATTATCCATCATGGCTGGACTTGGAAATTTCTAGCCCTTACTTTCATTGAATTTAAAACCATGTGGGCTTTTTTGAAAAACACTCTATTTGCTGTAACGTGACTTTTGAAAGCAGGTAGCATTTTTAAATGTGAAGTTTCACAATAGCAAACATAGGCCTGTGAGCTCACATAGAAATGTGAACATGTTCCCTGAGAGTCCTCCTACGCCACACGACAGAATGAAAAATGGAAGAAGACAAAGTGTAAATACTTTCAAATGAAAAAAATAAAAAAAAATCTGTGTGTTTTCAAAGTGATCAGGCTCCTGCTGTTGCTAAAAAGTTTGACGTGGAAGAGGTAGGGAGGAGAAGGCAATGCAGGAGGCACAGGCTCCTGTGACAAAACAGCTTTGAGTCCCGTCTGCTCATTTCTTGGGTTAAGATTTAGGTCGCTTTAGGTATTTTTCTCTTACTTTTTCTATTTCCTTCAGGTAACAGTCAATATAGTCTCCTGCCTCGGACTGGTCCAAATCTTCCTTGTGCTTTGTGATCACTCCCTTCACAAAATGCTGAAGCTTCTCCCAGTGCCTGAAGATTTTCTTGAAGGGTCCTGGCAGCCACCTCATGATCAAAGGAAAAGCATTATACAGCTGGTGAGAAATAAAACAGAGCAAAAGAGCGTTTCTTGAGTTGAAAAAAAACCAGGTATCATAGTTGAGATGATAGTACAATTTATTAGCTCTGCTTCTTACCAGGAAATAAATCAGTTTTGCTACGAAGGTCAATTTAGCTACAGACATGTAAACAAGTACAAATATGATAAGAACTGACCAGATGTTTTCTGCTAATCTCTAATACTGGGTGGCCAACGTCTATGGTAAAACAATACTCCTGGTCATTTCCCTTATAACATGCTCTTTTTCTACAGGGAAAAGAGATGACATCAGTGCCTTAGAAACTCCAGTTTCTGAGCTCTTACATGCAGCTGAAGCTACAAAAGCATCTGACCAGCTTTACCTGGCCCCAGAAACTTCCCATGAGCAGCAGCATTTCAGCCAGTGAGTGCAGTAATTCCTGGAAACGATTGTCATGGTAGTCGAAGCGGTTCCCAAAAGTTATGGAACAGATGATGTTCGAAACAGCGCTATTAATTTTGTAATGAGGGTCAAATGGCTGTCCTGGAGGAAATGAAAGACAACTTACATTTTTTTTTCTTTAAAGTTTCTCTCTAACCCACATTCTCTACCACATCAACAGTTGAGAAGTTAAGGTAATATGTCACCTACTTTTCATCTATGGTGATGGTAAGGCTGCACCACGTGTCCTGGGGTCCCAACCGCCCCCACCCCCTCCAGCACCCTGTTGGAGGTTGGATGTTGTGTGCCAGGACATCCTTTCTCCAAGGACATCCCCTCCCATCTTCAGCTTAGGCTACTGGCACATACCAATGTTAGCACAGAGCTGCTGAAGCAGGGTTTGAACTGTTTTCTAGGGAAAACAACCAGTAGGATGCTGTGCTATGGCTGTTGGATTTGCATGCTCCAATATGGTTTTTTTAAATGCCAAGAGAGGGTCTCTCAAAGCTTAGCCTGGGGCAGGGAGCCCAGGACTAACCACACTGCAAAAACGGCATTGCACTGGTCTTTAACTGTCCCCAACCAAGTGGGATGGGGAAGAGGGGAGAGGGTGAGGACTGAAAGTCTCCGCAGCAGCCTAAAAAATCCAGCAATAGCTCATATAGCCCATAGATGCAATGCACATAGCTCCTAAAAGAGCAAGGTGTGTTGTGACATTCGTCACATCTACATTTCTAGGGAGCAGAGACCACCATCTCACATGGTGGCCTGGAGAGCTACTTGCTGCCATACAAGAGACCAGTATCAGTAACTCATCCATTCCAGCCCCGAGCTGCTGTCACTCACTGGGGAGCATTGCTTTGAAATGCAAGGCACCATGCACAGGGCTGCTGATCTCTCTGCTCTTCAAGAAAGTAATTAAACTGGGCTGGTGCTCAGATATTAGAGTGATGGACATGATCACTATTTGTCATTACTAATGGGAAGAAAGGCCCAAACCAGCAGCTTAATTAGTTTATTGATTAGGACTATAAAGGACTATAATCAATTGGCAACATGAAGTATTTGGCCTGTTCAGTGCAACAGCAATTAAAATGGAGCAAGTTCAGTATATAATTTCACAATTCCTATTTAGATCTTTCTTGTTTACTATATATAGCTCCATAGAATTAGCTAAACCCCATCTGCTTCTATTTAAAGCTGAAGTGCAACATCACCCGTGTACCAACATACAAATTATTCTTACTAATATCCCTCTGGCAGTTCTTAAAAGCTGGACCATAAAAGAGCAAGGCACACGCTTCATCTGTGCACGATACAAAAGGAAAGCCTGACTAAACAAGTTCTAAAATACTTTGCAAAAGCAAGGACAAGCAGAGGTTAACTAAGCCTCTGAGCATACGTGCCTGATGGTAGCAGGAGAGCTGCATTTATTCCTCCACAGAATACAGGAGACTTTCTTAGCTATATAAACACCGATATTAACAAACATCTAGTATGTATTTGCTTAATATTAATTAATTAAAGAACTAAAACCATAGGCCTGAGGACTGAAGGAAGTGCTAAAAGGCACAGCCTGGAAGTGTGAGATAGAGATTTGAGCTATTGAAGAAATGTTTTGCATGTTAAAAGCCTCGTCGGAGTAAGAGTTTTACTTCTCATCGTTCGTTTAGCTGGAAGCTTTGGGCACGGTGCTGCGCCTTAACCACCCACCTTTCTCCTCCTCAATCGTCTCCACAAGGTACCGGCTCTCTTCTTGCACTTTTTCCTCGAAACTCACAGCAATGCTTTTCAGTGTTGCTGAAGCAAACTTTCTCTGCTGCCTCCATATATGCCCATTTGATGATATGAGCCCTGCCGGTACAAAAAAACAATTGAACAAACCTCTCTCTGGGTCACGTCATGAGTGACAGAACTCAGAAATGGCCATTTGTCTGGAAGAAAAAAACCTTAAACCAAAGCCAGTAAACCCCGTAGACATTGAAAAACTATAGCTTTGCCTGGGAATTAAAATTCAAGAGTAATTGGCTGATGCTAAAGATCTGGCTTTATGGATTTGCTTTAATCTGCTACTTTGTCACTTTGCGTGGGAAAAAAAGGTGTAAGCCAAAATACTATAAGTACTATCACGCTGTTGGCAGCGCTGCAGGCAGGAGCACCATACCCCGTCTCTGGAGCTATATGCAACCGAGGGAGAAAAAGTAAAGGAGAAATGAAAACCAAGGGGAAAACTCTTCAAGTGTATCGATTGCTGGGCAGCTTGCATTTATTTCTCCTCTTTCATCAAGACCTGACTTTGATTCCGTCATTATCCCTAAATCCCAGAGAGATTAAAATGTACACCTGTGAGATCGTTAGACTGAATTCAGTTTTTACCTTCCTCTGTGCAAGCTTTTATGGGTGGAGTTACCAAGAGTTGAATTCAGCCTATTTCTTTCACTCAAATTGCAAATAGATGGAAAAAAAATGTACCAAAATCCTGGTATTTGTGCTTACCCAAGCCTCTAAATATTTCTTGAAGAAGTGGAATATTTGGCCGATCTGTAAATACTTCAGCCTGGTGGACAAGAGCTTCTCTCACCATTTGGTACCCGTTGACTACCACAAAAGTCAGACTTCCAAACTGCACGCTGAAGATGTTCCCATACCGACCAGTAAGCTGAAAGAGAGTTTATCACCTTCTGAGAGCAAGAAGATGGAGATTTTCAAAACTCACTTGGATGAAACCTAAAGAAATGGCACATAACTTTGAATTTAGTCCTGCTTGGAACAAGGGGACTTAAGAAAAACCCAAACCCAAGACTGCAGGTCACATCCAATCTAAACTATTCCTTGAAGGGTGGAGATGGTGTAAAAACATACTAGAGAGCTGTGGTGTGGGAGAGATAGTTTCCTTATATTTGTTAGCAGGTATGACTGGGTTTCATCAGGCCGTTGCATCAATTTAACTTGTAACAAGAACATCACTTGCTTTGTAACTGATGGGTACCATCTTCTCTATCTCTTTTCATTACAGGAAGGGTACAAGAGGTGAAGGCACCACCTGGCTTACCATGCCCAGGCTCTTGATGTTGAGTGCAAAGCACAGAAAATAGTCCCTTTCATCAACTTTTTGTCTAAAGTGGTGCAGTTTCTTGCTCCAGTTACCCCATTTAGAAAGTGGCTCCAACTGCTGAGAGGCTAGAAACCTCCTTCTAATTTTAAGCCTGAATGCATTTATGGCTAAATTATAGCCATTTTCCTTGCATAGACTTTGCTGGCATTATTGTCTCCTGTGTAACAATCAACTCCTGATGTATAAGAGCAAAGGGGGATCATATCATCTCTTGGGCCCCACTCTACTAAGGAGCTCATGCCATGCTCACCTTAGTATGACTTTACATGATAAGACACACATGGTCACCTTGAACTTCCATGGTGACTCAAAAAAACAGTCTGGGGCCAAATGGGTGTCTCAGTCGTTGTGTGCATGTAAATGAATATGACTTACTTACTTTATTAATAATAATTTTGTGTTTTGGGAAAATATCCTGAGCAAGCTGCCTCAGCCTTCCTCAAGGGTTTCCCCAGGGGACAGCTGTGGCCTGTGAAAACCCAGGGTAGGTAGGCTGGTATCAACCTGCTAAGTAAAAGCATGAGATAAATAGTCGCTAGAAAGAATATTTGCAATCAGCAATTCAGAATTTTCCTTTCACTTTTTCAGAGAAGCATACTCAGCATGGGTAAAATATCACTCTTTCATGGGCTTTGGTGGGAATCAAATCAATCACTGCCTCCTTTTGTGACACAGGAAAAGCCACAGGGATGGTTTTTTAAATGTTTCTTTCAGGTGCAATGGGGCAAATCATTGGCCTCTGAGCAAAGACAATGGCAATGCAATTTACAGAGGTGCAGTTCACAGTCCAAATAATTAATTTTTCTCACACAGCACTTGTCATCCCTCCCTCAGCCTGACCCAGCCCCTCCGAACCCTTCCTGGGCTCCAGGCAGAAAATGGTCATGGTCAGATGGGAAGAAAGAGGAGGAACATGTAGGTCTTCCTCCATTACACCTTTCTTTCCTATTGGACCTTCCTACTCCCATGGAAGTAGGAGGTGACAGTAAGAGATAAAACCAAGAAGGGTTGTCTCTCATATATGGTTATTTTGTAGCTAGTTCTTCAGAGGCTGCCCCTGCTTATAGGTTTGTTGACAAAAGTGGTCTTTACTGAAGAGTTAAAATATTGTTAGTAGGAGAAATGTCCGTGGAGCTCTTACCTTCTGCAGCGCAAGATGGAGGGGCTGCTTAAAGTCCACAAAGGTTCCCACAAGAGGAAAGAGCTGTGGCCCTGGAGGAAAATTCCTGGGACGCCTCTTTTTCAAAAGGTCAATAATCAAAAGAAACACGACCAGAACCACCAAGAGTGTCCGCCCATTCAGCTTTTCCAAGAAAGAAATCAAATTAGGCCAAAACCGAAGCTCCATCTTGGCTGAAGAACTCACAGTTTTTCACCCTAGGAAGGAACTTGATGCTGGTGTTACATTTGCTAAAACAGGGGTAAGAAAAAGGACTGTAAATTAAAATACCAACAAACTAAGAGGCTGATAGCTTACTGGGGGCAGGACTTGCCATGGGCAAGCTGCTTTCTCATGCACAGCCAGTGCCAGACCACCTGCTGAATAGCTAAGTTTAAACAGCAGGATCTTCAAAAACAACCCCAAAGCCTCAAAAGTTTGGCTGAACAAAAGCAATCTTGCAATCCTGTACCCTTACAGCTCTGTCAACTCCCTAATTTTCTTGTGGAAGAGTATTATTCCCTTCTGCCCTTAACAAGGAGCTCCTTTATACAGACACCTAGCTGGGATTATAAGCATTACAAACATTTGAGGTTAGGTGAAAGCAGCTTACTTGGCTAATTACATATGGTGGGCGTTGCATAATTTAAAAAACGGTAAGGCATCTGGGGTGATGGACACCATACAAGTCATTAAGGGGCTGATCCTGTTAAGTGCTAAGCATTGTCTGGATGCCTTCAGTGCCCACCAAAGCCTGCCTGGAGTCATCAGGTGAAGTTCAGACAAGGGAAGAACTGCGAGAGTCCAGGGCTCTACCCAGCCACTTGAATGAGTGTTAAAGGAGATTAATTTTGAGACTGAGAACGTAGGCTCATGTTCTTGCCAGCTGAAGGAGAGACTGGAACTTAGGCAAGTAAATCTCCTGGGTTTTCTGAAAATCTCCTTCAAATAAAGCTTCACACTGTTCCAGGGGAAGGCTGGAGTAGATTGACACTGACCTTTGTGACCATGAATCAACCTCGCATTGCTTGCCAATATTTTAGATACAACTTGTTTCCAGCTTTTCTTTTTTTTCTCTTAAGAGATTTGTTTTGCAAACCATCTAAATTTATACTGAAACAAAACTGTCAATAAAGATTTTCAAATTTTTTATTCAAGTCATGGTGAGAAGTTCAGAAGGATGGTAAATTTTTATTGTCTTCAACATTTCTCAGAAAGCTTTAATTTTTCAGGAACCGCCCCAAATTTTCATGGGAATTAATAATTGGGAAGAAGTTTTGGTATTCTCTAGTCTTTCACCACTTTTAGAAACTTTGCTGTCCATTTCTTTCATTACCTTGGTGACTACAGTGCCAGCATGAGCACACACAGGCTGTATGACAGACCTGCACCTTAGTTATTGCAGGAATCCTTTTTAAGGACTTAATACCTATCTGCAACCCAACTCTTCTTGGTTGGAAATGTTATTTTCATGTTTCTGGATTGTATTAGGGGAGCAGGAATGGGAGAAACATCTCACATCACTGGTCTATAAAGTATATTTTACGTGTCTCTGTAGCACAGTTGTGAGCAGCAGTGGTTGGACACGCTTTGGTTGTCCCCACACTGGTGCATCCATGATGTTCCTGTACTCATTCCACCCTTCCTGGTGCAGCAAGACAAGCCTCGTTTACCAGAGGCTAAATCAGGATAGTGGGCTCGTGCTCTTCATCCTGGCATCAGGGAGATGACTCGGTTGGTGGAGGTGTCAGCCTACAGCATGCTCAAAGGGACTGTGATGATAAGGCGTCAACTTCTGCTAGCCCAGTTTCACTCCTCTGTTCTTCGCTATGCCATATGATTTGTCAGCATGCACACAGAGTGCAGATCCCTCTACCACTTGTGGCTGCTGTGAATCGGGCTACGTGCAAAGCCAAGGTGTTAATGTGTTCTTCTGGGTGGTGTTGTGGGGGTGGATGCATCGTGGTTGACAGGAGAAATGTTATTTTTAGCAGGAGAAGCACATTTTGCATGTACTCACATGTGTCTTGTCAGTCAGAAACCTCAAGCCTATTCCTTTGCCTTGAAGCTTCGCATGTCCAAATTCATCTCTTCACAAAGTCCTTAGCCAGATTCACTAAAAATTAGGGAAGAGCATTCCAGTATTACCTGGGCTCTCCTAACCTCAGTAGACAATAACATCAGGGTGTTACCAAACTGCATTGCGATGTTACTTTGGGTCCCAGACTTTAATCAAATGAGTTCCCAGCACGTGGTGATGTGCAAATCCCTGAAGCACGGAGGAAGTCATATTGCTGAGGCACATGGGCAGTACAAGCGTTAGACAATTCCTATTTTTGCAGCCTCGACAAGACCCTTAGCTGTAACATCCTGGTCTCCTGGAAGATGTACCTCTTCCTCTGACCAACACCACAAGCACAGGAACATTGGTCTTCTGTGGTCCAAATGGCCAAAATGTGAATTAATAGGAGGTAAGGATGTACACCCACGTCTTACGGGAGCGGGATATAAACCCACCTTCCCCAGTTCCTCCTTAAATACCTCTTCTGACCACAGTACAAAACTTTTTGATCATCTCACCTGAGCACATGGATACTGGGGAGATAAATTGTGCCATATTGCATGGACACACACACATCACTGCTTGAATATTAAGGCATCTTGAACAGCCAACAGACAGAAATTGGCCCATATGCTTTGTACCTTCTTCCCTGGCTAGATGTCTAACTGTGTGCAGAAGGTTTTGAAACACAAAGAGAAACATTCTGTTAAAAACGCAATTACCATTTGTTTTTCAAGATATAGTATCCCATTATTTTTTCCAGAGAAGTGAAATTCAATAAGGTTACAACAGAATGTAGTCCAACAGTTACCGTACTTTCAGAGCATTATTTAAGCTACAGAATTTCTTAATGATTAGAAACATATGTAGGAAAAATCACATGCAAAATGAGAATGACTGGAGACAATTTTTCCCCTGAACACATTTTTTTTTTTTTTCAGGCAAGTAACAGCTCACCCACTACTGTGGTTCCATCCACCACGTTGGAGGTGTGAGACCCCCACCCACCCGGCGAGCTGTGTGCTGAGGTCACATCAACCGACAGGCTCCAGCAAAGTCCAAGGGCCCATCCTGATTTGCATCAAGGAATATTTTCCTGCTTCTTTCCTCCTTATGTCAGACTCAAATGAGCGATGCCATTTTCACCATGGGCAAGATGGTGAACAGCAGCGACCACTCCGATGTGCATTTTAAGACCACATCCCAGAGGGCTTTCCTGCAGGTGGAGCTAAGCTTTCACGATCCAGCTCAGGTGAGTCCCAGTGGACTTGGAGGCAACGGCAACTTTGGACATTCATTTCCTTTTAGGATTTGCTTTACCGGATCAAATGAAATCTACGGGAGATTTGTAATTGCAGAAGGTGAGGAACGGAGATTGCTGGGGCACCTGTACCTCCTGGAGCAAGCTCAGGAAATACATGGTTGAACCCAGTCCTTCTGCTTCAGTTCCCTGCTTGAAGTGGTTTCACTGGGACAGAATTGCTCCCATGGGATCTCAGGGCTCAAATATCTTCAGGAGTCTGACTCCAAGCTGCAAAACCAGAGAGCCAAGTCCACATTTACTTCTGTGCATGCATGGCGAATACTAAGTGCCTCCAGTTTGGCACCTTCTCTCTCTCCAATCTAAGACTGGAAGCAAATATTCTGCAGGTTTTCCTGGGACTCCCATAGATCTCTCAGCCATAGCCTCCTGGCCACAACATTTCCAGCACAAATTAAAGCTGTAAGGCAGGCAACTGTCACCATGAACGGGTAAACTGAGGCATTATGATCTGCAAGGAGTACACATCACCCGACCCTGGATCTCCCCTGACTTTTTGATCTTTGAGCCAAGATTTTACTCCCTTCACAACCCGGCGCCGCATCGCTTTTGCCAGCTCTCAACCACCCCACACGGCAGACCCCATATGAATGTATCAAACCAGATTTTGGGGGTGCTGGGTGTTCCCTCCCAAGGGGGCCGTGCTCCCGGTGGCAGCCACCCACCATCCCCCCCGCAACCTGGCAGAGCTGGGGATGCAACCCTGGTTGTTCGTACAGGACGGCTTCCCGCAACACAGCTCTTCCTCCGACTCTCAAAAAACCTCCAAAATACTCTCCTTTCTAAGATGCACCTTTTCAGTATTCACAGAGAAGAGTACAGTCACATATTCCTCTCAAAGCCACAAGGACTTGACTAGAGCTAAAATGTCATTTATGTACATATCACAAGCGTTTTTCTAGGCACAGATGTCTTTCTGGTGCCAATATGCTGTTTATGTACTTATCTGTCACAAGCACATGTCTACATACATATGCCCTGCTGGCAGAGGCACAGAGCATTTTGAAACTCTTATTAGACTGCTAATGAATAATACGCATACAAAGGAGAAAACAGAAGGTGGATCTATCAGGAACAGCCTCTTTCTTAACTACCTTTTAATTGTAGGAGAGGAAGAAAAGAGATGAATTTTGATATGTTGGCATCTGTGAAGGCCTGCTTAGCAGCATCGAACGCCATCGTTTTAAAAGCGGATTTTTCACAGGTTTGGGTATTTGGGGGGTAAGGGGGGGGGATATTTTTTTTTCCTTAAAAAAAAAAAAAAAAGCCCACAAAATTTTGACACTGAGAGTATTGCAAATCCTGGTGCCAATGATGTACGATAGTGTGATTGTCACCATGGAATGCTGAAAAGCCCGAGCAGCTGTTTGGCATATTGACAGTGCGAATTCGGAGCGTTTTAAATGCAAATGACAGTATTCAATTGATCGCACGAAAACAATGGGTCATAGCCTTACCTTTCCTTGGCTAGGCTCTGAATAATCAGTCTGCAAATCCATGCACAATAGGGATATTGTACACGTTCTGGGGATTTTGTTCCCCGCGTACATGGGGGTCGATATGATGCCTCATTTGGGCAGGGCTGGAAAAGAGGTGCTGCTGCGCTGTCCTGGGCACCGAGCTGGGGTGAGGTGGAGAAAGGGGCCTAATTTGCTCCAAATCCACCACGTCCTAAGTGTCGGCCTGTTTTTCTTCACTTCTCTATCCTTTCCTGCTTGCTCTTTAATCATTCCCAAGGGTGGCTGGCTTTCTGCCTGACTTGTCTCCATTATACCCTGCTGCAATCAATATGGCAAGCAGAAATCAGCAGGAGAAGGCATGTTCTGCTCTCAGTGAGAGCCGGTGGGAGGGAAGGAGATCAGGCCAGCCAGCTGCAACCCCAGCCCGGCAGGCAAACCGAAATCCAGCCGAAAAACCTCCGCCAGACGCCTGGGTCTGGTTTCCTTTGTGGTGCCCCCTGCCCAGCAGCGAACAGCAGGTAAAGGTCTTCCTCCTTCTCCCAGCCCAGGGAGGGCAGGGAAGAAAACCTAGCCATGGTAAAATTTCCACTGAAAGCAGCTTGGGGTTTTTTTGGGGGGTTTGTTGTTTTTTTTTTTTTTCACGGGTGGAAAGAAGAAGGAGATGGATCCTTCTGAAACAGAAAACTGCAGGACTGGGGAACCCAAACTTTCACACTGTGCAGGACCTTTACATATGGACATTGCTAAGAGCTTGATAGTACCCACACCGGTTCTGGTCTCTAAGGTTGGCCATGCTAAATTAAAGGCAGCTGCTGCCATGCTTGAATATCTCTGTCCATAGTTTTTTTTTTGTTTTCAAGGCCCAAATTTCTTTAAAAACAAGTTCAAAAACATGCAGGAATTCCATGGGTGAGGAACAGACAGATAGCAGACAATGCTATCTGCCCATGGCTTGATTTTACAGCATACACTTCTGCTATCTCCTTCCATGAATTTTGACTTGGTGGATTTCTTCCCTTTCCTTAATTTATAAGCCTGAATCCCCCCTTTTTGGGGGTTTCTTTCCCTGCAATCCCCTGACTGCAGCTAAATTGTAGCAGCAAGCACTGCTTTTCTGTCTCCTGCGCTTACATCCACCCTTCTGGTCTTTCAGTAATAAGCATTTTGGGTCAAGCACTGTTTTTTGCATCTACTTGATCCATGGATGGTGTGCTCTGAGATGGCTCTGAGTGCTTCTGCAATACACCTGATGCACAAACAGCGTCACAGTTGCCCGAGCAGCTGCTGAGATATCTGCAAGATGCCCATCCTCAGATTTGCATCTGGGATCATAAGGTTGAATCGAACATCCCACATGGTTGATGTTCTTCAGCTGTCTGAATGTGGTGGGCTCCTTGCACCAGCAATTGGCTCCTCCAGGGAGTTTGCCAATTAGGAAATGTTCCTTTTTAAATGGGGAGGTGCATGAGGAGTTGGAAGCTGGAGACCACATGGCTAATGTCATCCATTTATGGAGTCCTGTTAGGAGGCTCCACAATTTTTTTTCAGGCTTTCCCAATCATTTCCAGCAGTCCTGCCTGGTTAGGAAAATCAAGTAACTTCTCTGTACAGCTAAATTACACCTATTTCAGCATTCAGCCTTTCAGTCTCTGAAGGAAGGCAATGAATAAAACCCAGCATAATTATTATCTTTGCCTTCCTAAGATAAATCTGTTTACCTGCAAAACAGACATATTAAAAAACAATCAGCCAATAGAAATAATTAGTTACAACATAGGCATGTGATTTGCTCAGCCTCTGGAACAGGATAGTGTCTTGCTTAGCTTGAACTTGTTGCTGATGGATGCTTGGTGAAAGATGTTGAAAACTATGTACTCAGCTAAATGCTGGGGAGACAGAAAATGATTACTTTAGAGAGACATTGCTCAAGTCAGCTCTGCTAGAAATTCATCACCAGCAGCACTGGCACCACACATGAGCAGCAGCGTATGGAAATCGAAGTGGAAAAAGTAACGAAATAAGTGAACTGAGGGAATACTGCAGATCATGAGCACGGGCGAATGCATCATTACCCAAAGGGAGAAAAGTCCTTATGTAGCAGGCTTTTGTTTAGTTAAAGGAAAGGTTTGTATGGGGGGATTTAGCTGTGAACACAGGGCCTTTGTTTTCTGGGAACAAAGAGAACTAAAGCAAGGTTGGTAATGGATAAACTCTTTATCAAAATATGCTGAGCTGGAAGGTAAAGCCTTGAGCTTGCTATATCAAACATGTGGGACTGGCCTCTCATACCTGAAATCTCCATGGTGCAAACAGTTGCCCTTGGAGGTAAATTTATAGCTTGTTTCTACTTAGCTCCAAGTGGCCAGAAGACCACTCAAAAATAAAGCCACCACCAAGACGAGGAGGAAGGGCTGCTGCAAGAGGCTGCTCCCCACCATCATGCACATGTCTTAGCAACATTCTCTTGTTAAGTATAAACCTTTAAGAGAAGTACATGTTGCATTTTGTCTGGAAGGTCAGTGCTTGGTATGAGTCCTTCTAGGGAGTTCCTCCTGCATGGAAACCAGGAATTGGAGTCTCCTTTGCCCCAAACACTTTCTCTATCTGACAGGTGGAGCACAGCAGTTTTCAAAGGCTCATGAACATGCAATGAAGTGTTTGACTTCGTTGAATATGACAAAAGCCCTCATTGTTTACAAGTAGCTTAGCACAACTGGAATGAAAAAGAAGATGCCTTGTCTTTAGCTAAATATAGGGGCTGATCTCATTCTACCAGAAAGAGAAGGATAACATTAAAAACACTCTGCAATTGTCCCTTGCAATGACAGGACCAGTAGAATTTTTCCAATCTTCCTCCTGCTGGCGAACAGTAGAAGGCAAAAGTCTTGTGGAGACAGAAGGAATAAAACCAAAATGTCTTGCAAAAGGCTAGAAAACTTTCCCAAAGCATTTTTCTTTAAACTTAGCCACATGATTTACAAGCTTATTATTAGTTTTCCCCCTCCTTACATAAAAAGAGAAATCTAAAAAGTGTAGATTAACACATTTTTGGACATCTTCCAAGCTCTCGATTCCTCTACATCAAGGATTATTTTGACAAATCAAAGATCACTTTTTGGGTGGCCTGGAGAGACCCAAATTTGTGCTCTCTTTGTAGCAGAAATGATAGCTCCTCAAAGAGCACTTACTTGTGTCTCTCAGCAATTAGAGAGAGAGTAATCCAGTCCAGCTTCTGATCTAACTGCAATAAAATACTGCCTTTGATTCATAAAATTTTTTTCCAGGTTGGTCAAACATGGGCTGGGGACTGCCTTGGATACCTTAATCTCTATCTGGTAACTACTTAGAAGCTACTGGAGTTTCTTCAGTGAAAGGAACCCTTGGGAGGTGCTGCAAGACCATCTTCAGTGAAGGTCTATACCAAGCACAGGCAGTTTGTTTGGAGGTAATTTATTCTTCATTTTAAATTTATCTGCTTTGTATCATAAACTGCGTGTGTTTTTGGATTGCCTGACATCTCTTTTTTAAAACATGTCTGACCATTAAAGAACACCTGTATAACACTGGGTGAGTACAGAAAATGCCACTAAGCAGCTGACTGAAAGATAGGGTGGTAGAGACAACAGTTGGGTTGTCTACTACCCTGTTTCTTCTGGTAGCAGTGAAACTTATTGTGGTGTAGCAAAACAGCAACATGCCTAAATTGACTTACCCTGTTGCCCAAGAGCAGCACTACTGGAAATGTCCTGGTGTCACCCACTGTTGAGGTATCCAGGTGGACACCATAATGTCATCCATGGGGCCCGCTGGTTTCTCACCAGGATCTAGCTGTGGGTCACAGTCTAGTCCTGCCGCAGTGATCACTGTGCATTGGACAAGAACTCCTCACGGCCTTAAAGCATATGGTCATACTGATGGATTAAAGCACATGTTGCAAAGGTAAATGGATCAGCAGAAAAAGTACCCAGAGTAGTTCAGAACAAACAACAACAAGAGTTTAAGAACAAATCAAACCACTGTGAAAGAAATAATTGTCCTGAAATGGGAAAAAAAATAAAAAAAATAAAATATATATATTCACTTAAAGGCAATCTTCATAAACAGGTTGAACAAGACTATGAGGCTGGAGGAACAGATGGGAAAATGGAACAAACAGATGGAAAAACTCTATTTCTGAAAAAAAAAAATCTATTTGTAAAGCTATAGCTACTTTGAATGAATGCTTCAATGTTAGGGAGCTAAGGCATTCAGAAAATTCATAACATGGCCCTAAATTCATACATCTGAGATCAATCAGGTGTCAGGTGATTAAGGTGCTTCTGAAACAGCCATGTACATTATTTATCCATACTTAATGCCTCCACCCACATGGATACTCTGTTGTCTGTGTAGGCTATATCATACTCAATTTACAGTTAAAAAAGATCTTTCAGCTTTTTATTAGCCATCACTGGATAATATATTGAAAGAAAAGGAGCACATTCACTTTGCTTTATGTCATCTAATCACAAGAAAGAAATAGGCCTGATCTCACCAACACTGGTAGAAAAGTCCTACAGACAAGAAGGGCAGAAGGAGTAAGCCCCATGACTCAGTCCACCAACTTCACTGGGAACTAAAGCCATCTCCATCAAATGTCTCCTACCCATCTAGCTGCCCTTGGTCTACTCTCTGTGTAGTTACAGCAGGGATGATCAAGAGAATAAAAGAGAGGAAAGGTCTGGCTCTACACTGACTTCAGGAGGAAACCTCACTTCCAACAACCAAACTGCAATGCATCAGATGAGACACAACCTTGCAGAAATATATGGGTCTTGAGAAAGACCCAAGTCTTTAGTCAAAGAGCCACCACCCTGCAGAAATAAATCCAGCCCACACTTCGCACAGTGTTTCCTAGCTGAAGAAGGGTAAGGTATTTACAGCAAAAATTTCAGGGCAGGGCTCAGGTATCCAGAAACTCTCCCTGGAGTAAATGACTTCAGCAACCTCTGAGCAGTGATTTGCATTAGCGATAACAAAAATGCATTAGACAAAATGCTAAGTTACTCCGAGGACTTGGGAGATGGGTGGTTTGAGCTGGCTGGGCAGAGTTAATAGGTACTGGTTTATGATCTTGGCTTTGGTCCCTCTGAATTGCAGCTTTGCAGCTGCGAGAAGGGACAGTAGGAGTGCTCCAGCTCAATGGGGAGATGCGAAGACTGAATTTTTAACTGAGTGCATTCAGCAGCACGGGGGTAGAAAAGGACATTTGCTTTCAGCACAGAGACCAGGATGGGGATACGGTGGCAGGGACCCACCTGCCAATTGTAATTTGCTCTCTTCCTTGTTTCGGGTTATATCTTTTAAGTCAGCGCAGAGCTTTTAAGGACTGTGTCCCATATCTAAGACTTAGCAGATTTGCCCACTTGTTCTCCTGTGCGTGTTTCTGGGACTCATAAAAGCGTCTTTAGTGCTCAAGTAAGTTCCCCTTCGAGGAGGGACTGTCAAAGACGGACGCTAATGTCATTAGCAGGTTACAAGAGGGAAACAAGAGAGAATTTGCTACAGATCCTCATTTCCATAATCTTGCCTTGACATCCTCGTTTGTCAGTTCTTAACCTCAATTCCTTAACCTCCAAATCTGTGGAGTCATTGACCTTGGGGATTTGTCTTCAAACTGACTTCAAGTTTTAAGGAATCTAAATTAGTCTCCCGGTGACAGAAGACAAAACTTGGTCTTTGCACCCAAATGTGAAAGACAGGCCCAGAGTGCAAGTGAAATCTTGCAATCATTTTTTCAAGCCATCTGCCCATCTGCAGTCCCAGAACAATATCAGTTCGGTGCTGGCTTCCTTCTATCTCTCACAGGAATAAAGAAATTACCATAAACAAAGCAGATCAAGGGTCTATTTAAGCCAAATGCAGCCAAGACACATTGCTTCAGAAGGGAGCAGGAACAAAAAAGAGCTAGAGGGGGAAGTTTCTTCCTACCTCCCATTAATTCCAGTTTGGCCAGTGGTGCCAGCCACGACAATGTAGTTTGGAGTGGATGGTGCTGTGTCCCTCTCCATGGGCACTCCGTTTCCAGGGTGTTTCTGCAGCAAACAAAAGTGATCACCACAGAGTATTCTGGCCAAAAAAAAAAACCAAAAAAACAAAAAAAGAAAAAGAAAAAAGAAAGAGAAAAGGGAAAAAAGCAAAAAGACCGCAGAACTGCTCCCTAACTGTGCAGAGGGGGGACAATACAAGAAAATAGGGAAATTAGGCTGGACACAAAGAGCCTTTTGGTCTCTCAGACCATTTCTGCATTGTACATGGCAGTCAAACCAACGCCTGAATCATGCTATTTATTTCAGGGTGTAAAGCCATTGTGAAAAGATGCATTATTTCCAAGAGTGTGCTCTGAGTTAGAGAGTGTGTGGCAAACTGGCAGGGCAGCTTGGCACAGGGATTTTCTGGAGCAGCAGGTAGAGATGAACAATGGGAGCTGGACCCATCCCCGCATGACGGGGAAACAGGGGGGGCAGAGAGATTAAATAATTCAGTGTCTTGGTTGATGTGATGCACAGAAAAATACCGCCAGGAGCCATGGAGCCAAATGCTCGGGTACCTCTTCAACAGATCAGAGAACATGTTTTGGGGGGGCAAAGAGAGGGAAAGGGGCACATCCATGTTGGGGAGCAGCTTGTGTCGCCAAGGTGTGAGCGGTGGCGTGCAGGCTGTAGAGAGGCTGCCCCTGAGGTGCCGAGAGGGGGGAAGGAGATCTGCGGGAGCCTCAGCCTCATTATTTTTGTGTTCAGCTGCCTAATTACTACGTGTCAGCTGTCTGTTGGAAGGAACGATGTACTGCAGCCTCTCGTTTGGGAATTTATAGTGATTAATGGGCCTGGAGGGAATGACTAACGAGGAAATGTTAGAATTAGTAAATATGCATCACCGTGCAATGAGTAAAACAGGGGACGTGACAAATGAGCCCAAGTATGTGAAGGATGTAAATGTTGCAGAGGGACATCTTTTGGGAGGCCTTGGGGACCCACTGAGACCAAGAGGAACAGAAGGATGGGAGCAACAGAGGTGTGATCCCATGAGTTGACAACATACCAAGTAATAAGGATCCTCCAAAGACGTTCAGACTGTCCTAGGCAGACCTGGAGGAGAAAACTCACCCTGTCATGGCACCTCAATAAGGACTGCAACCCTGTTTCCCATTCATGCTGTTGTCTCCTGGGGAGCACAGCAATGATCAGCAGAGTAATGGCCCTATGTTTGGGCGATCATGGCGATCTGTCTTACATCAGAACCTGGGTCTTTGGAGATACTTAGGTACAGCAAGACCTAAACCACATGGATTGTCCATTGCATGTGCAGAAATTGCATTCAGTTTGACGGTTTCAGAAATATTTGTCTACCAAATAACAGCTTTGCTTCATGCAGGAAATCTGTCACTGGCCCAACACCCCATGCTAAGTAATACCTGCAGGTTCAGTCTTATCAGCAAGGTCAACAGGAGACAGCATCATGGAAGGCCTTGGATTTTGGGGCTACTTTCTTGTATATTCCTATGGAAGAGAGACGTATAATCCCTCAGGAAAAATTCTACCAATTTCACCAATTTCTATTAGAACCTGTAAAAACATTCAAATTAACAGAGTTAAGGGAGAAAAGCAGCTCTTTTGCTTTCTTGGTCTAAAATTGCATTGAGCTCATCTGGCAATCACTGGTTTGCTGCAGTTGTCCATCACCAGCATCTTCTGGTGAGACGATTTCCTGAGCAGTCTATTGTAAGCCTTTGTGTTGATGTTGCTGTCTTCATGAGAAGAAGCTAGAACCCCTGATTCAAATTTTCCTGAGTTTTGGGTTGGTGGAAAAGCTAGAATTATATCTGCCACATAATTCTGAAATATGGTCTCCTTTGCACCTACCAGATCAAACCCCTCACTCCAAGCAGCTTTCCCATTTTATTTCAAGCACAGCAACATTATTCAAATTTCACCCAATTGAAATTGCAGCTGTTTCTATTTTTGGTGCATCCCTGTTGGAGAATAGGAAACAAGCAACAATTCTGCACTGTGTTTGGTGATCAGCAGTATTCTGCCTGTAAGATATTTTTCACTCATTGGAAACAGAAGTCAGGGGAGCAATAGCTTAGGTGCTTCTGCCCTTTAAATACTGCAGAACAGCTGTAATGGTATGTTTTCTCTACAATAGATGCTTCTGAAAGCTGAGGCAATTTTCAGAGGACATAACTAGATCATAGCTAAAGTTAAAGTTATGGAATAGATATGCAATCCTGTCCCAGCATACCTAAATGTAAAAAGAAAATTATTTGCAGGAAAAAAACCAACAAAACAAACATCTGCCTCCCCCAAACCAATCAACTAATCCCCTTTGTGAAAATTAAAGAATCTAAATAAGTCTTGCCTTGATTAGTGTACAGTATCTAAACCCCATAAAATGGAGGGTGAGAAAGGAGTGAAATAACTTCTGAGAGAATATTGTCATTCAGTCTGTGTATTAGCACATACTTAGCATGTACTCTGATTTGTCAAAAAACCAAGATGTAGCAAACAAGGGGAGTTGCACAACCCCAGAAGAGAGCTCAGATCCCATGGTTTGAGGAGCCTCATGTATATCTGGCTACATAAAGCTGGTCTAACCAGATCTAAACACATCCAATATGCGGGGCAAGAGCTTCACTCTCCACATTGACCAGCACAGGTCAGGTGCTCACTAGCTGGTTTGGAGGACTATGAAGCCAGATGAAAGACTAAGATGGGTTAAAGGAGGACTGAAGACACAAATATGATTAGTGGAGGTGAAGTCACTTGTCCATGGTCATGCAGCAAAATCACTATGGAGCTGGGATAAGAACTCATATTTCTTGACTTTCAAAATTATGCTTTACCTGCAGTGCTACACTTTACCTTCATGCCAGTGAAATTCATAAAGATTTTGGTCTTGGAAAATGCAACTATGGTAAAAAATGTTTTTAAAACTGTTTATTTTCATAGCATAGATCTAATTCCCAAACCCTACATCATGTAAGCAGACCCCTAAGTATAGACTGTCTTTTTGTTGTATTTTACCTTTTTTTTCTTCAATGTTGCACAAACAGTGTTCTGTCCAACTTTCTGCATTGATGTCTCCTGGTGTCCCACTCATCAGTCTGACTAAAGTCCAGACGGAGTTACTTAATTTTCTCTCCTTCCTGGCCACATTATTTTGCACCTGGAGCCTTGTGAGCAGGTATCTTCCACTCTCCAGGGCTGCTGCAAAGAAAATGATTGAAAAGTACAACAGAAAGGACAAAGCACTAATCATTTTTAGGGAGATGAGGACAGGAGAACTGATCAGAGGATGACTGTGAATTCCTACAGGCAGCAACAGGATTGCTCTGTGTTGAAAAGCACTTCAGGGCTTTGAAAGAATATCAAAACCACCAGTGCTGTCCACCTTAGTTGCCGACTGGCTAGTAATGATTTTTATAATTATGTTTTTCAAAAGAACAAATATGTGCCTCCCTTGTTTGTAGAGATCAAGATAAATTGAGACCAGCCACATACCGACAAATTTATTCGTTAGCTGCTTGACTCCACTCCTTCCGCTGACCTTGTGTAATTGGCACCAAAGTCACCAGAATCCTATTTTGATCATTCTTAAAGCAGAAATGGAAATAGGAAGGCCCTTGCAAGTGTTTCACTCCATAAAAACACTCACAAAGGCAAGTTTGGCAAACTGAAAACCTTTTCCAGTGCTCCCTGCAGGTGATGGGAAGTATCTCATGGACCCAAACGCACCTTCAGCAGCAGCCCAACACTGCCCCTTTCTCTGTGGACAATGATGTAGAACATTAAATCCCAGTCTTGAAACCAGAAATTTTCCCTTTTCCATAGGTCTATGGCCTTGGCCAAATGCCACTTCCCATCATTTGCAAAGGTGTGATGATCACTGCACACTGTGTGAAGGGAGAGGTCATTTCTCATAAGAAGGTATAGGTCTCAACCATGGCTGTGTCATGTTCTCAGGTTTCACCACTGGCAAAAACAGTTCAACACATTGAATGGTGAAAAATAAAACATTTAGTTGAAATATTATATACACGCTAATTTATAATCAATCCATCTCCGCATGAAATATTTCATGTCAATTTTCCTAATGATGGCTTTTGGGGGGCTGTATACACAGGGAGAAAAGACTTTTATTTTTTCAACAGCAAAATTTGATGTTTTTGAATCTACTTTTGCTGTTGGAAAATGACAGGATGGAAAATCCACAGCTATCTCTACTTGTAACACATCATGGTTAGGTGTGTGTGCATAGCACTTAACACAGCATAAAACATAACATAGCACATAACACATCCAGGTGGGTGTGCATATGGCATGGGCACAAAAAGTAAGTTTTAGAGACAAAGTTTGAGGACACAGAAACTATTGGAAAAGGGGGGTTAAATAACACTCAGATGGCACAAAGAAAGCTGTATTTCCATCATCTCATGGAAGGTTAAAATACAAAAGCCGATTTGCGGGTGACAATGACAACACTTGGAGGTCTCTTCATTTCTCATTGTCAATAGAGAGATTTGGTGCAAGAAAAAGAAACACAAGTCATTTGTGCTAAGAAGACAATATCCAGCCCTCAGCAGAGATACAACCCAGCTGATGTTTCTGAGTTGGAAGCAAGTGTAACGGGTCAAACATGCCACACGCTTTCCCCTCCTCCATCTGAAATTAACACTTCTTCAAAATTTTCTGGGAGCATGAAGATTTCAACAACAACAACAACAGCACCAACAGAGTTCCCCATATGCTACGTTGTTTACTTTAGGGGGGGAAATTGTTGACTGATTTTCATTTTGCCACATGTGAGATAAAACACTCTACTACCCTCTAATTCAAGAAAAATCTTTTAATATTCCAAGTTTCTCGTGTGATTCAGAAGGGAACTGTTTCTAAATGCCAGCCTTTCCTGCTTGGGGGGTGGAAAATGCTTGTTTCTGGCTTGGTTTAGCAGCAGGCTGGTGGCAGATTGGACTTTCCAAAGCAAGGTGCCTTGGGCAGTGACAGAAAGAGGTGCCCAACCCTCAGCCAAAATAGACCTAAATATCACCCAGAACCAGGGGAGGAAATTTTTTTAATAGCTCACCTGAACAGGCAAAATTATTTGCCAAATGTTCCAGCAATATCACAGTTACTGCAGACATTTCTCGGTGTAAAAACGTGGAATTGCCTGAAAGTGGGTCAGTTCTTGCCCTGGGAATCACTGGCCAAGCCTGACCTCTCCACCTCACACCTGGGTGTAATTTCCAGCAGCCCAGTCGCTGTTTCCAGTGAAATCAAAGCTGATACAGCCGCTGACTTCTAAGATCTCTGATAGGGAGATCTCAGCTGTGGTTACCAGCTGGGCTCCGCAAGTGTCATTTTCCAAAAAACCCATCTGCCACACTGAGGCTCCAGTAGCCAAGAATCTGCTACTTACTACCACAAAACTGCTCCAGATTTTCACAGGGGTAACTACCAGCATTTACATTTTGGGAGGGACAGAGAAGGTGGATTTTAGAAACTGTTACTTTTAGTGTTGAAAGGAAACTTTCATCTTCCTGCAGTGGTCCAAACCTGCCTTTTTCTCTGCTGTTCTCTTGTTGTGCTACCTCATTTTTAGATAAGTGCCCCCAGTTTCCCAGGACTATGGGCCATCTCATAGTTTTTATCTTGACATTTTGCATCTGTTTTTCTTTTTGACTCTAACTGCTGTCTTTGCCTTCAGCCTGGCTTCCCTTTTCTCGTATTCAAGCTTAGAGGCAGAGACAACCCAGCTGAGATTCACATCTCCGTGGACGTTAGATGTTTCCGAGGGTTGATATGTACATTGGAGCTAGTAGTCTATATTGCCTTTAGCATCAATGGAGAGAAATGAATGGTTAAGACAAGATTTATCTGACCTGCTTTGGGCATCTGAACTTAGCAGGAGGTAATTCCTGTATCACAAGCATCTCTTTTCCTCAGATAGCATGTGATGGAGACACCAATGTCTGGATAGATGACTTCTACCTTGTATGACTGAATTCGGTTTTAAAAATGTCCTGAATGTGCCTTTCCTTTGCCAGGATCTTGTTCTTCATGGATGCTTTTCTACACCCCTTGGCTCAAATGATTTACAGGCACCTGCTTTCCCAGGTGATGCCACCAAGGTGGATTTCTGCAAGGTCTGGCAAACTTACCCACAGTTATTGCCAGAGTGTCTGGTGTGAGTTTTTTTCAAGAGGCCATGTGAAACCTAAACAACCAGTAAGGACCTTATTTGAGGAGTATGGTCATTCAAACACAGGGAGGTAAGCCGCAAAACGAAGGATTGTGGATAGAAAAGGGGATTTATCATGATGGATGAAGAGCAGTTTTAGCTTAGGAGGCAGCTGGCTTCTTTGTGGCCAGATGGCCACAGGGTCCAGGCCAAACTTCACATCTTGACCATGCTTCAGTGTGATGGTTGCAACTGACTGAACTCAGAGTTTGGCCACTATGAGAATATTAAACACCCCAGAACGATTTCTAAAGATTATTAGATTAGTGTAGCACCCAGTTGGACATCTCAACACTGAGCTTGGAAAAATCGGAAACAGAAATCGAGAGCTTTAAAACAAAGGTGGTGATAAGAAGTGCTCTCCAAGAATGAAGCACTGACCCATTCAAATTGAACAAGAATGGAGATGTTGGAGCCCACCCAACTTGCAAAGAACTTTTCAAATGTACCAAATGTGGGCTCAATAGAGGTATTTTATCAAAAGCATCTCAAGACCTTCTGGTTCTCCAAATTTGGACCTGATTTTTGGGCCATCTCTATTAAATTCTCATAGACATGGCATATGATTATCCAGAATTACACCCCAAGCCACTGCCATAAAATCCAACTTGAGTTCCCCTTACACTAAACATCTCAAAACAGATGTACAAAAACCTGCTAGCAGTAGTAACCTTCAGGTTACTTTAGTAAGACAGCTGAGTGTGGTGGCATCTTGGGAACTTGCTGTCAAGTAAATTCCTGCTTTGGGGATGGGAGGAGGAAGGTGGGAACAAGGTATGTCCAAAGGCTCGTGGAAGGCCTGGCACCTATCTGCTCTGGTCATCTGGTATTAATCTGTAGCCAGGTGTCCGTCAAAGCTCCCAAAATCCTTCTGTATCCTAGAGACAGATGAGAGAGATTGTGCATGAAAAGCAGCCAGCTCTGAAAATTGATCCTGTGCACCCAAAAATCACGGCAACAGGAACCACTCACTTCCCTGCATAAATGCCCATGTATAATGTGTCTTTTAAGAGCTAAACACAATGACCTGATGAACCGTGCTAGCACAGAAGGAGAAAATAGGAAGATAAGTAAAAGTAATTATTGAATTAATAATTAATTATTAAGTGTGCTGACACGGCAAGCTATGATGGTGACTGAGGTGTACAAAACCTCTTAGGGGTGAGTAGTTCTACCAACTGCCAGTGCAACTTCTCTGGCCCCTGATGCCTGCAACTGGCTGCTGCAAATTGCACATTGATGCCTCCTGGTCCAGGATTCATCCATGGAGGGAGGACCTTCCTCGATGCATCTGCACTTAGTTAGTAGCTTGTAGACTGCTAAATGAGCAACAGACCTCAGCATGAATACGCATTGTCTGAGCTCGGCAGATCATACTGTGTGATAAAAGGGAGTGTTAGAAAAAACTGCTGTTCTTCAGTAAACATTGGAAAAGAAGACTGAAGATTAATTCAAACAGCTTGGATAACTGAAACAAGAGAAATGAGCTGAATATTTCCAAATATGGGCTACCTTACTCTAGTATCAAGCCAGCAGAACCTTGGGGCATGCAAGCCAACCAAGCTGCAACTCCCTGGATAACAAGGCCTTAATTAAAAGCTAAATTGCACATACATAAAAAAAACCACAGGGCTCACTTCAGCCACAGAGGTCATGAAATCACAGGCAATCATATGACAAACATTAACCCAAAAGGGTCCAGGGAACAACTGCTCTGCACACACTCACTCAACACAAGCCACAAAAACACTTCGGAAAAATGCCATAACGAGCTTAAGGCTTTTAGTACAAATAAATACAGCCACAAATAGTAACACCAAAGGAAGAGAGAAAAGGAACCACCAAGGGCTCTGGTCTTCTGTAGCAGGGATTTGTTCAGTGAAAATGCCAAATTAATTCTAAGAGAGAGACTATATCCAGGCCCCCCTCAGCCCTCCAACGCCTCACTTCCCTGCGTCGCTCCCGCAACAGCTCCTGCTAATCTGATCTGGAGGAAAAAGCCTTCTCCACTCCAAATCTGGCACTCATTTTACCTTCACATATAATCAAAACATGCCAGCCAGCACTTGAGATGTTTTTCTTTAATACCATTAGGAGCAATAACACACCATGTTCAACATCCCATCTCCAGCTGCTTTGGAGAAAAGCAAAAAACCCCAACTCAAACACCAAACTATGCACAGGGAGCACAGGGAGAGGAATAATTAGCTGATTTATGTAATTCCCACATTCAGCTCTGGGTTTTATTTCCAGAGTTGCTGAATGCCGACCAGCACTCTGTGTTTGATGGCTGTGACTCTGACCACCTTGAGCCATGATCCCACCTGGAGCAGCAGAAGTCCCCATGTGTATCGTGGCACCGAGGATGAGCACAGATGGTCCCACATTGTCGTTGGATCCAGGAGGCCAGTGCAGGGTGATTTATCTCTCAGAGCACACCAGACCCTGGGGCTCAGCTGGTGTAATTTGGGGGCAACCCAGCTACTGCCATGGACATCTGCTGAGGATCTGCTCCTCTGTTTCTGTATTATTTTTGCTGTTAGAGACCAGCAGCTTGCAAGAACAGCAGTAAGAAAACCTATAAAAGAGAGAACATTTAGATAGGGTGCACCAGGTGTGTTGTCCCCCCTGGTGTGCACTGCCTTTTGATTAGAAGTGAAATTCCCCCTTTGGCAGCTCTGAACCACCTCTGGCATGTTGTGGTATACAACCTGCCCTCACTGATTCTGGCCTCCTAATTTTGACTCAAACACACCTTTTAATGAACTTTCTTTATCTTTTCATTTCAGCTGAAGGCTTGCAAGACCTTTTCATTTGGAAAAAACACCGACTCAAAGCTCAGTATGGTGCTTGGAGATGGTGGGGTTGCCCATAGCAGGCCTCCTCTTAGCAGAAAGCTTCCTGTCTCTCTGGGTCTTTTGCCCAAATTAAACACAGCCTTCCCAGATGGCTCGTTGCATCTTCCAGGTATGATATGGAGTGACAAGCTTTTGTCCCAGGAGATAGGTAAACTAGGAGTCTCATAGGAACAAGCAGTCCGAGCAACTCCATGTTCAACTTCTGTCTGCAGGAGGGAACTTGTCAGGATTACACACACAAGGAAAAAATAAATAAATCAGATTTTGCCAAAAATTCCTGAGCTTCACTGTGTGGAAGGCCAGAGCCTTGCCAAGAGCAGGAAATGAGCATGTGGATGTACTCTTGAAATAAACAATGTCCTCTCGAATAGGCCACAAAACAATACAATTAAACACAGTCTGCCAGCAGAAATACACTTGGGACAATGCTTCCCAAGCCTCCCCTCTTCACCTACCACCATGTGCATGTTGTGGATGGTTTTCTGCTCTGGTTACTGAGATAGGAAGAAAGCAGCACCAGCAACACCCCTGTTAGGGCCGGATCCGGAGGCAGCACTGAGCAACGCAGCTGGATTTTCCTTCGCGGGTCCAGCCGGCTGGGATGTGGTCACACAGCTGTAAGTGAAGAAATGGTTGCTATAAATGAGTGTTGCTCTCCATCTCCTGACGTCAAGTGAAGCTTTGGCTGGTGAGCCCTGCCAAGCGCCAAGCTCTGGAGAAGCTCTCCCACCCCATGCAGCCCCCACGCACCCAACGTGAGATCGCAGCCGTCTCCCTCCCAGCCTGGTGCTGGCACACCTCCGCCTCCTGGCCTGGAGCTGCTGGGGATGGGGAAGATGCTGCCAGTAGTCACTTGCCCAAAAAGCCACTTTCCAGCAGCAGCATCTCGTGACAGACCCCAAATAGATGGAGGGAGTGGAGTGGTGCGTGTCCAGGGGACCCCACGGCAGGAGTGTTGTGAGATGCTCCGATGCACAGCAGTGGGATGGAGAGAAACCATCTCACCACCGGCTTTGCCCTCTTTTGCTTTTCAATCAACACCTGGTTTTGAGTTGCTGCTGCTCTTTATTCTCTTTATTTCTATTACTAACAGGGGAATGTGACACTGCATTGCTCCCTTTCATAGGGAGGGAGGAGAAGAGATCTTTGTGTTTCTTCCAGAAAAATAAAAAAAAATATCTCACAGATATGTCCTTCCACAAATAGTCAGGACTGAGCAGGAGAAAAGGTGAAGCCAGGAGAGGAGATGCAGGTAGCCCTCCTGCAGCTGAGATGCAAGATTGAAAAATGCCATTCCTAGCATATCCTTAAACAAACCCGTAAGAGAAGCCAAAGCCACCCCAAACTTTCCCCTTCAACCTATAATTTTCAGACAACAAATCGATCTTTTCACTTTTCCAAAGAAGCGAAGAAAAAGACAGAGAACTGGAAAAACCCTTTATAGAAATATCAGCTGTTCCTCCTCATTCCCACCCCCAGTTCTGTTTTTTGACAAGTTAAACTGAGGCCATAACTTATTCTGCTTTGTTCGACAGGGCTAATCACACGTGACTCTAATCACTCATGATGTTTTATTGATTTTAAGCACATTTAATCAGAAATTGGCTCTGAGTTAGATTCCTGCTAATTACTGAGAAGCAGCATTTTGAATGACTTCACAATTGGACTGCAGATTAGAATGGACAATATGTACTAAAATAATGATTCATGCATTCAGCTCCCTGGATTTATTTTGTTTATATTGGATTTTTTAATCTTTAAAGACATAATTCTGCATATGGGCAAGCACCATTTAAAACCCTTAACAAAATGGGCTTAATTTAACAGGCTAGGCTTTAGCCAGAGATGGGATGTGTGGGGAACAGTTTGTCCCCCACAACTGTAATTCTTCCTCTGAAGGTCCGTGGAGGTGCCTTGCCCATGGTGACACCACACACGGGTGGTGGTGGCACCGCTGGGAAGTGGAGGCTGCTGCCCTTTGGCACCCCCACTGTGCTCATGGCTGATGTTCCTGGGTGACAGTACTGATGGGTGGGCTGCACTTTGCAGGATCAGGCCCCTGCACTGAATCCAGCAGTTCTTCTGCCCTGAAGTCAGGGCGAGTTTTTCTGATGCATTGTCCCTATTCCCAGCCCCAAACCCTCCTGGAAATGCAAATGGTTCGTTAAGGCAAGAGGACCCCAGCTCTGAGAGGTTCCCACAGTGCAAAACCACCCTGGCTGAATTCAGCCACATCACCGCTGCTGAATGAATCTTTCAACAACAAGGGGTTGAAGAGTTTATATTTCCATATTCCTCAACCTAAAAAAACACCTTCTAATTGAAAATCAGATTATCACTGATCACACCCTGGTAACTGATTTATATTTTTTAGTAGCCACAAGTGTCTCCTCCCCATCAGTGCTTAGACTGGAGATCTGTGTCAAAGTGACTGCAAATACTCCAGTGACATTTTCCATGCTCAGAACCAGCTGTGGCCAAGCATGGACCATGTCTCAGCTCTGCAAAGCTCTCACTGCCTCCTGGAAAACACTGATCCATGAGCAACAGGGAAGCCAGAGGCCAGCAGACAGGCCAGGCTAGAGACTACCAGCTATCTGAACTGGTGGGAAACTTTCCTTCTAAACGAAAACAGAAAGTTTTCCATTTCCATCTATGCTATTTTATTTTTGTTAGAAAACAAGAAGCCACATCAGGGAAGGCTCCCACAGTTTTCAGCTGAAATTTTCAAGTTTTGAGTTATAAAGTTAAAATTTCCCATGAAAAAAAAAAAAAAGGAATTCTTTTTCCAACACAGCTCTACTAGGAATACTTACAGCAATCTTGCCAACCAATTGCTTTCATACAAAAACAAGCCCAAATTCAGAACGATGCACAGAACTCTCTGTGATAACCAGAACCTAAAAAGCAACAGCTCTGAAATCTCCCTTTCTGCTCCCACTACTTTCCGCAGGTCCGTGACACTACGATTCAGTGGGTGGAACTCACTCACAAATGATGTGAAGCCTCATTTTTACGGAAAACTGGGAAATTCACCTCAGAATCACCACCAGCCTCCCAGGGAACCAGTCTGTGACCTCTGGTTAATGCATCTATCATTGAGAAGTCGTAGATATCTTTAGTTCTTAAGTACTATTGCACTTTGACTATAATACAGCAAGACTACCCATCATGGAGGACACTGCCATATTATTATCACTGGAGAACAGGATTTAGAGGCAAAGAGAACTCTCACCTTGGTATAACTTCTTGCCTCTTGGAGTTGGGCCCCTTTAATCTTTCTTCATTCCTTCTTTTTGTCATTTGTTCATTCATCCTTTTGTTCCTTCTTTTCTTCTTTCAGCTGTCTTTCGTTCTTTCTTTCCTTTGTATAAAAATATAGATTTCAGATATGGTCTGCAAAAGCAAGAGGTCAGCCTTATCCACAGTACTTGAGACGTCATTGTCTGCCATGAGGGTTGCAAAGATGGTATGTGTGGTGATGTGTTTGGACTGTGTCCTGGCCGTGTGACATTGTACCTCTCAAAACTGAGTAAAGCCCTCAGGAATACTCTACTTCTTTCTGAGATGTAAAAGTCAGATTTTCTATTTTCAGTTTTTCCCTATATGCCTTCAAAATTGACTTCGAGGTCAAAAGACAAAGACCTAGAAAGGTGCGGTGTAGGTAGCACCAGTTCACCTCACATTGAGAATTGCTGCAGAGAGGAAGCCACTGGGTCCCAGGGTGCACAGTCTCAATGTACCAGTTTCAGAGGTCCTATGGATGTCCCTGGACTGAGCCTTGGCTTGCCTGTACTGACATTGCTCTCGTGCATAACACAGTGCTGACCAGGCAGCAGGACACGGAAAACAGGAGGAAAGACCCACCCCATGTCTCATGTTCAGTGGGTCATGACTCACCTACAAGGAAGATGGTATTGTGGTACACTGACATGACAAAACATCCACCAGAACATGGAAGGTGAAGGTCCAAGCTCCTATTGAGGATACCCATCTTCCTCCATCAATGATAGAGACAGCACTTGGAAAACAGCATCTCCAAGCTGTAGTCTCTCATCAGGACTATCCCTAGGAGAACTCCAACAGAGACATGACCTTTCTACACCTCCCTGGTGTGTAGTTTGTGTACCCCTGGGGAAAGCAGAGTGGAAAGCCCTGGAGTAGGAGCCAGATCTGGTGTTACTGTGTGGAAGTACACATCTATCCTCAACATGCCAGGAAAAAACTTCTCCCAATGTGTGCTCAAGCTTGCAAAGGAAGGTCACCTACCCATACAGCTAGAAGATAAATGAGGAACAGAAGATTGGATCCTCTGCAATATTTTTCCTTATGAAATCTATGCAAAGGGGATTCTGCATCAACTATAAACCTCGCCGCGTCCAGCATTACCGGGTGTAGGTGTTCACAGCCCTGAGAGGTGTTGCTTTAGCAGTTTTCTGAATGGGCACGAGCGACACAAAAGCAAATCTGCATTCTTCCACTCACTGGTTGACTCCAACTTCAGAGTTTTCAGTGAAAAGTACAGGCTTGAAATTATTCTGAAGTAACAGCACCTACAAGACTTTTACCAGATGGAAACCTGAAAAAAGATTACTTCTCAGATGCATTGCTCATTTGTTCAGAGTAATTAGTAGATGTAAAACCAAAAATAGACCCTTTTCTTTGATCCTCTCCAGTTGGATTCTGTGCGTAACGACCCAGAGCACGTCTCGATATTCTGCACTGAAGCTGCTGCAGTTTTCATTCAAAACCCAACCAGCACTTCACATCTCACCTACCAAAATGCAAATGAAGACAAGCCCCATCAAAGGACACCGGAGAGCACCAACATGTCCCAACCCCTCACATTTTTCACTGTCCTGGGGGAAAGAAATCACAGTTGGGCTCACTTACAAAATTTGCAGTGCCTCAATGATGAACCTGTACTGTTCTCCTGTGGTTATTTAATAATCTATTAAAAATCCACCCCAAAGTGAACAGCTAAGGTCCTTGCAGCCTCCTGAAGTCAATGACAGCCTTTTCTTTGACAACACTAGCTTTGGGATTAGCCCTTTATATATAGTCTAGGACAAAAGGGCGAGGAAGAAGAGTGGTTTCCAGGAGATGGGGATGAAGAGCTGAGCAGATGGGGTCAGGGCAGAGCCTGGCAGCAGGCACCCATGTATGTGTGACAGCCAAGGTGAGAGCTGGAAGCAGGAGTCCAGGGGGTGCCGGGGATGGGCGATGTCAGGAATACTCAACGCTACCAAAACAACCCAAGAGGCACAGGCTCCTACATCTCAGTTGACCTGGAAAAGCTCAGGTGCTCAGGTCCTCCTCAGGTGGCTTTGCTCCCCTTCACCGTGTTACCAAGAGCTGGTCCTGGCTACATGGCCCAGACCAAAGCAGAGAATGGGAAAGCCAAGACTCACACTACTGAAGAGCTCTCTCGGCTTGTAGCAAAGCTTCAGCACAAAAATACAGTCCCAGATACAACCAGCAGTAAATATTTCATCTGTCCAAGCAGCAGACAGCCAGTCAGCAGACGGCAGAGCTGCTCATACAGAACCAGTGAGGACATGGTCATGTTTCCAGCTGTACGTTTAACAAGCCTTGTTCTTTATGCTGAGCATTAGCAATGATATCCTGCATTAGAGATTAGGGTAATACTGTACATTATTTCCAGCAAGGGATTAATTAAATCTTAACATTTCTGAGAGGCAACCAGTATAAAGGAAGCCATTCATTGCAGCAAGATCCAAATTAACAAGTTTCTCATTTGTCTCTAAACTTGCTCCATGGTGGAATGAAATGCAAGCTGGGAACTGCCGCTTGGAAATGCTTTAAAATGATATGGGTTTGCTACCTCCAAAGATGCTATATGCCAAACACTCCTCCTTCCTCTCCAGCTCCTGCTGTAGGCTGTCCTCTCTGCACCCACAGATCCCTGCTCTTACTGAAACGGCCTTTGCTTTACCCTAGGAGCAGGTCCCAAACGTGGCAGCCTGCCAAAATGACCTCTGCAGTGTTTTGTTCCTGACACTCTTTGGGTTGTAGGGAAGCAGCTCAAAGTCCATGACACTGTGCTGGGAGAGAAGGAAATCACTGTTTGAGACTTAGCAGGGTGAGGGGACACAAGGGGGGGACATGGACATGTGTGTTGCTCCAACTGGCTGTAAAGAGGAGGTGTGGAGGAGACCCAGAAGGGATGAGGCAGCAGAGCTGATGTGTCCCAGAGATGAGAGATGGGAGGCCACCAGCCAACATCTTCAGGGGGATTTTTCCCAGGAAAATGGGACTGCTGTCATCAGAAAGCCCCAAAGCTGAGCAAAACACTGGCTTCACTAGGACTCTTCCAACCAGCAAAGTTGCTCACTGATTTACCTGTTGCCCATAGTGCTGATGGTCATATGCATGAAGCTATGGACAGACCTGGGGATCTCTGGGCCATTCACCACAACATAGCATTTTCCATGGTTTCTTGGCTTTTTGCAGGGTAGCTCAACAGCTGGGGCTGCCTGTAGCTGCTCGCTTCACTTTTTCAAAATCTTCTGTTTCTTGTTTGGGCTTGTTTAAACTCTCTTTCTTCCTGTTCACTTTTATTCTGGTTTTCGTCATCAAAGTCCTGATTGGACCGATGAGGGCTTTTGAGACCTGGAGGGTTTCCATGGGCCTGGCTTGTATTAGAGGGGGGCAATATCCCAACCGCCGGCTGAGTTTCAACATTCCCGTCTCTCCTTGCCTTGCTGAGGAAAACCAGGGGCACACACACAGCCTCCTGCAAAGACGTTCTCCCTTTCCAGTAGGATGAAACCAAGGTGGGGAAATTTTGACCAGAGCAATGGAGGGGGTTGGACTGGAGAGCTGTCACTGGCATGCTTGGAGTTGAGACTTTCAGCCTGATGATGATTTCTGCAGCCCATCCTCCAGAGTGGGATGGAGTGTTTTCAACCTCAAGAAAAGATGCTGCAACTGCAAGAGAGGGGTTGTTGTGGGTCCCCCTGGTCTGGGGCGGCTCATGCAGCCCCCCAGGGATCCCATCCCCGAGGCGGGAGGACCAGTCAGTGGGATGCAGAAAGCACCCAGTGCAGATGGGGGAGCTTTGTGCTCGCAGCCTTGCAACCATCCCACCTTGCAATCACAACCCCACACTCACAACCTCACAATTCCTCCTTGCAGTCACAACCCCACGCTCACAACCTCACAATTCCTCCTTGCAGTCACAACCCCGCACTCACAACCTCACAATTCCTTCTTACAGTCACAACCCCACGCTCACAACCTCACAATTCCTTCTTACAGTCACAACCCTGTGCTCACAACCTCACAATTCCTCCTTGCAGTCACAACCCCGCGCTCACAACCTCACAATTCCTCCTTGCAATCACAACCCTACACTCACAACCTCCCAACCATCCCTCCTTGCCACTCCAGCCCAATGCTTGCCTCCTTGCACAGTGGGGCTCTTGCACAGCCCTGCCTCTCCAAGCTGATTTAAGGCCTGAAGGTTTTCTTACCTGGGGATGAACACTGCTGGGACGTGTTAAAATTAATTCAAGAACCCAGTTTTTGACAGACTTTTATAACTGGAAAGTGCAAGGCTTGTTCACAGCACTAAACATCATTGTAGGCTTTATGAAACCTGCACCTTTGTGTTGCTAGGAACAGTAGTGCAGGTCAGTCACCATTCCCAAACCAGTACCAGTGCCATGATAATAATGTAATAAACATCATAAATCTGTTTTCTGCCCTTGACGGTTCTAGTACAGCTCCAACTAATAAAACTAGTAAAATGATGTGAAAGCCAATCGAATTTACAAAATAAACAATTGCATAGACCTAAGCCTGCTGTGTGTCCTACCTTAAATAACAACCCTGACGTCTTTCAGAATTTAGAGAAGAGTTTGCTCCTGGTCCTTCCCATGGATCAGGATCCAGGCCACCCTCACTTTGGCATTTGGAAAAGGGAAAGCCACTGGGTAACGATCTCCAGCATCCATTTAATGCAGGAAAGAGAGCAATGGTGCCATGGATGAGGGCCCACATGGCACAGCAGCACGAAAAGCAGCCTCGAGCCCTGCAACTGCATTGTAATTAACTCCCCCCATTGCCCTCTCCCCAGCTTTATTGTTACGTGTCCAGCTATCCAATATTAATTGCAATTACCCATGTACCTCATGTCCATATCATGTTTTAAGAGGTGTCATCGTGCAATTAAGCACCGGCGGCACGAGGCCGGCATTCTGCAGCGCCAGCAGTTTTTGCAAAAAACCACGAGATGGCGATGCAATAGAAATTTCCATCGAGACAAAAAGCACTTTGGGGTTACAGGGGAAGGCCTGAACCCCCTTCAACCCCCCCACCCCTCAGGCTGCCGAACCCACCACCAGAAAGCACAAAGCATGTACAGAAAAGTGAAGTTTTACATTATTTTTCTTCTTTTTGGGGGGCCATGCATATACTTGTTCTGCATTTATTGTGTATTTTTAAAGATCGAAAATATAACACGTTTTTCTTTTTTCTTTTTTTAATTTTTAGTATTAGTAGCTGCCTTGAAACCTCCTGTTAGAGCAGCAGCTGGATCCTGCTGTGACCAAGCGAGTCTGCGTGAAGGGGCAGCAAACTGCAGCCCTTTGGAGTTTGCTGCGTAATAGTCATTTAAAAAAAAAAGATTTTGCCTTTCTCTAGCAAACTACCCCATTTCCCAGAAGATATGTCCATCAGCGATAGCCGTGCCGAAAGGAATTTTGACACAAAATGAAAAATTAATTAAGGTTTTTAATTAAAATACAGGGAGGCATGGAAAATGGAGAGCTGGCTGAGGCAGCGCGTGTAGTTGCAATCCCAGTACCCTCTGAGCTCACCCCTTCCCCTGGGATGGTGTGACTGGGATGTGGAAGGTGGGATGAAAGAAGTGTGACTAGAATGTACAAGTTGATCTGAAGATTTCTCCTTTAAGAAACCTTATTTTATCACCTCATGTCTGCTTATAGTCTCCCCCCGTTACTGGAGACACATATCCATGGGCAGAGGTGCAGCCCTCCTATTTAACAATTTAATATTGAATATTGCTATGGACAGGCTTCAGGATTTGGGGTCTTACATGGCACTATCCCACCCTGAGGGACTCAGTAGGGTCGTACCTGCTCCCCCAAATTGAACAGCATATGTCCTGCCTAGCCCTGCTGTCAGGGATGGGGTCTCAAAGAACAGCACACAGGACAGTGGCTTGGAAACCTCCTTCCCACCCATCACCCTGGTGCGACGAGGCCCCGTGGTCATTCTTGTGATTATTCTCAGCACCAAGGAGTGATGTCAACAGTTTTATATGTGGAGAATTAAAACAACAAATTAAAGCAACAAGTATCAGGCTGTTTTCAACTGTTTGCAAGACGGAAGACACACGATCAACACCTCTGTTCTCTCTCTAAACACCCTCAGGGGACATATACTCAAACCCTAAAGCCATCAGCCAACGGTGGGTTTTTTTCTGTGACTTTTAGCACAATCCCATTGAAAAAAAATTGCCTGCCTCTTCTCTGGGTCTCTCCTTCCCCCTGGCTCCCACACTGAGGAGCATGGCTCCGGCTGACGCTACTAAGGTGGTGATGGCCACCGATTTACCCCGTTTGCCCTCAAAAGCAACCCTTACCTTGAAGCAACACCCACTTCCCACTGAGCCCTTCGGCATTACACAGGGACAAGGGGGCAGCTTTCACCTTCCCTCTCCAGGAGAGCAACACTTCTACTGACAACCCCAAATTTGGAGACGGGTGGCCATGCAGGGCTGTTTCTCTTTGTTTCATGGCACCCATTGAGCCGACTGAGGATAAAGCACCAAGGTTTGAACCCACAATTCAATTAGGATTTGCACAGATGCAGCTTCAAAGTGCCCTCATGAAAATTTGCCCTGCAAATTAAAGCTCCCTTTTGCAAATCTGCCCTTTAGGTTCCTACTTGAAAAGGGGACGGGAGACAGTTTGCGGAGATTCATTTTTCCTCCAGTTTATATATAACTTGCTAAGCTTTTTATTTTTTAAATGAGCTTACTATGTCCAATTTAAGTCAAAATTTAATGATCCCTGCAGTAATTCATTTAAGGATACAGCTTCAATAAACGCCATGGCATAAGTCAGGGAATAACTGTCCTTGTCCACAGCACAATGATTAATCAACTTCATTAAAATTAGGATTGGCTGAGGAGATTTGCATAATATAAGAAGACTCAGAGACCTCTCCAGGACTAAAACAGGCCCAAGACCAAACTTCGGGGCTTTTCTTCCCACTTTCCCAGGCCCCATGGCCTCACGTACCTTGAGAGCATCCAAGTCCAGAGCATCTGGCTGGCCTCACACATGGAGGTGGATAGTGGTCCTAAAAAGGGTTCAAAAAGACCAATTAGCACAGACAAGCAGGTTGTGAAGCACTTTAGGTAGGAAGACGATGTGGAAAACATCCTATATTTCTGGCAATTTAGGGGTTGTTTTTCAGTGCTTTGGTGTAGGGATGTTTTCTGGACAAGGCATTAGTAGGAGCAACCACCTGGAGTTATTTTATGTTATTTTATGTCCTCGCCTCCCCCTCTTGAGCTGGGCAGGGCCCTGGATGCCCACTCTGCTTAGCCAGCGACCTGAGCCACGCCACAGCCGATGCTGAGAGCAGCTTAACCCCCGTGGCAGGTCAAGGAAAGCAAAAGCAGCCCAAGCTGCTCGGGGTGGCTCTGCACCCCCAGGCCCCACAGAGCAGCACCCCGGCACGGCCCGGGGCCACGGTGCCAGCACAGCCCCCTGCCACTGGGCTGCCAAGTCGGGCTGACCAAGCCCCCGCGGAGCCCACATTACTGCCACGATGACCCTGTATGTAACACCGGCCAACCATGAGGGACCAATTAGATTTCTGGATCCAATTAGCAGCAGCTGTGATTTGTGTGCATGCCTCTGTACATATGGCTATGCTGAACTTTCCTTCAGTTTCAAATGTCCCCGTATAGCGCAGGCGAAATGAGAGGAAGGACCATTTGTCTCGTTTTTTTCTGAGAGCCTTTATTATGATGGACGAGGAACCTTTTACATCATTCACCAACTTGCAAACAAATTAGCTACCTTCATCACCTTCCCCTGATAGCGGAGCTGGCAAGCGATGGCCCGATGAGCTGTTGGGGAGTGGGTAATGGGTGCGGGGGGAGGAGGGGGTGTACAAGTGTTTCATTGGACATGATCAACTAAGTTTGCTGGAAATAAAATATAAGTGAAGTCAGATGCTGAGGGCTTAAGTGTCCATGCATTAACCAAGATGGTTTCCATCTCGTGGAGCAATTTGGGCTCTGGCCATTTAGGGCGGGACAGGAATTGTTACTCATTTTAATGGATGCTGGGCATCCAAATCCCCCTGGTGGGATTGAAAAAAAATCTCATCCCTAATTTCAATGTGCCTCAGTCCCTCACATGCAGCCAACTCTCGCAGGGTGCTCCGGGAAGCCAGATAAAAGTGTTACTGGTATTACCCATAACGATCTTCGATCTCCTTGAAGAGATTGGAGCAGGAAGAAGAGAAAGGAAGGTCCAAGGCCTGTTGACAAAATGACAGGCCGATGAATAGAGCTGGCTCCCTCTTCCCCATCAGTGGTTTCAGCCTAGAAATAGAAGATCCCATCAACTGCATCCCAGCAGAAGTCCCGTGCTCAGGACTGTGCATGCAATGAGACCACGGCACTGATGGCTGCAGAAGGGGAAGATGCAGATTAGTGCACGTCCTGCTGCTAACAATCCTGGTAAAGGCAGTGATGCTGCGAGCACCGGGGAGCAAGGCTGCAATGATAAATGGCTGGGAGTTAATGGCAAGGCATTCTGCAGTCTTGCCCAAGGGGTCAGCCCCTTTCTTCTCCATCTACAGGGCTTTCAACGGCAGGCCGCCGTTCTTGGCAGGCGGTGTTGATGATGGAGTGGATCACCAGCTCCAGTGCAAAGGGAGAAGATAAAACCATTTTACAGGGTGCTTTAAAAAAAGAAGTCGTCTTAGCTGTTAAAAAAAAAAAAAGGCAGTGTTGGAGGAGACACCCCCTGTACACATGCATAGCCTTGACAAAATTGCACTAGAAACGAGGCACTGAATCGTTTTATTGCACAGTAAACAATTCGGTATCTCTGTCTCCTGCAAGGTTTGGAAATGAGCCCTTTAAAGAGCAGCCAGCCAGCTCTGGCTCCTGGGGATGAGCACGGGGAGGGGTTGCGTGTAAATTAGGAAAGGAGGAAAGAGGCTGAAGGTTGTATGACATCACTCCAGATCATGTCTGAAAAAAACAAGACTTTGTCCCTGTTTGGGTGAGAAGGGAAGGGGGCAGACCTGGTGGTGATTGTTCCCCATGACTCCTCTTATGGCTGGTTGAACCTGTGTTGCCTTGGTTGGGAGCAGGTAAAGTCGAGCAACATTATCTGCACAGGGAAAGGATAAAGTGGATGATGTTTTCCATGGAAGTTGAAAATTCAGCATAATTAAACTTGATCCTTGGAAGAAGATAAACATGTTTGAAAACCCAGCCCAAACGCTGAAGTTACAGTAGCTGATCCACAGAGAGGAAGAACGGGTTTGTGGTTAAGGCACTTCACTGTGATCTGAAAAATCTGGGTTTAATTCCACCAGCCACAACCTCCCTGTGTGCTCCTAGACAAATCACTTCATGTCTTTCTGCCCAGCTCGCTGTACAAAATGAGGGCAATAGCTTTTCCTTTTCAAACAGACAGTCCTTACCATGAAGAGCTTGCGGTCGTAGCGAAGTCTACGCGCTGCAGATTGAAGCAACAAGTTTGAGGAGTCCATCACCTTGATAATTTTATTCTTCTTTGTGGAAGGGGCTGCATTCCCCGCTTGAAAGCAGAATATTACATCTACAGTCCACTCTTCTGTGTGGGTCAGAATTTGAAACCAATTTCTGTATTTAAAAAAAAAGAAAATAATCACAGCACAAAAAATGGCTTAATTAGCTTTGTAGACAGCCAGTGTGAGTACAGAATACCCCGAGCGAGGGTCCTCTCCAGCCAAATACCCTCCTTTAGGGAACTTGGCATTCCTTCCAGGCTGTGTGTCAAGGAGACTGAGCAACTTTACATCAACACAACATGGATTTTCCTTCTACCAAACTACTCTGCAATCTGTAATTTTTAACCTCACAAGTTTGAGATTGTACCTTAACATTTGCAGGAAGCAGATGGCTTCTGCATACTGCCAACCTGTTGTTACAAAAGCATCTTCCAAGAATTGTTTTCTACCCACAGTCGCTAACCATAATTAACCTTTCATTTGATTTAATAAACAGGAAAAAATATTTGCCATCTCATATTAATAAAGAGAGCTCTTCAGGACATTTCTCCCCCGTCCCCCCGCCCCCCCCCCTCCGCTTCTAGAACGTAGAAGCTGCGGTAATTTTTTTGTGCGTTTATTTTATTGCCTTTCATACTATTTAGGGATGCAGCTTACCTATGCAGATTAAAGCTATGAAGGACAACATAATAGTGGATGCACAGAGCACCTTCTGGCACAGCACAAAATGACCTCTTATCTGAGGAAAAAAAAATGCAAGATGAAGTGAGAGGACCGACTGCTAAACCCAGGGCAGAGCTGGAGAGCAGAGCTCACCGACAGCCCCAGCGATATCAAGGGAGAGAGACAGCTACATTTTACACTTTCCCACACTCATAATTTTAATGCCTCACAGAGTTTTAAGTGATAATAATAGTGTCCTGTAGTGCTTTGACCTTTTCAATATTCGGAAACTTTACTGACCGGTCATTTTTTGGATGGAGGGCTCTCTCTGTATACACACCACAGGGACAGACACCTCCAAAGTGCCTCAGAGAGAGCTAAGTGCAAAGTGGTATTATTACCATGATTTCACTAATGAATGAAAATGAAGATGTTGGCTAAGACTTTCCCCCATATTATGGGGGAAATTAAATGACAGACGTAAGTAAAAAGCTGGCATGGGGGACCAAAGTACATCTCTCAGTTCCTGATGGGTAGTTGCTTTGGCTTAGAACATCAAAGGCTTTCTGAAGAGCTGAAACTATAAAGGAAATATTCTCTTGGCTTAACCAATTTCCATAATGGGGATTAGGGAACACTCTCCCTGCTAGGACAGGAGAACTTCTTTTTTAATTAATGTTCCTTGTAACTGTTGAGTGGTCATCAACCGTTAGTATGATAATGCACCCTTGAAATTATAAATACAATTATGATGATAACTGCTTGGCTATAAAAAAATAAAATAAAATCATATACATACAAAGACTGCAGTGGAGCCTGGGAACCGATTCCAAGAGACGTCCTCAGGTCTTCTGTTTTGTCCCTGGTTTTGCTGGTACGGAGGAGTTTCGCTCCCATTTGCTGTTGGTATCTGCCAAGATTGAAATGAATCAACTTGAATTGAGATGGATGCACATCAAATTAATGCAAGCCTAAGGAGACTGACACTGTAGCTGAAAACCAAAAAATCAAATAATTAAAAAAAAATAATTATATTTTGCTTTCTGAGGCTAAGAATTAAACAAGCAAAACTGAAGATCTCAGAGGCAACTCTTGTTTTTCAGTAAGAATAAAAACTCTGTCTTTCTATATACATTATGCACCTGGGAACCACCAAACATTTGCAGTGTTTTCTCTGCACCTATTACCATCTCAGGCATTGACCGACACATTTGCTTGACCAGAATACAGCAGCAGACAACCACCATTCTATTAAAGCTGCCATTTCTTTCATTATTTCCAGAAATTAATTCTTCATTTATATCAGACTTCCTTTTGTGATAATTTTGTCCTAATCTTGGTTCAGAGAATATTTTTTTAGTGTTCTCAGATTTTTCTCCAGATTAGAACAGCTTTTAAAAAAAAAATTTCCATTAATAAATTGTTATTTTCCTCCAGAGGTTGTGATCATAAAATATGCATTGTGATAGCAATAAACATTTTAAAAATGCAAATATGGCTTTTACTTGTATAGATCTCAGTGAGATACAAGGTAGAAAAAAACCTGGATCGGTTATCTTTTAGATGACACGCTACCTTTTTGCATGATACCTTAAATCCATTTCAGCTCAAGGTGCCCCCACCACTTTGATGATTCAGAAGTTTGGTGCTACACTTGTCCTTGGAGGGCACTTTTATTTTTTAAGACCCAAACCCAGTTTACAAGGTCTGACCAATTACATTTATTTTTCTTTCCAATTCAGTTTAAGATTCAGGCTGAGGCTTAGATTTTGACCCTTTGAATTTCCCTTTTCCTGGCCAACGTCTCAATATTATAATTATTTTAACATAAAGGGATTTTCTTGCTGTTGTTTCTTGTTTTGCCCTTTTGGTTTGTTTAGCTCTTTTTTTTTTTCCCCTACAGGACGGGTTAAACATTTGCTCCGAGCACTTTTAGGATTCATTGGATGCAGCCCAAATCCACAGGACAAACATTTTGCTGCCCCAAGAGCCCAGAGGATCTGTAATCTGCGGCTCCTTTCACTACCCTGGCAGCCGTTTCAAGCCAGGGCGTGCTTGATGGGGTTTTTTTGGAAGAACACACTTCCATTCAAGGGATGTTACAGCAGAATTTGAGCAAGGTCTGCGGTGGTCTGTGTCCGAAGGCAACAAAGCCCGCTTTCTCTTCTGGGTTTGGGTTTCTTTTCAACACTTACCAACTTTGTCTCACAACACCCTTGAGAAGGCAAATGCGCTTTTTGTTCCTTTATTAACAGGCGAGGGAACTGGGACATTGAAATCCCAGCCCTGGGAGATGCTCTGTGAAACGATGGGGGCATTTGGGTGGGATATCCCAGGAACCCCACAGCCCCTGCTCACCTTACCCAGCCTAACCTCCTCTCCCTAATTTATTCCCCCAGGAATTGAGAGCCACAAAGCTTTTGGAGCACTGCTGTGGCAGAAAGGCAGAGGATTTATCTGCTGTTAACATCTTTGGGGAATTATTTTTTGTTCCTCTCCAGCCTGCACACAGCCCTGCCATCGCTGCCACCCTGTGCCAATTTTAAGGCGTTTAGTTCTACAGATCCCCGTGCAGTAAACAGGCTCTTTTCATCCCATATTGCAGACAGCAGCTACGGGAGAGGAAGATTTATGTCACTTGCCCAAGTTTGCCCTGGAAATCTTTGGCAGAGATTTGCACCCTGGTCTCCAGCCTCACACTACAATTAGGGACCATCGCTCCCGTCAGCCCCTGGCTCAGCTTCAGCCTCTCTTCTCTCAAAGCAGGGATGGGGACCATTGCCATCTTTCGCCATTTTGTCACTGATCTCACGATATTTTATTTTATTTTATTTTAAACTCCCTCTCTTTGAAGTGGTTTGACGGTGTGGGAAACTCCACTTTCATTAAAAGGAGAATTAAGTTGTGGACAAAAGGCTGAAGCAGAAAGACTAGAAACTGTAATGCTAACAGAAAAAAATCACCATTTTTTAAAAGAAATCTGCTGCTCCGAGGGTCATCCCATGATTTACATGGAGTGACTCATGATTTTCCAGCACAGTTGCTGGGCAGACCTTAAAGATCACCGCCTATGTGGGAATACTAATTTTAAAAATCATTCAGCTCCTCATCAGATGCTGAGGAGCACGGCGCGTTTTCATTTTTCCTGCACATTAGCCAAATTAAATCAAAATAAATATCAATGAAAATATTGCACAGGACATAAAACCCCATCCATTTGTGCTCCATCCATATGCTGCTTTATGAGACGCTGGGTTTCACTCCTGCTCTGGCTCTCCGCTGCCAGCCTGGAGAGCGCAGCAAGGCGTGGAGTCCCCGATGTGCTTTAGGCATTCATCCCTCAAATACCGCACCCCGGGGCCTGCCTGCATTTTTTTTGTTGTTGTTGCTGTTCTCACCACACATCTTCGCCAGGCTTATTTCTGCCTGCAGGCACCAGCCGTGCCCGGGCTAACGCTTGCCAGCCTGGCTCCAGCCCCGGCCACCGGCTCGGGCTGCACCACCGCAGCGGGATCAGCCGTAAGGTGCGTTTCTGCCAGCAAAAAGTACAGTTCCTGCAAGGTGCTCCTTTGATTAATTATCTTAGGGTGGTTTGGACAAAGTAAGAAAGGCTGGGAAGTTGTTTCTTAGGGAATGGGAGATGCTGGCATTCCCGCAAAGCCAGGCACCAAACGCCCGCTAAAGAAATCATAAAGCAGAACTCAGGATTTAAAACTGCCACCAACTTGCCTGGGCTCCAGAGCAGGAATAGTGATTTCTGCTCCTAAAAGCAGCGCAGTTTAGGGTAATGTGATTAGACACTCAACATTTTCCCCCCGCTCATTATTATTTAGCTCCCTCATTTGAATGCTCAGGTTTGAGGGAAGGGGGATTGCTTGGAAATTACACACGCAGCCAAATTTCTTCCTTCCCCTTTGACAGGGCAGCGCTGATGGTTATTGTTCTTTTCTAGCTGCATTACGCTGTCCTTGATTTTTGTTTCAAGCAGTCTAATGGCATGATGTCAAATCCTGCTAATTGGTTTAGGATTAAAATGCAGGGCCACATCACTCTCTTGATTAACCAGCAGCAAAACTGCTTTTGTCTAATGATCGTTTCAGAGGAGAAAGAAAATAAAGCATATAAAGGAAGCTTCAGGCTTTTGTCAGTAAAAATACATAGGATACTGCTTTTTCTTTAAAAAAAAAAATTGCCACTGCTAGGCCTACTAAGTTTTGACTTGTAGCAGTTAAAAAGCAGCCCTGCAGGGAAAGATTGCTTCCTAAAGCGCAGACACCCTGCTTTCATCCAGCATCCAGCCCCTCGCTGCACTGCACCAGAGCATCCACGGCTGGACCTTCTCATATTTAATAAACCAGCAGCAAAAAAAAAAATCAATGGGAATGTCTCAGCCCCATTTCTGGCCTCCTCTGACACCTAAACAGCTCCAGCCCTGACTGGGCTAAATAACCCAGGACCCAGCAAAGGCAGCGGCGGCTGGTGGAGTCCCTGGGAGATGCTGGGAGCTGCAGACACTGTTGGGGACCTGAGCGGGATGCGGGATGCCCCAGGGCTATAGGGAGGGGTATAGAACCCCCCAGCATCCCCCTTTACTCACCTCACAGCCACAGAAATTAATTCTGCAGCCTGAGACGGGGCTGTGCTTGCCGGGACTGAGCTCACCTGTTGGGTGATTAGCACAGAGCCGGGACAAGCAGTGTTTTTCACACTTGGCAGCGAGGATTGGGGATTGTTGGGAAGGGAAGGCAGGGATGCGTGGTTCAAATTAAAACAGGGACGGAAGCAACAGCAAACCACTACTTTGTTATCCCTCTGCTAAAAAATACAACCCAACAAACCCACAAGAAAGTCCCCCCTATCAACCCCCAAAGACTCTCTCCGCCTGCACTGTTTAATCTCTTTGGCTCCTGTTTTCCCTGACCAGCTGAGGGATTTAATTTCCAGGGAATTAGACGTCTGATTCAGAGTATTGTTTTGGGAGCCACGCACACGATTTGCCACACACAGTCCTGAAAGTCACCGGCAGACTCAGCGCTCCCAGCACGCTCCCAGCCCGGCCCCGCTCCACCGGGAGGTGAAAGGGATTTTATTGGGAAGGTTTTGATGCATTTGGCATGTCTTTGAACCTGGCTCCCCCAAAGGGAGAGAATGAACTCAGGCGGAGAAAGAAAAAAGGAAATAAAAGGGCCCTTCCCATCTGCCCGGCTGCATTCAATGGGGAGGCTTTTTAAAAGGTATAATAGAGGTTTGTGTGTTCCTGCTGAGATTTGTTCTGGTCAACTTCTCCAGCATGCTCAGACGGGGCGGGCTGGTGTGCCCTCGGAAAGAAATTATGGTCAGGGTTTGGTGGGTTTTTTTAAAATTTTTTTTTTCTGCTGTAAGAAGTGTGTGCCCTGCACACACGTTGCTCTCACACAAAAGCCACTCGAGCCAGCCCCACCAAACACAAAAGTGTGTTTTATTCTGGGTTTCCCCCAGCAGTGCAGTTAAGCCCAGTGTTCCCAAGCGTGGCATTGAGGGAGCCAAACCCCAGACACCCCTGCAGGGTCCAGCCCAGGTTTTCCTAGAGAGCATCTCCGAGATGCTGGGGATGAGGAGCAACTTAGAGCTCAGCCCGGTTTTACAGTATCCCATCATGGAGGTAAATCACCAGCAACAGTGGCTGTACTCCAGAAGTTGTCCTGCTCTTTACTGTGCTCTGCAACTTGTTGGTGCAATTGTTAAAAGCCAGGTCAGATGCAAAGCTGATTTTAATGTGATCCTGGCCCCAGCACAGACAAGATGACATTTAACAACACTAAACGCTCAAGAATGGGCCCTGTGTCAGCACTCAACAGGTACAAAAAAGCCTGAGAAGTTCTTGGCTGTCATGAACAGCTTTCTGCTTTGCAAACTATGATAAAAAGAGTGGAAATATGTTTTGTCTGCTCTTCCCTGACTCCAGGACTCCAAAGCAGGAAGATGAGAACATCCTGCACACACGTTAATTAGTCATTCCTTAAAACCAAATGTCACAGCGCTCATATTTAATTCTAAGAACAGACTGATGAATATGTACGTATAGTTATATTTCATTTACATACTCTGGGATTTGTTAAGAGACGCCTAATAAAACCATCTAAAATGAATTAGGTCTTCTCCCACCAGCATTTATTTTGAATACACATATATCAGAGGAACATTCCCAATACTGTAATAGGAGATTTTCACAGAAACAAAATGCATATATTGCATTTCATAGGGGCAGATAGTGAGTTAAAGCAGCCACCCTCTAAATGGGATTTGATTTTGATGTAGCGAACACACAAAAATGGGGCTTGAGAGGCAGGAGTGAGGCAGTGATTAGGTTTATAGGAGCCCAAAAAGGCTGAAGCTCAGCACCCAGAGGGCTGTAAGAAAGTGTCCACGTAAGGGAGATGTTAAAGGAATTGAATTATCTCATCAAACCCAGCAGAAAAGAAAAATCCCTTTCGGACTTTTGCATCTCCTTATTTTCAATTTCCCAGTTCTGCATCTAGTACCATTTTTAAAAAAAACATTTTTTCTCCTTTTCTCAGAGCCCCCAGCCCTGGAGCAGGGTGCCATCCAGGTAGCTGCACTCAAAAAAACCCCTTTCCATTCCAAGAAGCCTCTCAGGGTTTGTTTTTTTTTTTTTTGTTTTGCTTGTTCGGTTTTTCTTTTCCTTTTCAAAACAATATGGTTTATAGGAAAAACACTGTGGGTTTGGTTTGCTATTTTTTTCCCCCCTCCTAACTGCCTTGTACACCCTGAGCTCTCGGGGGGGGGGGGCCATGAAAGCGTGGCTGCTCGTCCTGGCGGGCACATCATCCGTTCGACAGGTCCTGCCGCGGGAATTCAGCTCACACTCCCGCTGATGTGTGAGTCTGGAACAAATCTGGCTCACTCGCCCCGCGTTGGCTGGCCTCCGTAGGGCTAAGAGGAGTGGAAAGCAGTAAAATCTCCTTTCAGTCTATAAAAATCTGCAGAGATATTTGGAATGTGCAGAGGGAGCAGATCTCCAGAGTAAACCAGAGCAATGATTAAAATAGTCACTTTTCTGACCATAACCGCAATTTAAATACTGCGGCTTTTGTTTGCAGAATAGCTATGGTTTATATTCTAGTGACAGTCACACAACTCCAGGGGTTGTTTTTGGAGTTAGTGGCAAAAACATGTGGTTTGAATTTAAAGTCTTAAAGTTAGAGGATCAGCGTTACTCCAGCAAAGATATTGCCAGTGTCTCTGCGAGTCATAATTTTAAATCATCAGGAACCTGAACACTCCTCATTAAATGATTAAAGGGAACAGTAATGAAAAAGCTAAAAGAAAGGATAAATATACAGCCATATAAGCAGGAACATCTATTTTCAAAACAGAAAAAAATATTGCCATCCTGACAAAGGGCAATAAACATCTCCAACTAACTCACTTCTTTCTTTTCGGATGAGAATGCGATCTTAATAAAGCAACAAATTTTAGATGTCAGGGTAAGATTGCAGCTTTTCTAGACTAGGACTAGAGTATTCCCATAAACAGGTTATTGCTATAGGTTCCAGCCACAATTAACTCTGTATTTATGTCCCACTTTCTGAGAATAAAATGATCCCTGAGGAACGGTGCTTTGGTGGTGAAGTTTTTTGTTGGGGTAGCAATTCCCTGTTTCCTCACTGTGAGCTCTGCGTTTGCATTTTCCCCAGTAACAACTCAGCCCTCCCAGATCTGAGCCTGTTCCCTTCATCCCTCCCAAAATAGACAGTGGGACACGCAGATTGGAGACTCGCTGGTTTTCCAGGGTATCATCAGTATCAAAGGGAGAGGAGCCAAGATACCTTCCTTCCCAGCTCTAGCTGCATCAATTTTGTCACCCATTTGCCCTCTCTCAGTGCAAGAACATACCTCAGCTGAGCTGCTTCTTCCTTCCTCAAAGTCAGTTGGGTGATGGCTTGCCCAGTATGCCAGAGCCATTTTGACCAGTTTCAGGAAGTCCTGAAATGGGAAGGCTCACAGTTACCAAAGACGTTGCCAGTCAAACCCTGGGTAGGTGGGTTGCAGGTTTGGTCTTTCAGTGCCTGTTAGGGAGAAAAAGTGAAAAAAAATCAAAATAAACAAAGCATTTTAAAAACGGTTAAATGTGTTGACTGAGGCATTGTGCAGTAAATATAAATATAAATATAAATATAAATATAAATATAAATATAAATATAAATAAATATGTGATGCTTCCTGCAGAAGGGAGAGCCTGACTGTATTGATATGTTGTCAAGAACATAAGGGCTATATTTGAAATGTAGAAAATAATCTGGTGAGTCATCTTCCACACGCTTTGGCTTGTGATCCTCTCCTGGTTTTGCTGTGACCCAGGAGGGAGGGCACAGCACCGAGCCCGAAAACAGTCAGTGAGATGACGTGGTGTGGCTGCAGGGAAGGGCACCCACCCCATCCGCAGGCGTTCACGAGGGATGCTCAGAACAAGTCTAAGAAATGCTGCTGTCACAGGCGTTGTCGTGCTTTTCTTTCAACAATGTGCCACCACCTAACAAAATAAGCAGATTAGAAGAATACCCCTCAAAAGAAGTGATGATAATAATAATAATAATAATAATAATAATAAAAAAAAAAAAAGTCGGATGGCACATGAAAATGCAACTCCCAAAGTCACTGCGTTTCTGGATGAAGCAGCCATGTGTTACCTTGGATTATGTACCGAATCAAGAACAAAATTAGAACAAGAAACTGGAGGCACACGCATTAAATATGAAAATGAAATTTCGGGTTGTAACATTTGCAAATGTAAAACAGGCTGTTCAGCCCTAGGCTCGGTTACAGATGACCTGCCTGTGGCATCTTGTGCAAACTCAAATCAGTTACTTACCTCCCCAAAATGGCTCTTTTCTAGAAGATCTCCAGGGCCAGGACATTTCTTCTGAAACAAGATTGCTGTGGTTTGGCCTGAAATTGTTTTAATGCAAATGGATCAAGGTGGGCACCCAAAGGGTCTGGGCCAACAACTTCTCTTCCATATGACTTTCCAGGGCTCTTCTCTCCCAGCTGCATTAACAAGATGCTTTGGGGGGGGGCAGGAGGGCTCACAGCATCCTATGGGCACTGAGGGGTGTGGCAGGTGATGCACCGCTCCCCAAAATCAGGTCCTGGGCACTTAACTCCTCTGCAGGAGTTGGAGACACCCTCTACTCTTCTGACATCCCTAAATATGAAATGCAATTCCCAAGAGAGAGATGGTGCTCATGGTTTTGTATCTGCCTTCTTGGAGATGGTGTCTGACAGTCCTGGTTCACCTTCTGCTTTTCCACGATTCAGCACCAAATCCCTGTGTCTCATCTGCACAGGCAGCTGTTAGTCAGGTTAAAGGAAATTTGAACTTATATATATATATACTATATGCACACACACACAGATATATATGTACAATTAGATACATGAGATTGCAAGATTGCTATCTAAACTTCTGTGATACTAAAAAGCAGTTCCTCATCTCTATTTCACCAAGACATGACATAGAGGATTTTAATGAACACAATACATGGGCTACATAAAGGTAATTTTCTCTTCATCCCACCAGTCTCCTGCCCTTACCCAAGCCTGACTATCTCACATACACCAGAGGGCTTTTTGTGAATTACCAACATACTATGGTCATATTTAGGATATCAGTTATACTTTATATGCAGCTTATGATCTCCTTTGCTACCAGTCTTAAAGCATCCATATGTGGGGCCTTAATAACACAGGTGCCTGCCCAGGTGTGTTTGCAAGAGCAAGCCTTCTCCCCCAGTCTGCCGTCTCTCATCTTGCCATGATTTCATTTTGCTTCATGAGTTTTTCCATCAAAAGTAATGAACATTTTTTTTTAAAAAAAATTGATTGAAGTCTTAAGACCTATGTATTAAGATACTTTTTTTTTTTTGCACATTGGAATGAGTTATCTCAGAGATGCGTCAAATCTGGCTGTTTCTTAATTTATCTTCTCAGTCCAACAGCCAGTTGGAATCACACATGGGCCACCACGACCAGAGGGTTTGGTCTCAGCCTCAGCTTTATGCAGAAGAACTGTCCCTTTCCATTCTGTGTCCATACGCACATGAATTATACCTACACCATAGATGCCTGTTAAACAGTAGCAAGGACTTCAGCACATTCACTAAAGAAGTTGTTTCTTAATGATTTCTCCATGCATGGGAAAGTAAGCAAGTGCTCAGTCTAGAAGTAACCCCAGGGCCAATTTGGCTTTATTCTGCCCTGCCCTCAGTATATTGGTGCTTTGGAAGTGATACCACGGTAAGAGGGATGGTTATGATGCTGCATAAACCCCATTGGTGTGCTACCAGATGCCTTCCCTTGGACAATTTTTATTACAGAGAAGCTACAAGAAGGTAATATATTTGAAACACTTAATTAGAGGAATATTGCTCGTATAGGCAAAACATAACATTTTTAATCCCATCCTCATTTAATTTTTAAGGAAAATAAATGATGTCTGTACCTTGGCATATGCATCATGTTGAAATGGTGCCATTACTCCGGACAGCTTTTTCACAATGGCTCGCATAATATGGTATGAAAATCATGCACAGCTCCTGCATTTGTATCTCAGAAGGCAAATAAAAGGCAGTTAAATTATAATGCAAGAACTAAGCGATGAATGGATGTTGCGTTCAAGGAGTCTAATGCTTAAGAAGGGGAAACGACAAGATTCTTTTTTTTTTTTTTTTTCCATTCTAGATATTTTATCCTCGCAACAAGCTCAACCGTCAAATGTTTTTTGAGAGAGGTCAAAACTAGTCTATCTGTCTTTTTTATGCGAGTTTGTGAAAGGAATCTCTCCTCATGGAGTTGTACAGGAATTGACACGATAAACCTAAATGGCTCCTTTACAACTGTTAGGGTTTTCTGTAAACACATGCTGTCCTGCCAGCCAACCAGCTTCAAAGCCGGGTGCTGAGTACAGCAGATGGTCTATCCTCCCGATACACACACTACTAATTCATATTTCAATACACAGCTTTGCTGCCTAAATGAAGCCACTGCATCTTACAAAGTTTTAAAACTTCCAATAACTGGTGATGTTTGGGGGTTAAATACGATGGGGTGGGAAGGCTGCAAAGAGAAGGTGACGAGGTCTAATTGGAGTGGACGTTTTGGTGGGGGGAGAAGAAGGGGATTGCACCATGATGTGTTGTAAACACGAGTCCTGCCATGCAGTGCCTCCTGCCAAATGGAAACCATGGGCACGGCTGCAGTATATTAATAGAGGAATAAATAAAAACAGAGAAACCAGCCCTGCACCCCCCACAAGCAAGGTGGGCAGAGTAGAAAAGGCAAGTGATGACAGAAAAATAAGGCTACTTGCAGCAGTCCTGGCCGTGACGTCTCATCATCACTATGGCCATGTCAGACGATAACGAGTCTCATGGAGAGGCAGGTTTTCAGGAGGGATGCAGGATAGTAACAGTATCTCAAACAGCTGCTTCGACCCTTCCTTGCACCAGCTCTGCCACTCCACCTGTGTGCAGGAATACATTTTGGTATCAACATTTCATTATAAAATCCGGTCTCCCTCAGCTAAATGGAATCCCATCCTTCTCATCTCCTGCAGCGTCCAGTTATCACCTAACAGGTTCAGGTAAGACAGAATCATAGAATCATCTGGGCTGGAAGGAACCTTCAAAGGTCATCTAGTCTGACCCCCTGCAGACACAGGGACACACCCAACTAGACCAGATTGCCCAGCACTTCATCAAGCCTCACCTTGAATGTCTCCAGGGAAGGGGCCTCAACCACATCTCTGGGCAACCTCTTCCAGTGCTCCACCACCCTCACAGTAAAGAACTTATTCCTAAGATCCAATCTAAATCTGCTTTTCTTCAGTTTAAACCCATTGCCCCTCATCCTGTCACTGCAGGCCTTTGTAGGCTCTCCCCAGCCTTTCTGTAGCCCCCCTCAGGTACTGGAAGGCTGCTATTANNCTCCAGGCTGAACAACCCCAGCTCCCTCAGCCTGTTCTTGGAGCAGAGGGGCTCCAACCCCCTGATCATCTTTGTGGCCCTCCTCTGGACCCACTCCATCAGGTCCATGTCCTTCTTCTACTGAGGGCTACAGACCTGCACACAGTGCTCCAGGTGATGTCTCACCAGAGCAGAATAAAGTGGCAGAATCACTTCTCTGGACCTGCTGGCAACAATTCTTTGGATGCAGCCCAGGATGTACAGGCCGCAACTGCCCACTGCCTGCTCATGGCCAGCTTTTCGTCCATCAGCACCCNNGCTGCTTTCTAACACCTCATCGCCCAGTCTGTATTGATACCGAGGATTGTTCCAGCCCAGGTGCAGAACCTTGCACTGTGCTCTCACCGTTTTCTCTGTCTGGGGTGCTTTGGTGTCGCCAACTGGTGGCTCTGAGGGTGAATCCAGGAGCAGCCACTGATCAGCCTGAGGCTCCTGCAGCTGTTCCTGCTGGAAGAGGACATGGAGATGGGGCTGGCATCCTAAACACCTCCACAAATCCCTCAAGACCAAGATATATAATGCATTTAACCCAAAGTCCACACATTTCTGTATTAACTTCTCCCCTCCTCTGTTCCTGACAACAGCTTACACCAGAAAGAAAAAAAAAAAAAGAGCTAAAGAACAGAAGGAGTAGTGATCCCCTGCACAAATAACCCCCCTCCTCGCAAGGGGATTGCTTCTTGAATTTCTCTTGTTATGGTTTTATCTAACGTCGCGCCTCCTCCGCTGAGCCGTGATAAGTTGAGCAACTTCATCAAATTCAACACTAAGTAGGAGCAGAACCTCCTTCTTAAATTCATTAAATCTTTCTCCCAAAGGAGAAACGTGAATTAATATTCACTTTCTTTTTTTATTTCAATTTACCTACTTTCTCTCCTAGAGACTAACCTACAGAGATATTTCCAAATCCACAGTTTATTTCTCTGGCTGTAATAGAGAGTGAACAGTTCTGATAAATTTGTTAGAGGGGAAAACAGTACCAAAATAATCCTAAAAAAGAGAGACCAGCCGTTGTTGTCATATACCATTTTAGCTTTCCTTGTTTAAAGAGTCTCAGATGTGTACTTGGGTTTATTCTTTAAAAAAAACCAAACCAAAACAAAATGTGGAGGTCTTGTGTATTATTAAAGGACAGAAAGCCAAAACCAAGATTTGCTGCAGAAGCCACTCACACTGTAGCTAATAAGAACGTAAATCAGCAGAGAGACTCGTAAGAGTCTTACAACTTAATCAGTAACTAAAAAATACTAGCATGCAATTAAGGAGTGTCCTTTGATAAGCATGCTGTAGTACACGAATTAGCTCTATGCAGGCACATATACAGTACTGCAATATTGTAGTATTTCTATATCCTAGGAATAAAGATGTGTGCGTCTGTATTTTACATTGAGGTGAGGCAATGCAGAGGACTCTCTGTGTTGCCATTTCAAATGAAAAATCTACTTACTGTAAATCAGATAACTCCATTCCATTTAGATTTAAACCTTCTCCCTAGCACACCTGCTGCCAAGCAGGGGGAGGAAAGGCACAGAGAGCGTTTCCAGAGGGAAAAGTGGAAGCTAATGAGAAACAGACACTTTATCTGTGCCTTTTCCATGGCCCGGCCACACCAGGACTCCACGTCACACTTGGTCCATGGGATAGGACACGTTGCAATGATGGATCAGGCCATCTTGCCTTTCAGACCTTTTTTTGGTGACCCACTCCACTTTCCAAGTATTTTAAACGAGACCTATTCTCACGTCACACATCCGATTGTAAACCAAATTCTGCCACTTGCAGAGCTTGGAAACCATTTCCCCACATCCAACTGCTCCTCTCCGTACCCACTACTGGAAGCAGTTATTGGCAAACACAGCATTATGCACGTTTTTGGTTACTGTGGCCACGGTACTCAACATCATAGATGCCAGTAACCACATTATTGGAGAAGACCTAGAGCAGAGCAGGTGAATGATAATGAGATGGATTGACCAGAAAAAAGAGGAACGGCAAAGCAGCGCAAGCTCACCACACAATCCCTCACAGCTTGTCTCATTTCTCCTGTACACAGAGCGTTTAGACCAGGAATACATTTTCTAAAATTCTCCTCCTTTCTTACTTTCTGGAAAATCCTTCCAGAAAGTCTTGGCTCCCTGCAAGCCCCGGGGGGGTTCTTGGGGTGCTGCTCGGGTGGACAAGTGGCTGCGCTCCTGCCTGGAGGCAGAAACCACAGCAGCACAAAAAACAGATTTCACGGGAAGAACAGGGGAGGGGAGGAGAGGGGGATGAACAAAAAAAACCTGGAAATGTGTTAGTTAACTTCGTTTGGTTGTTCGAGCCACTTCCTGACACCCAAGCGAGTCATCTGAATTTAACACATTTCTCTTTTGCATTTTGCAGCTCACCTTTAAGAGAGCACAAGGCGGAGGAGGTGGGAATATATGGACTTCAGCCCTTCCCATCAGTTTCCCCCTGTTACTTTCAAAGATTTTCTATTTAGAAAGGAAGGCTTTTTTTTTTTTTTCCTGCTGTTCATACATTACACATATTTCCCAGCCAAAATATCTTGCTTGTATATTTTTTTAATTTAGCCTACATTGCTCAAAATTGCTCTAAGAATAATTAAAGAGACTCACTTTCTTTGCCTCTTTGATTTACCTGAATTTTTATTTCTGAAGAGTGATTTAAGAAATAACCATTAAAAAAAAAGAGAGAGATCAACAATTAAAGAAAAAAATAGTCCTGTATCCTCCTTCTTGTCTGAATCTAATGAAAATGTTTAAACTGCATGGATATTTATCCTTATGAAAAACACATGAACAAAACAAAACCCCCAGTATTCTGGTAAGATTCTGTAAACAGGACAAAACATTAACTGCGGAAATATATCATTTAAGACCTTTATTTCCTTCTAGCTCTTTCCAGGCACCAAACGAGCTTTGCATGCAGATTTCGTTTCAGCTGGGTGGAATCATTCTCATAACTGTTCTCCAAAGCCTGAGCTCTGAGGTCAGCCCTACTCCTTCTGCAACGGGATAAATATTAACAAGTGTGACTAACCCATTCCTCGCGCCCTTCTTAAATTTTCCAGAGTGTGTCAGCAAGCATGAAAGCCAGAGATCAAAAAACGCGAGGGTTTTATTGTTGGAACCGGATGGGAAGAAGGATGCAATATAGGCAAAGTCCCAGCGCCTCGGAGAAGCTGGTCTATAACACCACCAATAAAAACCAGGGGAATTACTGGGCTGCAAGAAAAATTACCTTGCCCTCCTTCTCAAAAATGAATAAATTCTCACTTGCCTCCTACAATAGCATTTTTGAGTGCCCCAAGAGAAAACCTGGACTTTCAATGTAGGTGCCAAAGGATCCGGGAGAGGACAGAGGTGGTGGGCTTTCCCATACTGGATCAGTTCTGGGGAGAGCAAGTGGCCTCCATACACCCTGCTTGTAGCAAAAGTTTGTCAAAATCATATCATAGCCCTGAAAATATTTCTATCCAAAGCCAGGTATAGTCCTGATGAAGCCAAGGAAAATTCAAAGTCAAATGAAAAAAAAACAACCCAAAAAAATGAACAGAAATGACCAGCAGAAGTATTTAAACCTGAAAGAGGTTTCATTCACATGATACACTAAAACCTGGGCTCATATGATTCAAAGCTGTTCTCTCATGATGCACAGGCCTCTTACTTTCCACAATATGTGTTTAATTCCCCTACACATTTTCTCAAACGAAAGGTATGCCCCTGATTTCAGCACCTCTGTTGTGTCTACTCCGCTGATCCCACAAGAAATCATCTAGCTCAGTTTGTTTCCACACCTGGGTTTCTTCTGCAGGATGTCAAACTGCAGAGCAGAATATACCTGAGAACATATACTTTTCTCCCTCCATCTTTTGAGGCACTTTAACTTAAACCCAGCAAATGGTTGTGCATTTTTGGGGTCACTGCGTTTGCAAATTACAGAATCACAGAATCTTCATGGTTGGAAGGGAACTTTGAGATCATCCAAGTCCAATCACACACAAAGGAAAAACAACCCACCACAAACAGATACAAAGCAACAATCTTGGGCACTAGAGCATGCCCTGAAGTGCCACATCTACACGTTTCCTAGATACCTCCAGGGATGGTGACTCCACCACCTCCCTGGGCAGGCTGTTCCAGTGCTGACTACTCTGTCAGTAAAGTAATTCTTCCTAATATCTAATCTAAACCTCACCGGCCACAACCTCAGACCATTTCCTCTGTTCCTGTCATTATTCACTTGTGAGAAGAGGCCAACACCCACCTCTCTACAACCTTTCAGATAATTCTAGGGGGCAATGAGGTCTCCCCTCAGCCTCCTCTTCTCCAAACTAAACATGTCCAGTTCCCTCAGCCTCTTATGACTTTTCTCTAGACCCCTCACTAACTTGAAGGCTCTCCTCTGGACACACTCCAGCACTTCAATGTCCTTCCTGTAGTGAGGGGCCACGAACTGAACACAGTACTCAAGGCGAGGCCTCACCAGTGCCCAGTACAGAGGCACCATCACTACCCTACTCCTGCTGGCCAAGCTATTCCTGATTCAGGCCAGGATGCCATTGTCCACCTTGTCCACCTGGGCACACTGCTGGCAAATTTTAAGAGCTGAAAAAGAAGGCACATGAATTGTGGTCCTGATCTACACAACTCCTGTTCCCCAGCCTTGTTCCACCCTGGCACAGTGATAGCCAGAGCTTCTGAAAGCATGAAGGGAACTTGGGATGAAGAGAAAGGAGGAGGAAGAGGTAGCATTTATTGACTCCTTTGTATCTCATAGCATGTGACATCTGCCATGACTTGCCACACTATGTGAAAACCTTCTGCAAATACTATGAAGCAGAGGTGGACCTGTTAAGAGATGATACTTATGAAAACAAACCTCATGCCCAAATCCCAGGTCTAAAGCCCTCATGTTTTTACAGCCTTGGAAATATTTGTATTTGGATTTAGGTTTCTTCACTCAATAGTGATTGACTGATCTACTAAAAATTCCTATGTGTAAATACCAGATACCCAGCTGAATCCACAGAGAGACAAGAAGGAGACACCTGCAAACCAGTGTTAGATGCTCTGCAGAGTTCACCGTCTCGATTGCACGGCAGCAAGATGCTCAGCAGCAATCCAAAAGGAGCCGTGTGGGAGAGGCCATAAGGAAAAGTCCCAGGAAACCTCTTGTAACCTGCATAATTTTTAAACTTTGCCCAGTTAAACTGTGGTTCCATTAAACTTTTCTTTGGCTGGCAAGGGAGCTGCTGAGTTATTATGGAGAACAGCCCTAAGCAATTAGAAGCGAGAGCAACGTTACAACTCTAAGATTCAGTAGACAAAAATCTCTTGCAAAAGACATAGTCCTACGGAGTTATAGCCTACCCAAATAGGGGGAACCAAATTAAATGAAAAAACATATTGTATATTATCTTAATTTCTATATGAGATTTTTGACAGTTCCAGATTTCTGGATTAAATACAATACCATGTGGCTCCATTAAGCCTCACTGGCCTTTTAGAATATTATTGAAAGAAATAATATATAACAGTTTGAAAGGTTTTTGGATGCTTGGTGGCATCATTATGCAATTTATTAATATGTGGGCAGAGTGACTAATGCCTCTGAGGATATATTTTTAGTTTCAAAAAAATAAATATAAAAAAAGAAAAATGTGCTTGGGGGGACCAAGAAGGAAAACCAGCTAGAAATGGGTTTGTGCTAGCAGCATGTGATGGAATACATCATTCTGTCTGTCCCTCCATAAGCCCAGCGCCCAGAATAGAGCACTTCTCCTTTCACTTACAGCATTTCCAAAGGGGCCCAGAAGCAATTGCAATTTGGTAGAATTTGGGTATCTAGCTCCTTTTCTGGCATCTTTCCTCCTTTTTTAAGGCTGAAAGGGACAATTCAGATCATCTAGTTTAACGCTCAATATAAATCCCCCCCAAATTAATTTCACACATTCACTCGCTAATTGAGCCTACTACTATACGTTTCACCGAACTCATCTGGGCTGGCCTCCAGTTCTGATTTCAAGATGCAAAAGGATGACAAATGCCCTGCCCCCTTCAACAGCCTGTCCCACCAGTTAACCCCCTCTCCCTTCCCAATTTCTCTGCTTTGCCTGTCTTACATTTCCAGCTATTGCATCTCGTTATGTTTGCCTCCATTAGACTATAAAGCCCTTTTGTACGTGATATTTTTTCCTCCAAAGGCATTTACTGCACAGAGTCAGGTCGCTGCGTGATCTGCTTTTTTGCTAAGTTCATCAAATTGAGCTCCTTAAGCCTCTCTCCACAAGATTTCCTTTTCCAACCCTCAAATTGTCCTTGTAAAAGAGAACCATAGGCTGAGGGTTTACAGCCTCTATCATGAATTCAAGTCCCTGAATCTCAGGTTAATAAAGTCTCTATTTTTTAATAAGGCTTCTGTGAAATGACTAGAAATAGTCCCGCAGGATGTGTTATTTGGAGGTAACTATTTCCACATGGGCTGGAGGTACAGCTCTGTGAGCAGAGTGTGGGGAGAGCGGTGGGAGGGCTCTTCCCTCCTTTCCTTCCCCTTTTCCACAGCCTTTTTTAGTGCACTCCCAGGTTGCATTTTCAAAAAACAGTAAGTTTCTTGGAGGGTCCGTCCCGGTGGACAGTTCCTAGTCTTCTAGGAAGAAGCAGTGTGACTTCACCTCCCCGTGCACAGGCAGAAACCAGCTCCCGAGGAAGCTGCCTCCCCCAAGCACAAAACCTGCCCTACACTAGGGCCGGGAGCCCCATTTCTGGCAAGAACAGAGGCACTGACAGGGTCTTGGCACGTCTCCCTCAGCAAACCACTCCTTCCCCGGGCCCAAGGAGACATCTATAAAATCTTTCAAGGCTCACCAGAGCCCCTTCTTCCTCCCAAATTAATAGGATTAGAAACAAACTCCAGGGTTTTTTCTTCCCCATCCTTTTCCAGAAGCGGTGTCCACATTTAGAGTTGTTCCTTGCCACTATTAATTGGTTTATCTGCTGTTTGCTACATCACAGCGGAGCACTTGGGTGTAGATCTTTGAAGTGCCAAAAATTCAGCAAAATGACAAGACATGGTGAGTTCTAGACAGTCTCCCCAGGCACCGGAGCTATGGTTCACTGCTCCACAGCTTCTGGATGGGATATCATCGGTCGTGTTTGATTTGTATGTGAGACTATGCACCAAATGAGGAGTTTAAACGATATGCTGGCTCAGTTTCCATTCAGCCTGGCCTTTATGTACTCCACAGGGGAAAATTTGTTGTCCCACACTGAAATTAAAACTTCAGAGGCAATCACGAGTGATCAAATATTCAAATGAGTGAGGTCATTGTCAGCTAAACCACTTTTAAAATTTTTTCCCCACTTAGATCTGTTTGATGTTCTGTTACTCAGGTTTGGTCCCAACATTTGTGAACCAAATCCTTCGAGATATACCATTCATTTCAGGCCTCTTTCCATCAACTAAAGATGCCTACACTTGTTATGAAACCTTCCTGTGACTTATGAGATCCACTGACCCATCTTCACTATTTGGCTTCAAAAAACCACCTTTTCTTTCCCTTTCTGGTGAAAGACCACCAGTTTAAAACTAATTTCTCTAGTATTGTTAAAAGTGCCTGCACTAGGTGAAGCCCAAGAGCTTGGTTGCTTGGTGGAAGCAAACAGGAAAGGGTCAAAAATGCAAATATGCTTGCATGGAAAGCAAATAAAAATAATCTTTGAAGGGAAAGAATATTAGTGGATGTTTCCTAATGGTCACCATTCACCCTGCTCATTCTTTGCACTCCACTTGCCAAAGGCATAAGGTTTTAATTTTGTTCATGGTCAATGTAATGTTTAGAGTTTCATCTACTTGAATGATTCTTCAGGGACTGGTTGCAATAGCTACATTTTGGGTTTAAATTGCCTTTTTTTTTTAAATTACAACTGAATCTTACCAAGGAGTGAAACTGAAAAGGATAAAATTAGACTCCTGAACCTCCATCCCTTTTTAGAACCAGACATGAAAAATACTGCATCCAGTTTTGTTAAATATTTTTTCCACATCTGGTGTTCAGTCAAAACCATAAGAAAAGTGCTGGAAATCTCACAAGAAGTCTCGTACTCTTGTGATTTCCAGTCCAATTTTTGCAGCCACAGGAGATCTGTATAGTTCAGATAAGAATCTGAAGCAGAAGCCAAACCCAAACTGTGAACCTCCTGAGGCTCACCCCACCCACAACAGCTTATGTCTTTACCCATCATTTGCAGCAGATGTTCTCTCGAATTCTCCAGTGAGATAAATTCCATTAAAAGTTTCAGGAGAAAGATTATAAGATACATACAATACAAAATAAAAGTGTCCAAAGCAGCTCATCATGGCCCATTAAGCTATTGTTAAAGACCTTCATACAGCAGCGTCTATTGATTAGAGCAGTTTGCTTCTCCTTACTACTCATTTTTCCATGCTGGGCTTTGGGGGCTTTTTGATCTAAAGGCCACTGACGTCAATGAGAGTATTTCCATTGTCTTCAGCGGGCTTCAGATCAAGCCCTTGACAAACTGGTTCTCCCATAGGTCAGTCTGCAGAGTGTGGGTTTCTGCCAGCAGATTGTCCCTAGAACATTTCACTGTAGATTTACAGTCTTTATAAAATTTTTAAATGAAGTTCTATAGTTAGATTCATATGGTATATCATAAATTACAGCAGACTCTGCAAGCTTGGGTTTGAGGCTTGGTTGTTCTTTTTTTTTTTTTCATTTGGCTCTCGGGGAACATACAGGTTTTTTTCCATAGGAACTTTTCTCCAAATGCTAATTTTACCTCCTTTTTGCTGTTTTGCACCAGAATGTGTGCATTTCTCACAGACGAAGCTCTCTGAGGAAAGTTGTACCTGTGGCAGCAGTGGCGATATGAAGAAGCAGGGACCCATCATCTTGATGTTCGTTGGTAGGGCAGGCTGTGGCTTTGGACTCTCCTTGGTACTAACAAAACCAGTGAAAAAGAAAAGCAAGCCAAAAGTTTCAGATTACTTTTCTCCCTTAAAGTGTAGTTAAAGTTTAAAGTTTATTTTTGCCTATTGGAGGGGCATCTTATGCCAACTCTGACATCAAACCCTTGAAGGACAAACCTCTGGGGCAAGGGATAATCTTCGTACAGAGCTTTGCACCAGTCTTCACTGGGACCTCTACAGTTTTGACACTTCCTATGGTGGTCAGACAGTGTGACAGCAGGAGACCAGCGACAGCTCTCAGACACCCGAGTCCTCATTCAGATTCCCTGTCGCCAGAGCCTAAATTTAAGAATTCAAGCAGCATTACTGTGCCCATCTGCAAAGTGGGAGCAATAATCCCACAATACCTTCTCAGAAACGCTGCGAGGCCATGAACTCTGTCTACACAGAGTAGTACTGTTCGGTAGTAAATGAAATCTGTTTTCACTTCCAAGGCTATGGCATAAATTACTATAGGCAGAAATCCAGCCTAGCAGGCAATGAACTGGATGGGGCCCACTCAGTTCCTTCCATCTTTAGCTTTGATTTTCATTGTTCTGTTTCATTAACAGAATTTCCATGTCTTTTTTCTTTTCTTCCCCCCCCACCCCCCCCTTTGTAATTTTTCTGAGCTGTTAATTTGCCAGCAGAGAGAATGGCCTCATAATTGTATACCAGCTCCTCCAAAGCACCCACAAGAATCCGAACAGCTTTTAGCAGACTCAGCGTTTCCCTCTTTACTTCTCAGCCCTCGTATATCTAGAAAAAGAAGAGGCTGAAGAAAGTCTGTTGCTGTGTTCACACTGGGGGACCATAATCTGGCCACTTGTTTTCTGCTCAAAATGAGCAGTTACCATCCTTAAAACCAGCACAAGTCCTCCCAAGTCAGTGGGGCTGTGGAAATTGGCACCACTGGTTTTGAAGGACATAAGTATCACCCCA
>BJBW01001851.1:0-91014 GCA_004320125.1 Scolopax mira | reverse complement strand
TAGTGCTGGGAGGTATGGTTTAGTGATGGTGATCCTCATTTTTTGTTGTGTGGGTGTCTATTTTTGTCAGTTAGGTTGATGGTTGGACAAGATGATCTTTAAGGTCCCTTCCAACCTAGAAGATTCTGTGATTCTGTGATTCTGTGATATGTTGGACTAATTAACTTCCATTCTGTTATACAGAGAAATAATAAGTAAGAACACTGATTAAATTTTACCCAAGCGTGATCTCCCACAGAAAGCTGCAATTAGAAGACCTCTTGAATCTCCTCCCACTCTTATTTTGGTAGGTCAATTGTTGTGAAATAGATATATGAAATTTTAAGATTTTCTAACACAAAGACCTTATAGTTACCCAGGCTGGTATTAGTATGGAGTACAACTTCAACATGTAGACAGCAAGGTGATGGAAACTGTCCTTTATTTCTGGTTAGACTTCATATACTTACAAAGGAAAAGGGTATTAGATTAAACATGAATTTGCACACAGGGACACTTTAAGAATGGCATAAGATGTCAGTTTTCAAATATGTAAAAGTTCACTATAGAGAGGAGGGGAGTAATCTGTTCTCTGTGACTGTGATGAGTAGGACAAAAAATAGTGAGCTTAGAAGATGATGAGTAGGACAAAACCTAATGAGCTTAACAGTTATGCAGTTAAGAGTTAACAGGAAAAGGTCGAAGTTGGCCATTAGGGAACATTTTCTGGCAGTATGGATAATGGAAACTACAGTAGATTGCTATGGGGGCTGGCATTACTGTCACAGCCAGGTGTCTTTTTAAAAACTCCTTGAAGAAGATTTCTCTGAAATGGACAGAGATAGCTGATCCTGCTTTGATGCGTGGTGAGGAGGAGACACATAACATCCTTTTCAGCCTTGTTTTCTCTCTGTGGTTTTACCACTGTGGTTTTACTTACTGTGATCGTGAGGCATAATGAATGATGGTGTAGTCTCGGGGAAGTCACTGGAGCATCACAAGTCTGAGAGTGTTTCCTGTTGCTCCAAGAAGTGGGAACTGTAGGCACCTTCCCCATTGACTTCCAAAAAACTTTAATCGTAGTATTAAAATGCTAATGACTCTAAATGTAAGCCAAAAAATAAACTTTTTCCTGCTTGTACTTACTTATGTTTGGTGAGACAGATATTTTTGAATTGGATTTATAAATATCCACCTACTTTAAATAAGTTTGGGTACACATTATTGTAAGTAATCTGAGCATTTTCTTGTTTCTGTAAAGGCAAGTCAACTGGAGTGATATACATGTGCATATTGGTGGGTGTTCTGTTATTTTTAGCAATATTACAAATATGATTGAGTTTTCTCTGACTAGAAAACTTTTTGAGATGGAATGATCCTGTGAGAATGCTAAATTACTGCCTGGCGTTGTAATGCAGTATTTAGCATCATGCTTTCTCTGCCCCTTACTAACTGAAGAATGGTATGATTTCCAAGTTAATTAGTTTAAAAACTATGTAATTTTTGCAGATATATATCAATGTAGTATGCAGGTTTTGTGAGACTGTATGGTTGCAAAATCAGGCATTAGCCAAAATGCTAGACTGATAAAGGTAAGCGGAACTTTTAGCATAGTTCAAAGGTTTGGAATATAGGTCTTTTATATAGGGTGGAATATTCATTTCCCTGATGAAGCCAGTGAGGTGTGCTCCTACTGAGGAGTTATAAACTCTAAATGTCGTAGTGGATTTGGGAGGCATAGAGTGTAAGGTATCATTAGGATATGGACCCTAGTGACCATTGTGTGAATCATGTGCTGCTTTGGTCTAAGGCATCCAGGTAGTTCTGACTGCAATTCATCAATAACGTGAAGGTGAAATAGGGATCAATTTCTCTGCCCTAGAAAATTTCACTTCCTTCTGAAAAAATGCATAGTCATCCTATACACACACTTCTCTCTAAGAGTTCTCATGTCCCATTTCAAGCAAACTCTGCCTATCCACTAATGTATTAGTTATATTTGTCAAGATCACATTTATGAATGATTGTGCTCAGGGCTATTTACTGTGGCATTGTTTTTCTCTTGGGATACACTTCCAAAAAATGTGCAGAAAATCTTGTTTAAGTAATAAAAATATTTGATTGTGTTTTGTTACGTTATCTTTTTTTTTTTTTTTTTGTAGAAGCAAATGCACTGCACTATAATGACAGGTAGAAGGATGAGGTTTTGGGGAGTTCCTTGTGAAAGCAGTTGCAGGAAATCACTGGTTTGCTTAGCTTAAGTGAATTAGACCACTTTTGCTTTCATTGTACAATATATGCAAAGCAGAAATAACTGCCCTTCTTTTGATCAATACTTCTTGCTCTGTGACCTGCACGGAATGTGTGCTGATCGGTCTTTGTGCTGCCTTCAATTTGCAACAGGCAAAAAAAAGAAATATTGATTAAAGAAAAGATAATTATTTCTGATCTACACTGTTACAAAGGTCAAAGCAAAAGTGCTTAATTTAGGATTAAAGGATTTAGACTATGTGGCACACTGTAGAAAAGTCCCAAACAGAAGTAATTTCTCCGGGGAAAAAAATCATAATTATTTGTCAAGTGCCAATTTGCACTTGCCAAATTGTGTAGATATAACATGTCACAAACTGGAAAGATTTAGATTTCAGACTATATGAGCTCTAGAGGTCCCTTCCCACCAACATTTCCATACTTCCTTTGCATAGTGACTATTCACAGTGAGCAGTTTTGAGAGAAGTTTAGGTGAGTGTTAGAAGGGATGCTCAGACTTTGAGTTGGAGTGAGGCTGCAAAGGGTCTGTCGAAGGAAGAAGTGGGCTACAAAAGTAGTTGTCCTCTGAGAACTTGGCCATAGCTGGAGACCTTGTGCAAAGGTTTAGCTCACATCTATGGAAAGGGTCAGGATTCACAGAAGACCTAGGTCAGTGTTAAGGGAGAGAAAAAGCCCAAAGTTCCAGCAGTGGTCTGAAAGGTCTGCCAAAGGAAAAGATCTTAACTATAAATGCATTAATACCAACAGTGAAGGAAATTGTAATTTAAGCTATCATGTCTGATGTGTGATAGAAAATGTAGTGTATTGCTGTTATTGCAAGCATACACATTTTTTGCAGATACACTTTTTGGCTATATTGGAAAAGCTGCCAAGTGGTGGCACTATGTAGGTTTTCTCTGTTGTTTTATTTTTTATTCCAGCCTGCTGCCTTTCTTTCTAGGAACTTTTGAAATCACAGCAGGACATAAAGATCCTCATGGCTACCTGTAACAGTCTTAGACTACAAGTAAAGTTAACAATGCGTTTTATTTTTCAGCTAATGTCTTAAGCTTAGTGGAAATAAATACTGGGTTTTTGGTGTTTCCTTTTTTCCTTTTTGTTTAATTGCACTGTATTGTGGAAATTCTGTCATAATTTTAATATTTAGTACTGGACCTGGCAAATATGGTAACAATGCAAACAACCATTGTGGTCTGTTTACATTGTTTAAATTAAATAAGAGATACTCAGTTCAGTTTTTCTTTACCAACTAGTTCAGCCTAATCACTTGTTTGTTCAAAGTAGGAAAACGAAGGAGCATTGAGAATGCAAGGACTCTGCTGTCTGTAAAACTGCAGAATTCTACAGCATAGAAGTATCCACCTGACCTCGTTTACTTGGGCCTTTTTGTTCACTGGAGAGAAAAAAGGGTAGTGACTTATCAAGTGGTGAGGCAAAGGTCTAACAGGGTATGAAAAACCTGACCAGAAGACCATTTTATATTGAGGAGGTGGTGATCTACATACCAGTTAACCTGAGTAGGTGCACTGTGTTGCAACATAGAGGGTGGCCTTCAGAGCTGCAATGTGCTGCGCTGCAGAAATTCCTCCCAGTTATTGGTAAATTTGTAGTTTAAAATTGCCTGTACTTAGATCCCATTCTCCAACTGCCAAACTGCTAATTGCCTTCAATCATTGTATAAAGGACCTATAAACACATAGGTTGGAAGAGCCTTCTAAGAGGTCACCCATCGTATCTTCTGCTCCAAGTGGGACTGTTGCCAGCACCACATGAAATCAGCTATGGCTTTGCTCGTTGAGTCTTGCTTTGCCTTGTTGTATTGAACTGCCTCATAGCTGTGTTTGTTCATTGCTATTGATGAGTCAGTTATTTTTTATTTATTTCAACTTGGAAATTGTATTGTAACAATGAGGAAAAAGAAAAAGACCAAATCCCATGGGACTGACTGGCAAAGCAGTGACAATTTAGACTGGTGTTTTCTGCAATTACTGCTCATGATGTATGTGTGTATACAGGCTGGGTAATAATTTGTTAGAGTGGAGGAAAAGATCTTTTTCAGTAGACTGTACTTAAAGGCAAAGTAATGTCATGCAGTTGTGAAAAGAAAAATGCTGATTTAAGCAGTACTAACAAGAGTGGCATTTAAAAGACCAAGGTGAATTGTTGGGGTTGATGTTTGTGAAGCCTCAGCTGAAGTTGTGTCACTTTTTGTCATCACTCTTAAAAAAGAGATAGAGAGAATACCCAGGAGAGCAGTCGAGAACCAAAAATCATAATTTTATGAAAAAGAGAAAGAGGTTAGAGAGGAGAAAACTAAGAGGGAAGAGAAAAGGTTTCAAGTACGCAGCAGGTTGATACTAAAGATAACAGCTTTAGTATCTGAGATGGGAGGGAATAAACAGGTTGATTTTCTCTGATGGAGTCTAAGGTCGATTATTAGTTCTAGGTATGCTTACGTTATGACATTATGGAATTATCCTCACAAGAGACTTTTAAGAGTGGTTTAGCTAAAATTTACCTATTTCATGGGATTGTGCTTAAAGATGTTATTTCCTTGCAGTCTCAGCTAGCTCATTTTTCTGTCATTTCTCTGAATTTGGAAGAAAGAATGGTTTGAATACCAAACCAACTCAAGACCTACTTCACAGATGTTTAAGCTTAGGGTGAGACTTGGCACATCATCTGGGAGTATGGCAAATTAGTTAATCTAATATGACTAAACAGAACATCACGGTCCTTTCAACTTATGATAGCACTCTGAGGCTGGAAAAGGTTCAGTGAGCTGTACTTGGCTAAATTTTCTGGCAAAATCCTTGTTTGTGAAGTTTCTACCTCTTAATGCCAGCTAGGAACAGAACCAGCAATACCAGCCTGGATTTGGGTGCCCTACTCCCATCAGTTTTGCATAATTTAAGGACACATTTTTTGGAGTAGCTCATCTAAACTGCTAGGTTTCCTTTTCTTAATGCACTCACCACAAATCTGAATATATTGTGCTGAAGAGATATTTAATTGTTTTTTATATGTATGTTAATAATAAGACATTGGGTGATAAAGGTCCTGACTATGACACTAAGAGTTTCAAGCAGAAACTTCACACTTCCTCACTGGCATAGAGGCAACCTGATACAGAGCAAAGATCTACTTGTGCAGTGTTCATTGCTGTATTCGGAACTCTGACTTCAGAAATTTTAAAATAAATTAATTATGAACAAAAGTGTAGTTTTGCCCCTGTGTGTATGGCCAGTCTAAGAGATGCTACATTTGTTTGCTTTTAATTTTGGTTTTCCACTTTGCAAAATGAATGGATAGGAATGCCAAATAGACCTGAAGGTCATCAGACATTTATGTTCATAAATACCTCCTTGGAACTGTCTTTGGTAACAGCTTACTGGCATACACTTGTTTTACTACTTTTTTTTTTCTGAAGTTCTGCAGACCCGACAGCTTCTGCTTTGTTGCCATTGATGTCAGTATTCATGACAGAAGCATTACACTGTCGCTGTTGGAATGGCTATGCAGTTTCTCATTCTCTCTGTTTTGTCACAAGCAATTTCTTGTTAAGAAAGTAACGTTTATTGCTATTGACGAATTTGGAAGATGGAGAATGCAGGAAGAGAATTTGACTTTTTAACAAATTGTCTGTCTGCCCTTGTTTACGGAGCAAACTTCAGATTTCTCATTCTCAGCAAAATATATGACTGTCCTGGAAGACCAATGTATGTGAGTAAATAAAACAAATTTTGACTTCATTATTTGGCATTTTGCCCCTTCCATCCTTCAGATACTTTCTCAAGCTGCTTTGTAAATATTAACTTACAAGCATGTAGAAGAAAGGACTGGGCAGGTAATTGTACTGTTGGTTTTACAGTTACCTATCATTCATACATGCATGACTGAATATTTACACTTACCATGTAAAAGGATCTTAGTTAGCCATGTGCGGCTGAAGATCTGAGGGGTAATGGAAACTTTCAGATAATCAGTTTTTGTAGTGACACAGATTTTTCTATCAGTGCTGGATTTGTGTCATGTCTCCAGAGCTTGGATAATCTCAAAATGGCCAATTAGGATTTTGATAATGAGAAGTTGTTTATTAAAAGAAAACATAGACCAGAAGATGAAGCTACTTATCACTATCAGTAAATTGTAAGTGAAATATATTAACCACCAGAGAAGAAGATCTTTGTCTGAGGGTCAATAATCACAAAATCTTTGAAATCAAAGTAATAATGTTAATTGTATTCCTATTTTAAGTATCAAGTAGTATTCCCAGTGCTAAAGAAAAGTTTGATCACGGGCAGCCAATTAGCAACAGTGCAATTTCAGTACAGCACAGCTTCTGCACTTACAAAACCAGCTCATTCCAGTTTGTCTTCTGAAGAGGTCTAAGAGTTAATGTGGTAATAGGTCAAAGCCGTTCCAAGAATATATGGTACCCTATGAAATTTCAAATTTTGCTTCATTTAGTTAGCTCCCTGACATGAGCTAACTCTTTTTCCCCCTACTGCAAATGAAAAGAAAAGGAGCATGGAGAAGTGGTTGGGGTTCTTTTCCATGTTGCAAGTCCATACTTTTCCTCATTGGTTTTCTCCAGATGTAACACTTAGCACGCTGTAGATATTGGAATAGTTGATTTAGATGGAATGTCATCTCATTTTTCTCAGTGCATTTCTTTAAAATACTTATTCAGCATATTACATTTTAAAACCTCTGCTGATATAAGTGCTTATTCCTGAATTAGTAATTGTATTTCAAAAAACTTGTGGCTATTTATTTATGGCTATGAACAGGAAATTTGGTGGTTGCTAATGGCATAGAACTGTGGTTTAGGAGATATGGGTCTGATTCTTAGCTATGCTGCAAACTTATTTTTGACCTGGCAAAGGATTGTTCTCCAGTTCCTGCCAATTCTTGTGGCATGTAAAGTGCTGATTCCTGCATACCTCCATGTGGACATAGGGAATGGGCCGCAGGGAGGAACAAGAAAGAAGGAAGAGCCTCTGTCCTGCTGTGCCTTAGGTCAACATAGGCAAAATGGAGCATTATATTCTTACTATATCCCAATTATAACTTGGAGCAATTAGTTGGAACAAGATATAATCTCTGGAGCAGAAAACGTACTGTACTTTTAATTGACTTGTATTTGCTTTTCAATACCAGATTGCAAAGCAGCAATACCATTTTAGTACCGGGCAGAACTCCTGAAGGGTTCACTGTAATGTGAACACTAACAGTCAGAGGGGAAGGAAGGAAATAACACACTGCAAACTTGGGGTAAATTTACATGCTAACATTTAAAAGAACTATACAAAATAGAAAAAAACCCCAAATTGCTTCTTTTTCTATAGACAATAATTTCTATAATTTTCTATAGCTTTTTATAGCTTTTTTATAATTTCACCAATTAAATCCACATGCAAGTGAAATAAAAGTACTCCCTTATGGCAAATAGGAAATGAGAGCTGACATGACAGATCTCAGGGGTCCCCCTGTTTTAATTGCCTTTGTACTTCATTGTGATCACCTATGAGCAAGTTGAACACTCATTTTGAAGTTCAAGGGAATAGTTAATTTTTGGGTAATGTGTCAGCAGCAAATGATTCCTATAAATAGTTGCTTATGAGTCTCTTTGATTTAATAGAGCTATATTTTACTCTGCCTGACTCAAAAGCTGACAAACAATCATTTGGGTGCCACAGTAATCTTTGTGCAAAGGTAATTTTGGTCTTGAAACGAAAAAGAGCTGCCATAGCGTAGGTAGAATAACTAGGTCACTATTTCTGAGAGGAATCACTGGAGCACATTATTTAATTTCTAGTCAAAAGACTTAGAATGCTGGGTTCTCCTATCATCTACCACTGAATGATAGCAATATTCAGTGTCAGTGGTACAGGTTTCGGACAAAGTTCAAAAAGAAAAGAATATCTTTCCCCTCTTCTTCCCAGTTGTTTGCCATGTAACTGTGCAGAAATAAAGTATTCTTATTTGTTCAGTTAATTCAAAGAGATTTCCCCTGTCAAGAAATAAACCAGGAATTAGCTGGGATTTTTTTCTTGTTTAAAAGTAAGAGATAGTCATGAAAAAACAGGGTCCTATTGGGAAGAGACATTTGGTAGGAAGGGGTTCTAGAAAGGGGTTGTGGGGAGCATGGTAGGAGATGAAGGATTTATGGGAGAAAGACTTGGGCAATAGACTAGCCTTGACGTGGTCTTTTGATGGCTAGATTTTAAGAAATTAGAGTCTAGTAGCTAAATCTAGCTTGGGGTTTGTGAACAGATATCAACTGATTGTGTTAGTCTTTGTTCAGAATAGCTCCATAAATTCACTTGTGATTTACACACTTTTTTTGTGTGGAAAGGTAAGAATCTGTGTTTCCCCTGCTCAGGAAGAGAACATACTGAGATACCAGAACGTAGGCATGTTTAACCTTGTGGATGCTGCTCAAATTTGTCTGAGTATTGTTAGTTTCATATTCAATGGTCACCAATAATTAGGAGAACTGTAGATTTGAATGCTGCAGCTAGGTATGTTGTAGCTAAGTTAGCTCTAGTTGGTGTAGTATCTTTGCACTGAGAATTTAGTGCTGCAGCATTCCTTCAGGACTGGAGATGAAAAATGTTTCCAAGAAGCCTGGTGCTTTTCTAAGTTGCACATTGGTTTGCAAATTTATCCAATGAGCTGTATGAAAAAATCCCACATTGTTTTTGAAATGGACTGTGTTTTTATTTTTTCTGTTATTTCTTCTTTGCACTTTTTCTTTGCAGTCAGATGCACCGATGAAGAGAAGACATGGTGGAGGGGAACTGTTTAATAGAAGACAACAAACACCCTTTAGATTTCTTCAGTTACAGCTTTTATTGAAGACTATCAGAGTCTATGCGTGAAGCTAAGATGATCATAATAAGATTCTGTAAAGTGGCTTCAATCCTTTTAGGCTGTGTGCTGCTAACCAGTAGATTTAGTGAGTTGTAATGAGGAATTTGGTAATTGCAGCAACCTTGCGCTGGTGTGGCACATTATGAGCTGCAATTGCAGCCATCATCAAAATAGTTTAGACAAAGCCATTTTGTTTCGTGTACCTTTGCAGTCACTATTTCCTGCAGCCTTGAAACTATGGTTCCAATTGTCGAGGCAGCTCTCTGTGCATCTGGTTATCTGTTTCCTCATGTGCAGAACTGGTTAAATTCCATTCCAGTGTACTTCTCATGCCAACAAGGATAGATGCAGATAGCCTCATGAAAGTGGAGTTTCTTCTCTTTTTCTGGCTTGGGCTGAATGTGATTCTGCCTTCAGGTCACAGCACTCCACTCAGAGAAATGGATTTCTGAACAGGTGTAGGCATATATATCTGAGGGTAACTGTTGCACAACTCTACTTTTTAAGGCAGAAAACTGAATACACTAGATCTTTGTTACATTAAATAACTGGAAAATCTGTCTACCTTTTGCAGAAAACTAGCAATGTGAGAATCATCTGTCTTCAAAAGAGGCAATTTGAAGAATTTGTATTTGCTGTTGTGGCAAAATTATTAGCTGATAAAAAGGAAATAAATGAAGGTTAAAAGTTTTTATTACAGTTAATAGTAATTTCAATTCACTCTTTTTATTTCTCTGAAATAGGGCAGATCTGAAACTTAAGTCTCTTGTGTCTTCCAGAATTTTAGGCTTTAAACAAAAAACCACAGTAGAAAACTACTGTATTTTTTGCAGTTACTGAGCAGTGTTTTGCCATAGCTAATTCTCTGGTGACCACTACATGGTAGCTATTAAACCCATCAGCTGGTAAATATGCATGGTTGATGGTTAGAAGTAGTTAAGTATTTTGAATACAGCTGCATTATTCTACTGATAACCTAGCTTGTAGCTCATTCGTATATATGCAGGACAACACCCCTGACGTATGTTTATGGTTAGGTATGTATAAGAGAAGGCAACATGTATGTTTCATTCCTTTCCTTGAGTATTAGGCATTGCAAAGCTCTCTGAATGGACACAGATCGTTTATGTTCAAGAACTGTTTCCAAGCCAAAAATGGGTAAACAAAATTGCAAAAGTGATTGTAATGCAGCTCTGCTGACTTTGCACATAATTTTTTGTTCCATACACAGATGATGCTCACTTTGCCTTTACAAGTGTCTGGATAAGGCAAGCTGGTCAGCGTGATGGGCTTTACAGAGTGAAATTTATGGTCTTGCTGAAGCTGTTTGGTTATCAGATGTAATCAAACTGTGTAACTTGGCTACGTTTCCAGCTGTCTTGACAGAGCCATGACTGGCATGTTTTTTCAAGGTAATTCATGGGTTAAGAACTTGCACCTGATTTCTGTTCCGTGTGTGTTGATATCAAGGTGTCTTTTGTACATACATATCAGTCTATTGCAGTGTCCTTGGAGTTAGACAAGGGGCTAATGTTCTTGAATCTGTTCCAATGAATTTGAATCAGTTAAGAAATATCAGTGAATGCAGGGATGAGCTGTCTGCCTGAGTACTTTATGTGAGTAGGCTGTGATAAAGATTTAACTTGGAAAATTATAAATGTGAAGACATGCAAAATAGCTTTCAGTCAGAAGAATGGACAAAGTCCACATGGGTTTTCTGTGACTTCATTTTCCTACACCTTGCTATAAATGTGTGAGATTACTTTTTGAAGCCAAGTCTTTAGGCATTTTGCTTCATGTTGAGGAAGTACATACAAAGCAATATAAAATTATTTAATATGCTGTTGATCTGCAATAGACAAACTGCATCTCAGGGCAGCGCAAGGTCTAACTTGCTGTACATAATTGTCAATCAACATAAATATTCTTAAAGAAGTCATGCATGCTTAATGAGAACTGAGATATTGTTACTCTTTACTCTTGTGTGACTTTGCGAAGTCTGAATTACAGGTCATTCCTAATAGAAGGAGAAACTGTTGGCAAAATATTTCTTTTATATGTATTTGCAGCCTTGTTTTTTATGCAGCCTGTGAACATTCAGAGAATGCAGATGAAGCTTGTTGCCACAATTACCGAGAAGATCTTTCTTCCTTCCTTATAAAAGCAGAGGTCCTTTAGCCTATTAACAAATTAAAAACCCTTTTCTAGGCCTTTGTATTTTGAGACTCCTTTCTTTTCTTTCTTGGTTCTTCCCTGTTTCACTTCTTCCATACAAGCACCTTTCAGTTTATATATGGCTACATTTTCTCCCCTTTTTTTCTCCCCTTTTGCCTTCTGTCCTGTCTCCCGCTTTAGATGGCTAAATTTGGAGATGGTGTCTCCAAATTGTCAGTGCCCCCTTTGAATTCCTGCTATCGCTCCTTTGAACTGTCATAGATCGAGGAATAATAATTACACAAATGAGTTTTCACAAGACTTTACCCACACTTTATTGAATAAAAAAGTGATCTTATATGTTCCACCTGAACATGGGACAGAACAGAAGAAAATACCAATTCCAAGTCCACTCCCTGCTTTTGATGACAGCAGTCACATAATCTTGCTCATAAATTTATCAAATGTAGTCCAAGGCCAGTTTGATCATTGGACTCCTTATTAGTGAAATTCTTTTCAAGGTTGTTTTTACTTGAATAGATAATTTGCATCCATTTCTCCTGAGTGAATATTACCCATAAACATTTTTTACCTCCCTTGTTTTGATCTACATTGGTATCTTAGAGTATGGACTATGGTCTCATTCAGCTTCCATTCTGCTAGATAACCTGACCTAGCTCTATTTCTTTCTTTAGGTGAGGGAGACGTTTTGTTCTTCTGGTGGTCATAGACCTTCTCTGTATGTGTTCCAGTTAAAGGCACATTTTGTGAAGTATGAGCAAACTGGATCTCAGTGATCTGTCTTATTCCATCTCACTGTAGTTCTTTGCAGAGGTACTAAGATTTCCTGAATTACACATTTTCTGAAGGAAATAAATGGTAATATTTATGTATATAAATTTTTATTCTTCCTGAAGGAGGAATAAAATTCTTGAATTCATGAATGAGAATAAAATGAGAATAGAATTCCTGAATCCATGAATGATGGATTTTTGGTTTGTATATATTTTTTCACTGCTGCATCACATTGTTGTTTGTAATAATTTAGTGATTATACAGCTCTTTCTTCTTTCTCTGCAGCTGTCCACTGATAAATCCATATCCCATATTAGAAGTATCTCTTCTGGATTTGCACAGTGTGACAATAGAGCTTAATGTTCCACTGTCTGGTGCTCTCTGTATGATATTACAGTCCTCCTCTGTTTTGAAAGTGCTTTGTGGCTTCAGCAAATTTCATTAGTATGCTTTGGCTTTCTTTACTCTTTTCTTTACACAGTTCTTACAAGTCACCAGTCTCATTACAACCTGATTTCTTTTGGACTACAAAGTTCCTCCCACACACCACACCACACCACAGTGTATTCTCTCCTTTGATTAATCCCTTTCCTTCTTATAATTCTTTTGCTGAGCTGGTTTCTCCAGGCAAATAGTTTATTTTCTGGTACTTTGTAAGGGATTGTTTTGTTAGATTTGGGTCTAATTCAGGTCTAGTTCTTCTTCTGTTTTATTTTCCTTTCCTTGTTAGCATCATGTCTGCTTGTCTCTAGACAAGCAGCCTTACTGACTCAGTTTTCAGTTTCATGCAGGGATGGGAATTAATTGGTTCCTTTGTTTTCCTTCATCACATGAAACTTCTCCAGTTATATTTTTGCCTAACTTGAGGTAACTCACCACACCTTAAAATTTAACCAAAATGTTTAGCTATCTTAAATTCCTCCATTTGCATCGTTGCTTCACTTTTTTTGTTCTGCTACTTATATCCCCAAAGGATCTTTAATTTTTTGCTGGAGTTTGTAGTCAGCCTGATGACTGGCAGAGCTCTTTATTCTGACCTTTAAGATGTATTTTTATGTATTTTCTCGTCCCTTCTCCCCTAATTTGCAAGCCCTCAAGCTTTTCTGGCTTAAAAAGAAAATGCTGCTAAGAGGGAGACCTTGTCTGCAGTTTGATGTATTTTAGATTTATTCCTACTAGACAAGAAACAAGGCCATGAAATAAACATATGTGATTCTGAGTGCCATCTTTGGTCTGTCTGTAAAAATGAGTACCTTTATATATCTCTATAATAGTGTGAAATTAATGGTACAATTTGACATTTATGGAGTTTTGATTTGCTATTAGCATTTACATTTGGCAATTACTACTCAGTATAGCAATTCATTCACTTTGTACTTTAATGACTAAGAATTCTATGTGTTTATATGAATTAAAAATTCAATAATGTTCCTACATCTTATCAGCATGATGAATCCATTCTATTACTACCAGATTAATAATGCTCCCATTTGCTTCTTACAAACATGAAAATAAAATTAGTTAAAAATTAGTTAACTCTTTCATTACGATCCCATTCTCTAGTGGTGTGTTTTGAAGAAAATAAAATAAAAATAATCTTCTCCATTTTTAGTTCAACTGTAGGAATAAAATCTTGAGAATTAGACTGTACATAAGACACTAACAAAGGTAGTTATATTATTTTCAGTTTATGAAGAAGAGTTGCATAGTCAAAAGATCCTTTTTGACCAAATTTCCTGAGTATTAATACTGGGCTTGTGTTAATGACCTACCTCTGATTAATGCTGTAGTTAAATAGCTCAATTTATAATGTATATAAATTTGAGATACCCAGTTAAAATGAAATCACAATAAGCACTAGTCAGCATATATTATTATGAAGAATGTTTTTAATGGGAGCTACTGATACCTTCTTTCCTGTTCTTGATACCTTCCTTCCTGGGCCAATACAAGAGACATAGTGATGGGATGGGTGATAGAGAAAACTTTTGATTTCGAATGCAAATACTGAATCAAATGGGGGCAAGTTGAAAGCCAATGAAGGTAGCTGTGGTCAGGAAGAGCAAAATAAACTTTCTGTATCTGCTTTAAATGAGTAAAATTTTACTGTGCCGTGAGGAAATTCGGGTTTCTACTTGGTTGGGTTTTTTTCATACAGAACAATTTAATACATTATATATATATGAAAAAAATCTGTAGGTCCACTTCAGTATTACTCTGTGACTTTTGGGACAGACATGACAGTTAGCACAAGTAGCCTGAGATTTACAGCTCAAATCTGAAATGCAGGTTTGGATTTCCAATTTGGTCCATTACCAAAGGAAAACATTGCTGAAATTCAGATACAATGAAGATCTGGGTTTGGATACTGAAGAAATTCAGGTTTGTGTTTAATAAAAACAGGTCAAAACAGCATTGTGAGCATTCATGGAGAAGTGTAGTCAAAGAGACCCTTAAAACTAATATGGTGAGGGCAGGTTCTTTGTGCCCCACTATTTGCTGAATCCATGGCATCTTAATCTATAATAATGGCCCAATTTAAATACGACAAGTAAGCATAAATGGAAATTAATGAGAAAAAATTTGGAACAGATGGGAGGAACTGGTTTTTCATGCAGAAAATGCTAAGCTTTTTTAATGACCACGGAGGTGAAGCTGTTGCAGAGGTAATTTAGAGGAAAGAATAATGGACTGTGTCATGACTTCAATGTGATAATAATCTGAAATGACATTGTGTGGCCTTTCCTTAATACCTCAGGACCTTACATTGCTCTCTTTGCATCTCCCAAGATATCTTTTACAGTCCTGCTTCTTATTTTGGAGAGGGTCAGCAAACTTGTTATTATAACGCTGCCAGAGATCTGGCCTCCGCTTCCAACCATTCCCCAGTTCTGTTTCCTTTTCTGAGAGGAAAGGAATTATAGGAAGGCTGCTAAAAGAACAGTTTCACTGTTGGCCCTAGGAGTCTAGAAATATATTTGAGTTGCAGTTGAGATTTACTGACTGAGCCACAACAGAAAAGGATGAAGTGTGATCCTACTCAAGCAAGTTACAATCTCCAGGTCGCTTTAAACCTTTAAACCATTGTAGATTGTTGAGTCACAGACAAAAATGCACAGAATCTTTTCTGTTACTGTGCCAGTTAATTTTAAACACTGGAGCTTTCTGTAATATTGCAGGAGCTTTCTGAAATATCTTTAGCTTAGTTCTTCACACTTTAGATAGACTGTATGGAAATATAAACTCACAGGAGCTCATTATGGAATCAGTTTCTTGTACATCCAGGCAAATTATGTAATCAATTAGGAGCCATAAGGAATCTGCAACACTGTAGATAAAGCAAATGGTAACACCAACATACGGATTCTTTGCATTTCTAATTCTCTCTTTCCGCTAACATGTAATACATAAATTGGTGGAGAAGCAAACTCAATCCTGATAAATAATGTAATTATATACATAAAAGGTTTATAATGAAAAAGAAACACAGCTGCTATTTGCAGATTTCCACTTAGGGAAAACTAGTATTTTCAAGTATAATTTTAGAAAATGCCACTATGATTTGACACAGAGGTGTTCCTGTGAACAAGACCCTATGATTTGCTGCACTTGTAAATCTTTGTTGAATCAATGAAATAGAGAAAGCCAATGAAGAAACTTCTTTTGTCACTGAAATATAGCCTCTAAGCAGGGAGCAAAGTTGAGAATTAGATGTTCTGATCTGCAGCTGGGGACAGACAATGGAACAGCTTGGCTGTTTTGTTCCTGGGAACGTCCTGTTCAGGAGCTGCAATACAGCTGCTTGTTCGGACTCTGCACCATTAGTCACAGGTGAAAATGCAGTAACATTGTTTCAGTCAAGAACTGGAAAAAAATCAGTTTCTTGTGAACATTTTCAATTAATTTCCTAAAAGCTACAACCCCTATGTGACTTTGCAAAGTCCATACAAACGTACAGCTTTCAAAATATTTGAGCTTTTAGGAGTATTTTGCTGCACCTATATACCTATTTTTCAAATGCTTTCAGAATGCGATTTCTTAAGTATCTTTATGGTTATGAAATATAACCTCATTTGCTGTTCATCAGCTTTCAAATGTACTCCAGTTAAAATGAGAAGGATTTTTCAAGATTCATCATAAAGCAGTTAACATGGGGAGCAGGGTCACCTATTCCCTGTTAATTTAAACCAGTTTTATTTATGAAAGTCCTGGTGATTATGAAGTATAGTGGGCTATCTTCTTCTGCTTCAGCAGCAGGGGCAATGTTGATGTATTGCTGTACCACCTCCCTTGACAAAGGGGCGTGTGGGCTTGTTTTAAAGAATCTGTTTTCCTCTGTGTTTGCTGGAAGGGACACATGGCTTGGTAATGACTCTTGCTGCAGATCCCCGATTTTTGGGAAAGGTTATAGTACAGTGGTTACACAGTAGTCACAGAAATGCTTAAGGTTTTCAAAAATCCTTGATTTTTTGGGCTGCATTTCAGTTCATGGTATTATACTCAGAATGCCTTGTATCTCTGTCAATTTGGCAGCACCACAATTATTGTACCAGTGGTGATAATTTTAGGTACACCATCTGCCTTTGAGAATGATGACCACAAGGAGGAACTGACTGCTGTAGGTCAGATGGGTGTAGACATCATTGCACTTGAAAGATGTGGAGAAGACAGTGTGTTGTGTGATGACTGTAATGATCCGAGGGTTTGGTTATGGTGGAGGATTAAAAACAGGCAACACAGAGATGTGTTCTACCCAATCTTCTGCTCAAATTCTTCTGAAGGCTCTGGGACATAGGCCAGGGGGTAATGGAGTGGGGGTTTTTTATTGTAGGGTTTTTTTTTTGGTAGTAATTTTATCTTATGGAAGATATCCAGCTCTGCAAGGTTGTTTTATTTCACATAAACTGCTGATTAATTGACTAGGTGTGACTTAAGATTATCATTTGCGTGGTAGCAAGCTGGCTGAAGTACAGCCCGGGTAAGACAGAAGTAAATTTGTTTGCTTGTAGGGACTAAAGATCAGCTCCCTCATGACACAGTTGCTAGTCCTTTTTAAATCTGCGTCCCCCAAAAAGAAGGAAAAGCTTTGTTCATCCACTTGAGTTTGATGAGGAGAGCTTTGAGCAAGAATGAAAAATCAGATAAAAAACCCCTGTATGTTAAAATAAATATGAGTAATGTGCACAAATGCATTAAAAAAAGGTCAGTATGAGGTGTTCGTAATAGTGCTCAGTTTTCTAGTGATCGGAATGGTGAAGCTTTGGAACATTTTGCAGAAGAACAATGTGATGTTTCTGTCCTTGGATTTCTTTAATAACAAGGGTGCGGAGGCAGAAAGAAACCAGTCGCTGCCTTGCACTAGAGGTGAGTGGGGCATCTGCTGAAATCTCTTTTGTGTGGTTGATGGTGCCACAAAACGATTTGGGAAGTGCTTTGGTTGCTACAGAATAGTTCAGTCTTCCCATTCCTGTGTGCAGTGTGTCACTTCGACTTTTAACAAATCTTTTTCTTCTGTGGTTGATTTTGGTTATTACTATTTGTAGAATATTCAGATACAACATTAAATGGAGACTCCAGCTGCAATGTTAATTTCTGTTTCCAGCTTTCTCCAAATTCTGAGTTAATTAGTATGGTATGTGATACGTTGGAAAGAAAGAATACATGGTAGTTATAAATGTGTGAAATAGGAATTTTTCTTTACAGTGACAAAAAAGAGGAAACATTTGCAGATGCATATATGTATGAATTTTAATGAAGGCGAAGAGTAATGTCACCAGACATTTACAGAAAGTCAAGTATTTACTAACTGATTACTGTATTTAAGCAAATTTATAATTAAAAAATATATATTTTTATTAAAAAAACAAAAGCAAAGTTCTAAACAGACTGTTAACTTTTGCTATTAGAAAAAATAAGGTAATTAAAAGAAACAGTAACATCCACCATAAAATTGGTAGTAATTATATATTCTTTGTTTGCTGAAGCTCACTGTATGTGTGAAATTATCTGCCAGTTTGAAATTAGGATTAATGATGTACTCCATTGTCAAGCATTTCTGGATGATAAAGATAAATTGTTGTAGATTGAGACCACACATTACAAACAAAATTGTGGTTGTTTGCCATGTATACAGAATGAGAATACATCTTCGGTGAGGGATTTTTTCCCCTGTAGAAATGTGAAAATTTACCAAAGTATGAAACATAATTGATCCTTGAATATTTGACAAATCAAGGACAGATTTATGAACCGTTTTGAATAGAAGTAAGAAAATGTTGGTTTTGAAAATTATTTCTAGGAAGAAAGTTCATGTTCTCATGCCACTCTTAATTGCATGCCAGGGTTTGTTTTTGAACTCTAGAAAGCTAATTGCCAATTTTTGATTCAATCACCTTGGTTCCATAGTTTAATAAAAATGACTAAATATGGGTATGGATACTTTGCTAGTACTGTCTCTGCATATTAAAATCAAATAATTTATATAAAATTGTCTGGCTGCATAATTCTTCCTATCCTAGGCTTAAGGATTCAGTTCTGAAAGTGCTTATGTGCAAAATTAGTTTAGTATGTAGAAAAATCTTTCCTTGTGATAAGAGTAATTATATAAAGTAATTATATAAAGCTTTATAAGTTATCTAGGAAAATTTTTTCCAGCTACTTGGAATTTAGTAAAGGCTTTCTTTGGGTATATTTACCCCTTAAGTGCTAGGACAATTTTTCTAAGGAGGCAAGAGGAAATTTACTGTATCATCTACCACTGATTTGACCTTTGATTTTATCAGCACCAGAAACATGCTTCTCCAGAATGTTTTTAAAGCATCTAACCACTATGCTCCTGCCTGTATCACTGAGTGTTTTATTCTCTTTATTTTGATTTACTATTTTAGTGGAGTATGTGAACATGTTGCTGTTGTGGAGTCTAGCTGCATAACATGCATGAAAAGTCATGCAAAGTGGGTAAGAAAGTCCTGCATTGTCTGCAGTTAGAGTTGACTCCTTCTCAGTACAGCTGGTCTTCTAGCAAATGCAGTAAATAAACTGTACTTAAGTCCCCAGGTTTGCTAGATTCTTGTTACTTTGAAAGAGCATTCAGAGACCTCTTGATGAAGGGATTTTTACAGGTAAACTGTTTTGCTCCTCTTGCTGACTGCCAGCTAGCGTTGCTGAGAGCATCATTCATTCCCACCCTTTAGCTGGTGACATTGTCACTTTTTATTTTAACATACCCATGCTAAACGACAGGAACTCAGTGAGCAAAAAGATCTGTATTCATGCTGGTATTTTCAGCTGGAAAGGAAGGTGCTGGTATGCGCACTTCTGTTGAAGAGGAAGTTATCTGTGTAACCACAAATTAAAGAAGGTTAATAGCAAATTGCTGCAAAATTACAGTTTCAAAGATGCAGTGAACTATTCTATCTGCACATAGTTTGTTATGATTTTCTGAGGCTGTTGTCACATGAATTCATTATCTTTACTGTATTGCCAATTTGATGCCAATTTTATTTCACTGTTGCTGCACGTGCAGTTGAAATGCACCGTGTAATGCTTCTTTGCAGTGAAGTTTTAAAATACATACGCACACAACATCTTCCCAAGAACCTATAATTTTTTAATTTTTAAAGCTGATGAGTTCCATTTCCCATCTCACAGTGGGGCTTCTAAGATTTGAAGATGGGCCTAGCTTTCAGGAGCAACCTGTGTTTTGTGTTTTGCCCCTGCATGAACCTGGCACTTCAGCCCCATTTTCTGTGCCCAGGGCAGATGGGGAAGACCAAGGAACAGAAGTAGCTGGCAAATTTGCAACCACCTTATTGTTTTTCCTCCCTCCCCCTTCATGATGTGCATCAGGAATACAGAACCTAAGTAATCTTACTCTCTATGTGCCATTGCCAGAGTTGTCTGAGAAGTCCAAAAGAAGAGATCAGATGTTAAGGACAGCAGTTGTTTTACAGATAGTTTAAGATCTTTGTCAGTGAGCTTTTTCTTATAAGATGTTTAGCAGTGAGAAGGCAGCACAAGCTCTATGTGATACTCTGGAAGCTGTTTTGTGGTGCACAACAGTGTCTAAGGCTATCTGATTTAATGTAGATGAAGGAAAAAAATCACTTCCAAATCCTCTTAATCTCCTTTTATAGGAGACTGAATGTTTCTCTTGGCTTGTGAGACTCAGATATATAAGTTCTATGTTTTCCCAAGAAAAGCTGTCAGAATGCATTAAGAGCCCTTAATGGAAACACAGGTTTCCATAAGAGGTTTTTAGTCTACAGGGCTGTCCTCAAGCAGCTGAACATTTTGAATTTTACCAAAACAACCATTGAGATTCTTCTACAGCTAAAAACCAGTTGAGGTAATTTTTCTTGCTAAGTGGAATGTGCCACAACGATGTAAAAATAAATGCAAAAAATTAAATGCAAAATATAACAGTCTAGAAACAATTTGAAGAATTCCATTGGAAGTTTAATTTCTCTTTCAGAAAGTAATTGTCTAAAAGAAATGTATGGTTTCTTATGTAGCCAAAGATAGTGAGGAAACACCGTTTATTTGGCTTTGGGCTTTTTTTTTTTTTTTTTTTACTTAATGGAAAAATGTGTATTAAACAATGGTAATGAAGAAGGTAAAGTTGTAGAATGTGCTGACTCTTCTGAACCTTATCCATGGCATGCTTATCTGTGACCACAGGGGACGCAACACAAAGACCCTAGCAGTCCCTTCTGGGCGTATGTATGAGAGCCAATTTTATTTTTTGTAATAAAATACACCAGACAACATTGTGGCTCTTCAGGTTTTGGCACAGTTGGAACAAAGAGGAATGGCTTTCCTTTCCTTTCCTGCTTTTTTGTTCATTTAAAAAGTGAATCATGACACCATCTATTGTGAAATTTGGTCGTACAGGTGTCAGCACACGGGCAGGTTTCTATTTGTCCCAGCAGCTTGCAAAAGGAGCCATTCCTTGGTCTTTTGGCTAGAACAGATAAAATGAGAGTCAGCCATTAGGCATTCTGGTTTTGGCTGTGCTGCCTGATGCCTGTGAATCACTAAAAATTGCGGACAGGAATTTTCCTGACCCTGTTTTGTTAGAACAAAAAGGGGGAGAGATCATCATTCTTATTGTTTAAAAGACCTGATGTTGGTATGGAGAGAACTGGTTTTGGTTAACTGTACTAAACACAGGGGATTGGGAAAACAATGTTTCCACCATTTGGGAAATGCTGGCATTTCATGTCCCTTTCAGATTGCAATGGAAAATCCGAGTATCAAAGTGCTTCAGGGAATTAAAAAAATGTTTTGAATAAAGAATGTCTAACTGTATAATTCAGACTTTATTTAAAACAAAATAGGCTATTTCAGAACACTACATTTAGAAACAGGTTTTTGAAATGGGACGTGTCATTTAAAAAATAAATTACCTTGGTTCTCTGGAGCTGTGAAGAAAAATCAGTAATTTTGTTGGCTAATCCAAATATTTTAGCACAATGCCGCATTGCATGATGTAGACACATTCTTAGAAATGAAAGAAAACTGACAGGGCAGCTTATTTAAAAGAGGTGAGGATTGTAATTCATTATATTTTTGCGTTCTTTTCAGTTCAGTCTCCTCTTAAATGATAAAAAACCTGGTGCTGAGAAATTATCAAAATCTGAGAAATTATCAAAAAAATACTATCTATATTTTGAATTTTTTTTCCAGACAATACTTGAACACAATGCTGATAATGTAGTGTGCTTTTAGTCAATCATTAATTTGATGGATATAATCTAATTTCTATTTCTATGTTCTTGCAAGAGAAAGAAAGAATTTCAGAATTAACCTTTGCATAAAAATGAGTGATAAGATGATGGGCTGATTTCTGAACAGGTTGTGCTTTCTCATCACTGGAAAGCTGGCCAAGTGTTGGGAGTGAAATTTTTGTGGTGTTCATCTCATCCTAAAGTGGACTGGCCATGTGAACCACACTCTAGGCTGTACTGGTGGGATTATCACTACCTCTCCCTTGGCTACACAGGGAAAATAACTCAGTTGTGCATGTGTACATGCAAACACTTGAAGTGAGATGAAAGTCACAGCTGTAGGGCTCCTAGGGTTCCTCTTTTCCATTTAGCTTTTCTGTGTCCTCTATCCTTTTCCACTCCCATTTCTTGTGTATGTTCCCTTTTCATTTGACGTTGCTTTTTTTCTTTCTTTCATGTTGCTTCCTTGGAAGTTCCTGAAGCCCTTTCTCCAGTTTCTTAAATCATCTGAAAATGCTGTACTTCTTGCATTCTAATGTTGTTTTCGTCAGTATTTCCAAGCCAGATATCAATGTTACAAGGGAGAAATATTTGTGGCATCTGGCCAATATCTTGCTCCAGTACAGGCAAGGAGTTTCTTCTTTTAAGATGCAGCAGACCTTGCTAAGTGAACAGAGCAAGTTCCTCAACAATCATATTCTGCCTCCTGTTCAAAAATGTAGTTCTAAGAAAACATATATTCACTTATTTGAGAGTGAGTTTTTGTCCTCTACAAATTGGGAACATTCTATGAGTGTATAGAGAGAACTGTGGGTGAAGATGAAGTCTTCTCTCTAATATAATCTTAAATGTAAAAATCCATCAGGGGTTGCAAAGGTGGAGCATGGTGTATTGCTCTTTGTGTGTCTTTCTGACCTCCTTCCACCAAGCCTCCACTTCCCTTGTGAAAAGAAAGCTTCATCTAGAAATCTGTTGCAATTTTAGTCATTTTTTTAAACTCAGTGCAGAGCCCGTATCCTTCTACTAGCAGTGTCAGGTCCATGTTCTTGGGCTGCAGAACTCAAGAGGTGGGGTGCAGCTGTACTTCACTGTGGCTACTGAGACATGACGGGGCAGGAAGAAGAGGAGAGGCAACCATGTGAGGCTCGGATCTAGGGAGATTAAGAGGCACAAGCCCCTCTGCTTTGATCCCCCTGGTGAAAGGTGGGAATAGCTCATACCAAACGATTCCTCAGGGGATGCTCTGGTGTTAGCAAAGGTGCTGTTCATTAAATATCATGCCCCTGGTGTGTTCCACGTATCTTACAAGCACCTTGGGGAGGTCTGTGGAATCCCTGGCATAAGTGCACTTTGCAGTGCACATTATTAGTCAGGGACTTGACAAAAGTTCCTGAATGCACGTCAATCTGTCAAAAATTGCAATACCATCAATCCATGTTGTCTTCTTATCTTCCTGAGTCAAGTGTGTGTGTGGGCTTTGCCTGGGGGAGGGCTGCTGTTTCTCTCTTAGGCTTTTGAAAACCAATGCCTGTAGCCAGAAATTACATGCTGGGGGTCTTGTTCTGACCTGATAGTGGACAGGTCTTACAGCTCACAAAAGCAATAGAAACTGGACTGTCCCACTGTTTGGTCCGTAATTTTTGCCACCCTCAAACATCTGGTGTGTCCTCTGATTGCCTTCGTGGCAGAGTGAGAGCACAGGGACACCGACCTCCCCTCTTTGGAGCTATGAACTGTTCCACCATTTCTGAAAGCAGGTGTCAGAAATCCACCTTTAAATTAACAATCCAGTACAAAACAGCTAAGTAGTGATTTGTTCTTAAACCTAAGGGTGTTCTGAAACCCAAGTCATTAAATTGAAGAGTATGTCAGGATGCAATTGGGAATGATTCTTATACCCACAGACAGTAAGATTTCTATAAGCTTGTTTCATTAAACAAGGTTTGAAAGTAATGATCTGTTCTTTGCAAAAGTATGCTTACGGAATATCCATTAATCAGAATTTTGCTGTATGTCATTAGTATGTTAATTTTGCTAGGTATTTAAGTGCTTGTTCATCCTCTCACTTTATAGGAAAGTTTGGCAGTATTAAGGGGACAGGTATGAATGGATGTAAACTGCCTATGGTCAAATTTCTATTCTTATAATGGAAAATAAAGTGACTAACCATTCTAATGCTTGTGAGGAACATTAGAAAGATGAAAAGGCATGGCACAGCCACTGGAAAATAAAAATGTCATCCTGGCTGAAGAGTGATTTGGACGTGGGTATGCAACATTTCCATTTCATGATAGCTTAATGAGAAGACAGTCAACTTCCCGGAGTCTACAAATCACGTGCCAGAATCTTTAAGGATAAGGTGTGCACCTAATCTAAGCCCAGGCCACTTGTACTGCACTCAGTAGCCTTTGCTGGCTTGCTTCCTGCTGGAAGTAGGGACCCTGCAGTCACCCCAGCATTGGTCACACATTGTCATAACAGCATTGGAATTGCTTAGTTGCTCTTCAGTTGCTGCAAGCTGGCTTTTCCCAAAAGCTGTGAAGTCAAGCCACTGAACAAGCACATCATTTGTTCTTTTGGGCATAGCTAGTATGAAAAAAACATAGTTAGGATATAGGGAATAATCTGCTGCAAAGCTGTGATTTCTTAGAAGCCTTTTGTCCCTGAGAAAGCAAAGTAAGAAATGGTGCAAAATCCCCAAAATGACAGCAGGAACACATGAAGTCTCCCAAGCAAATGAATTTTCCTAAGATGCTGGTGATGTAATTGATAAGAGTAGAGCTAAACAGGGATTATTGATCATTGTGTACTTAAGATACAATTTAAAACTGGTTTCCTGCAGCTGCATATTGAAAGCATTTTTGATCTTGCTTTTTCAAGGTAGTGATACCCATTTTGTCTGCAAAATGGTACTCTCAGTGAGATGCAAGTAATTATCCCTAAAAGTGATGTTGAAAAGAATGTATTTCTTTCATAAAAGTTTGGAGATGTTGTTATTAGCCCTTGATTATATGGTCGAATACTATTTTTCTGGAAAATTATTATGTCTTTCTGTGCAGAAGAAAGGCTACTTCAGGCTTAATTAGCTTTCTTTTGCAAAAGAGGCTGTTGTTCTTTCAAACTGCTGTCTCATTTATTGCACAATCTGGAAGATGTGTAGCAGACAATACAGGGAACATCAGGAAGAGAATGGATGATCTAGTAATTATGACAGTTCAGTGCTGCCCTGGGGGTCTCTATCTGCGTTGCAGTGAAAATGTTTAACACGTAGCAAGGTTTTAGGAAATCAAAGAAAGGGGACTGCTGAATAACTTAAATAACAATAGTGTTAACAACCCCACTGTTAGGGTAGAAAGAATTTTTATGTTCCAGTTTTTCTGAACCATTTATTCCTCCACATACATAGAGCAATGGTTCACCCAATAGAAACCTTCTGCAATTTTCCATTCAGTGTGTGTTAGATTTACTATAGGTTATGTAAATAAATGAGTTAAATCAATTCTCCTGTACTTCAGAGTTTTAGAGGCTTCAGAATCAGTCTGCAGAGTTAGAAATCTTTCTTGCACTTTTTAGGAACAAGTATTAGGAAATAGTATTACAAGACTATCTTTAGTGATTTTGGGGGTTCCAGGTTCTCTTTCATAGGCACCTATACAATTTTAAAATGGTTGACTTTCTATAATATTGAGTCAACATTTGGTCAAAGTCTCAATTTTCCCAAAGTCTTGTTTCATGCTAACTAGAATATAATACTAGAATAAAGCAGTTATGTCAGAACAAAGAGTTAGAGTAAAATGCTCACAGTGATTTGCATGCTGTGGATCAAGGGAAGAGGTAAAGATTCCTCAGTGTTACCAAAATAAGATGAATGCTTCTTTAGAGTTGATTTTTGAAGAATTTGTATAAGATGGTCAGAGAAAGCTGCTGGCATTGCCTTTTATTGAAGGATCTCAGGCTAGGGGACTTGGCAGGGTTATGCCAATACCCCTGTGTAAGCCTATGTCTCTTGATCTCCTCTCCCTGCTGTAGTGATATCAAGGAGTAGAGCTTCCTCACAAAAGTATTTCTTGATACTTCCCAAAGAAGCAAGGACCAGCTAAATTAATCCTTTTCTGCTAAACAAAATTGAGCCATTACAAAACCATTATAGAGTTTTTTAGTAGACTTTCACATGGTCCTCTGTGTTTCATGTTTACATATTTTTTTTATATTAGCAGCACTGGTTTTCCATTTTGTCCCCTGCTGTGTCTGTTAATCAAAGAAATGCTGCCCATCCTTCATCATCTTGTCTTTGTTTGATTTTTTACATAATAATTCTGGACGTCCATTGGTGTGTAATCACTCAGTGGCTATTCCAGATGTATATTCAACAATTCTATGAGAGGTTTTGTTTACACATCAAGTAGTTCCCTTTCTGGGCATCCAACTGTATAGGCTATAGGAATATGACAGATAATCTTTACCTGTATTTTAATTTGCAAGCTGCTGTGCTGCAAGCTGAGCTCCTCTAAGTAATAGTCCTCCCACTACGTGAATGTTTTATTGAAATACAGGTCCCTTAAAGCATTGCTCTGTTCACTGAAGACTTGCATTCTCCCTGAGGGCAGGAGGCTTCCTACACCAGTGCAACTCTTTGCAGGAACCAAGACCGCCTTTTGGAAACAGATCACAAAGATACTGCCACTTCTCAGTATGTACTTCCCAGGTCTTTTAGAGTCTCTGGTCTGTACTGGGAAGGGGAGAAGTAGTGAACCTGCGTATCTTGGGTCTGGGCTGTGGGAGTGTGCTTCAGCAGGATATCCCTGCAGAGTGTAAATACCCTAGGCTTTCTGAAGTGGGAGTAAATTTCAAATCTCTGGAGCAGATGCCTCTCCTATCCAACAATTTTTAAACTTTTGGCTGGATTTAGGAATATTCAGAGAACTTTACAAGTGCTCCCTACCTCCCCGCCCTCCAAAAAACCCCCATCACCAACTAAACAACAACCAACCAACAAATCAGCCGGTTATAAAAATACTAAAACCAGAGGGATTGTTTATTGAAGAAAATAATCATAAGGTGTGGGAGGAATCAGCTATCGATCGTCTTAGGGAATCAGCATTCTGGGAAATGAAATCTGACATAATGATACACTGGTTACTATGATCTTCAAAACAGTAGTTTCCCAGAGGCTTGCTGTACTTCTAAAAATTACCCTGAGAAGGATTTAATGGCTTGTAAGAGGTTTGTGAAGAAAAATTGGAAGTCTCTTTGAGACTTTCTGACTGCAGTAACTGGACAATTTTATTCAAATGAAAATAGTGGTAAAATGACTAAACACTTTTTCAAGTTAAGGTCAAGAAGCATGTGAATTCCACTCAGGTCATCAAAGATACAGTGCAGCAAGTAAATAAGTAAAAATAATTCATGTTGTCACTTCCAATGGTATTATTTGTCAGTCAAGGCACTAAATTAGTCAAAGTTTTTGTGCTTAATGGATCCTCACAGTTTCCGTATGGAAGAGAGACCTTGGTATTTGCCAGAGCTGCAAAGACAAAATAGGGCTAATATCACACTCATGAATTTTGTATTTTGTTGCATTTAATTCTTATTCAAATGCCCTGTGGCAGCTGGAATAACTTGGAAACCAAGGGCAGGGTTGGGAAGTCAAGGAGGAGCGAGGGTTAGTGATGTGACTTCATGTTCCTCCCCTCTAGTTGTGGAAGTGATGTTACTCCAGATATATGTCTGTGTGAAGTGAAATTAGATGCAGATGACTTGTGTGCTACAATTATTCTTTCCTTCTGTTGACTATACAGGGTGTAAAGAGTAAATAGGTCAGTTGTGGATGTCTGTTTCATAGATACCTGAGGTCACATGAGGTAGATTCATTCCATTCTAAAATCTGAGAGTACTATATGCATTTACATGATACATATATATTATATATATGGTTTAGTATGTGTACAATATATGTATTAGAAAGAACAGGATTTAAGTAATTAGTAGTGATTAATTAGAAATATTTTATAAATGTATGCTTATATGATGAATAATTCTTATGTTACTAAAGAACTGTGACTCAACTGTGTGTCATTTTCAACTGCAACTGTCATACCTTCTGAGGAAGGCTACATTGCCTGCCAAATGCTTAAATGTTTATTTTCTCATTTTGCTTTTTTCTCTCTTCCATGATGAAGATGTTCATAGATGTCAGTCCTACAGATATTCTGCCTTCCTGCTGAATAATAAGCTTGCCTGTGAGATTGACTTTTCCCTTGTGACGGTACCACAGCAATTGCACCACTGTTTTGTGTGTAAAAGATCCTACTAACAGGACATGCTTGGTGAGCAGCAGAGGACTTTGGAACAATTTGTTGCCACATGGTAAGTCAAATATGAAGATTGCTCATGATACAGAAGCTTTTTCATTGCTAGGGCTTTTAAGATAGGGTTGAGTGTTGATTCCTGGAATCAAGAGTAACTGAAATTTAAGAAGAAATTAAAGTAGATCTGAAGCTGAGTGGCTGGGTGAGGATGGCAAATTTGAATTGTCTTTGTCAGAATATTTTCTTTTTTTCTTTTTTTTTAAATTTTCTTTTAATGCTTGCATGACCATTATGTCTGTCTTCCAGTAAATAATAGGATGCCATTAGCTTCTAAATAAGGCTTTCTTTATTATTGGAATATAATCAAATAGCATTTTATCAGAAGAGTGCTCACATGCAACCTGTACACTGAGACTTTTCCATCTTCTATTTTCTCATGCCTTTTGTGTTAGACTGCTGCTCTGCCATGAACTACGCCTAGCAGTTGTGGGTCTGGTATGGATAGGACATATTTCTATGTATTATTAGTATTATTGTTATAGCTCTTCACATACAAAATAACAATTCTTCAAAAAAAAAAAAAAAAAGGAAGGAAAGCAAAACAATTGATCATTAGGATGTGTCAAAAATTTTTTCTTTTGTATTGATTAAACTTTCAATTTTGTCTACCTGGGCACAAAATAAATTAATTCCACAGGACTATTGATTTGACATACAGTTGGAAAGAATAAAAAAGTTGCTTTCTTTTTTCTAAAAGTTTTCGTTGGGCAGTGATATGTAGGCAAATCTAACTTCCTGAAATGGAGAAGAGCTTCTGCTTGGAAACTAGGTTTCTTTCACTGCATTTAAATTAATGAGCTTGTATGTTAGGGGGTCAAAGTTACAAATGACATTTGGGCACACTCAGTTAAACCTTGTAGCTTGAGTTAAAGAACTGAGATGCTGTCTTTGGATCTCAAAATATACGGCTTGTTGAGAAAACACATGCTGGTACTGCATTTTGTGATAGGTGCTAAAGGAATAACCAGAACATGTTATAGTAAGCCCAACACCAGCCTCACAGTGCTTCAGTTTCTGGAAGAGTTCTTTTTTGATCAAACTGAGGAGCATGTTTTTATTAGATGGCACCACCACCACCGAACACATTCATAGATCAGTGGATTTGGTTGGAAAGAATTAGTCTGCATCTCTCTACAAAGGATGGTGACTTACCTAATACCTTTTTTTTTTTACTGGTCTTTCCCTGTACAAAAGTACATGTATTATGACATAATCTTTTACACATACAGGAATAGTGTATATTGATTCCATGCAGGAGGCCACCAGAGTCAATCACCTTCAAATTATGAAATTTGCTTAATTAAGCTGTTATAAAGCTTTTAATGCTTGTCGATTTCTGACTTGTTCTTGCAGCTGTAAGCAACTGATTTTACTAGGTATAAACAAATCTTCTTGAACATCAGTATATAGACATGCAAGAAACCCCACAACACCTAACCAGACTGGAAAATACTTACCAAATACTAAAGTGCTTTGTTTTACAGAGAGTTGCAGAGAGTTCACTTGGGCAAACCTAGATTTCAAAAATATAGTTTTCACCAAAATGAACTGTGAGACTAATGGTCTCTAATGCTTTCTTGGGATAAGCAAACTCCAAATCCAAATTAACAATAAAATTAAATTTAGAAACTATGTTGAGCAGGAAGAAGTTGTCTTTCAAATATTATAGAGTTTTATTATTTCTAAATACAATGACATACAAAATATTTTTGGTGGCATTTGACAGCACCAATTTGGGTTTCCTGTTGTCATTTTTTGGCTGGGATAGAATTAATTTTCTTACTAGTAGCTGGTACAGTGCTATGCTTTGGATTTGGGATGAGAATAATGTTGATAACATTCTATTGTTTTCAGTTGTTGCTGAGCAGCCAGGGCCTTTTCTGCTCCTTACACTGTCCTACCAGTGAGCAGGCTGCAGATGCACAAGAAGTTGGGAGGGATGGTTGACCCCAGTGACCAAAGGGATATGATATCATGCTTAGTATTTAAGGCTGAGGAAAGAAACAAGAAGGAGGGGGGATGTTCAGAATTATGGTGTTTGTCTTCCCAAGTAACCGGTATATGTGATGGAGTCCTGCTTTTCTGGACATGGCTGAACACCTGCCTGCCCATGGGAAGCAGGGAATAAATTTCTTGCTTTGTTTTGCTTGCATGCATGGCTTTTACTTTACTTACTAACATGTCTTTATCTGAACCCACGAGTTTTCCTTATTTTTACTAATTCTCTTTCCCATCCCTCTGGTGGAAGGGAGGTAAACGAGTACCTGTGTGGTCTTAGTTGCTGGCTGAGGTTTAACCATCACAGTCCTTTTTGATGTCCAATGTGGGGCTCCGTAGGGTTGCAAAAAGTGTCCAGACCCATTTATCATAGAAAGGGAAAGTACCTGCAAAATCTGTGAGCAGGTTGATGATCTGTTGGCTGAGCTGTAGGAAACAGTTAAAAGGCTATGCAATATTAGAAGGGTCACGACAGAGATAAGTGGTTTCCGAACTATGCTCCTGTAGTGGACACCACAGAAAATGAGACATCTTGGTTACTGATGACCTACAAAAGCAGGACTCTGCCTCAATCCCCACCTTCCATCATTACAACCAAAACCAGATGTGGAGCTTTAACAGCTGTAGACAAGGTCTGCAAGGAGAAACTGTACCAGTAGCACACATGAATATCATAAAAAGAAATGATGAGTGTTCATAGTAGGTAACTGTTAAGGGGCATTGAGGCACCTATTTGCTGTCCTGATGAAGAGTCACAACATAAACAGTACCTTCCAGGACTAGAAGTGAAGGAAATGTTGGTATGAGACATATTACACAAGCCTGACCTCTACAAATTGATGGGCCCTGACAATATCTACCTGAGGGTGTTAGGAGACCTGTCTGACATCATTGTGAGGCTGCTGTCCATAATCTTTGAGAAGCCATGGAGATAAGGGGAAGTCCCAGAAGACTGGAAGAAGGCTAATGCCTACAAGAAGGGATTAAAGGAGAATCCAGAAAATTATAGGCACATCAGTCTTACTGCAGTATCTGGGAAAGCTGTGCAACGAATCCTCCTGAGGGCTATCACAAGTAAAATGAAGCACATGATTGAGAAAAGCCCATATGTATCCACCAAGGATGAATTGTGCTTGATAAACCTCATCACCTTCTACAACAAAGTAACCTGCTTGGTTGATGAGGTGTGAATAGTGGACATTGTCTACCTGGATTTCTCCAAGGCTCTCAACGCAGTTTCTTACAGCCTCCTTCCAGAGAAACTGATATGTTAAGGTTTAGGCAAGTGATCTGTGTGGTGGGCAGGGAACTGGCTGACAGGCTGCACCCAGAGGGTAGTGGTAAATAGCTGCTTTTCAAACTGACAACCTGTCACAAGTGAGGTCCCCCAGAAGTTGATATTGGGCCCAACAGTGCTTAATGTCTTCATAATTGACCTGAATAATGGAATCGAGTGTACCCTGACAAAGTTTGCTGGTGACAGCAAACTGAGTGGGAAAGTGGACACTTTGGAAGGGAGCGCCACCTTGCAGGAAGACCTAGATAGGCTGGAAGAGTGGACTAACAAGAACCTTATGGAGTTCAACAAGGACAAGTGTAAGGTCTTGGACATGACACCTTAAACACAATCTGGGAGTGCAGCAGAGGCTGGAATCTACACAGCTGGGGAGCAGCTCTGTGGAAAGAGACCCAGGGGTCCTGGTGGACAGTAAGTTCAGTATGAGTGAAGAGTGTGCTGCTGCAGCAAAGAAAGCCGACAGGATGCTGGGTTGCATCGGGCATCACCTGTAGAGATAAAAGAGTCATTATCCACCTCTGCTTAGCTTTTTTCAGGGCACACCTGGAATACTGTGTTCAATTTTGGACCTTGCTATACCAAAAAGATGTGTTCAGGCTGGAGAGGGTCCAGAGAAGGGCCACAAAGATGATCAAAGTGCTGGGAAGCCTACTATGAAAGGCTGAGAGAATTGGGTTTGTTCGGCCTTGAGAAAAGAAGGCTTATGGAAGACCTTATCACCATGTTCCAGTACTTAAAAGGTGACTATAAAGAAGATGGAGCTTCCCTCCTTACAAGGAATCACATGGGGTGATGGATACCGTTTACAGTTTTCACAGTAAGAACAATCAACCTTTGGAATAACCTCCCCAGGGAAGTGGTGGATTCCCCATCTTATAAGATTCACCTGGACCATCACCAGGGGTGCTGGGCCATCTTGTCTAGACTGTGCTTTAGCCAAAAAAGGTTGGACCTTTGGATCCTTGCGGTCCCTTCCACCTCATATTCTACGATACTATGAAATAATGACAGATTTGTTTGGAATGTGATAGATTGAGTTTATAGCTGTTATAGCTATTTAGCTATTAATTGGTAGGCTTCTGTGCTGCCTTACTGGGCAGGCTGGAACTTCAGTGTGAGCTTGAGCTGAAACAACTCCGCAGACATCAAGCGCAGGGAACAAGGAGGGGGAAGAGCTTTAGGCTCTAGAGCACAGATTTCTCCACAGCCCGTGGTGAAGACCAAGGTGAGGCAGGCTGTCCCCCTGCAGCCCATGAAGGCTAACAGTGGAACAGATATCCACCTGCAGCCCATGGAGGACCCCATGCCAGAGGATTTTTTGAAGAACTGCTATCTGTGTGAAGGACTCACGTTGGAGAATCTTATGGAGAACTGTCTCCTGTGGTGGGACCCTACAGTGGAGCAGGGAAAGAGTGTGAGGAGTCCTCCCAATGAGGAGTCCTCCCCATTAGGAGGAAGGAGAGGCAGAAACAATGTGTGATGATCTGACCAACTGAGCAACTGACCACAATCCCCTTTCCTCACCCCTCTGCACTGCTTGGTGAGGGAGGAGGTAGTGAAATCAGGGAATTTGGTTGTATGTTATGGGAGTTACTACAACAGGAACTCCTTGTTGGTAGTTAGGCTAGGAGCAAGGGGACGATATCATTGCAATGTTAAACCCTATAACTTGGCCCAAAGGGATCAGTGGTGGAGATAGTAATAGATAGTACCTTTAAAATGTTGTACCCATGATTTGAGTTGCAGGTTATAGGTATTGCTTTAGCAGGAACCACCTGAACCAATGGAGAACAACCCTTACAAGAAGCAGTGCAAGTGCAGCAGTCACCTGATCTGAGGTGGCTTTGGTGCCCAATAACACCATGAATACACTACCTTTCCTGTCCTGAGGAACCTGAATAACAGATGCAACACAAAAAAGTCATGGACTAAATGAACTGAATGGATATTTTATGGATACCTATAGACATTTTACAGACAATCCACAGGGAAGTTCTGTAGAATAAGGGAAAGATATCTGTGTTTTATATCAAAAGATGGGAAGATGGGTAATGGTTAATGAGGACATATTGGATAGTGTGGGACCTGAGCATGACATAAATAATATGGAATAAGAAGTGGAGAATGTATTGGTTTTGGCTGAAATAGAGGTAATTTTCTTCATAACAGTTTGTGTGGTGTCATATCTATAACATCTGGATATCTCTGACCCTGTGACATGCAGAATTTTTGATCATGTCTTATTGGGTGTTTGTAGTTCCACAGAGCAAACCAACAATACAGCATTGCTTGAGAAAGTGTTGGTAAATATTGATCTGATATGCATCAGTGTTTCTTTTACAGCTTTGTTATTCTTCTAAAAATGGAATCAAGAAAACAAATGTGAGAATTCCTTTATGCTCTGTGAGAACAGGGACATGTTCAGATGTGCTGTAGATAGTCCTGTTTAAGAGGACTTTGTAGGCTTGTTCTCACTTCATCTCCTATCTCTACGCTTTAGGGGATAATGTCCTCCAGTGCTTTGCCAGGCAAATATTTTCATTCAGAAATAGGACAGACAGGGCTCACAAAGTGGTAAGATGCTTGAACTTTGACACATTTGTCAGAATATCTCACCATTTACCTCCAGATATTTTAGTTATTACTGATACAACTCAGTACTGAGTTTGCTGGTCTGACAGCTGCCTTCATATTCATGGAGACACTGGTAGCAGCTGGTAATTTAGTATTTGGTAATAACTAGCAGCTAGTTATTTATCAGGGAATCTGTATTTTCTGGTATTTTAAGCAGCTGCAAAGTAGGGGTAGACAAGATTAAATAACAGAAAGGCTTTTATTATTAGGAAGATTGAATTCAATCATTAACCAGAGTAAATAAGTGGAACTTTTTTGACTATGTCCAGAGGTATTATCAGGGAAGATGTTGTTCAGGGAGCTAATGCTTCAATTAGCATTTGTGTGGAGCAAGAAAGCTTTGTTGTTACCTGGATCCCGTATGTTCTTCACGAGCTGATGGTAAAAAGTATTAATTTCATATCACCTCTACTTTTACAATCAGTATTTCCAACTGTATGTGTCTTATCTGTCTTCTGTTCTCCTGGATCTTCTCTACCCCTTGAAAATAATTTCAGGCCTTAATAATTTCTTGCTCTGAGTATTAAAATGTATAGTTCTCTGGCTCTTAAAATATTGATGGATTGTTAACATGTTGCCCTTCAGTTGACTGTTTTCTATCTTAAACACCCTTAATGTTGAGAAAGGTGTCCTGAGATACTGGTAAACACCAGTTCCAGCAGTGCTGCAAAGGTTGGAAGCCAAAGACACATGTGGTTTGAAGCCACTAGGTAGTGGTTTTGTTTGCATCATGCCCCTTCTGTACTACAGATTCCCCAGAACCACTCTGGAGTAGAAAAATATTTATGAGACTTTCAGTATAGACATAACTCTGACTGTGATTTTGCAGCTTTTGCTTATAAGTGCCTCTTACTGTTATTATTTAGAAGGCCAGATACATGAGATACTCTTAAATACAACATTAAACTTTTCTCCAGGTCACAGAAATAAAATGAGATGCATTATCTGTGAAATTATTTGAAAATTATCCATTTTGCAAACAAAATTAACATGTAAACTGGCACATGAACTTATTCATGTGTAAAATTACTTTGTACTGATTTTATCTGACACAGCTTCAGATTGAGTGCTTTTTGAGCCCAGCAATTGGATTGTTTAAAATCTCTTAAGTAGAACTGTGCTGGCATTGAATTACTGATGGACTCAAACCAAACAAAGCTAATTTAAATTACCTTCTTCTAGTTCATATTCAAACTGCTTGGAAGTCTGCCAGAATTGTTAATCAGTTATTGTCCCTGCAAAGGGAAACTGGGTTTAATCTCTCCTAAGAATATTCAAACAGAATCCTAGAGGACAGATGGTCCTCTGGTCAGTACAAGAGTAATTTCCCTTTTGTATTTGATTCACAGTTGGACTCAAAATACTTTTAAGTCCTGAAGCATACAGTGATTACTAATTGAAGCACTTAGAGTTGAGTGCCCCACCGCACTCCTTTCTCTTGCTGGTCTGTAAAAAAGCTTTTGTACCTTCTGCTTTTCTACCCATTGGTAATTTTTAAGCTTATTTTATTTTTTTAAAATAGTATAGTATTGATATCCTGCTTTCTTCTATTACACCTTTAATGCTTTTCCTTTGCTTCCAAAAGATGGGAAGAGAAAGAAATTGAAGGTAGTAACTGTATGTAAGGCTGCTGCTTTCTGAAGAGTGGAGCTGGATGTCTCATTGCCAATAAAGAACCAGGGTGGGGAGGAAAGCTGTGAGTATTTGTTTAAAGAAAGAAAGTAGTCATGCCATTATTTATTCTACTTCTCTTTGAAAATCAGCAGTGAACAGAAATTAATGAAGGACAAGAGAAGATGGCCTGAAGTTGCACCAAGAGAGGTTTAGATTAGGTATTAGGAAAAGTTTTTGCATTGAAAGGGTTATCAAGCAGTGGAACAGGCTGCCCAGGGAAGTGATAGAATGGTCATTTCTGGAGGTATTTAAAAGATGGGCAGATGTGATGGTTTTGCAGAGGTCCAGAAAGGTCATTTGAGAGTAGTTTGAAGGATGACCCTTTCATAGTGTTGTGCTATGAGGAAAGTGAAGATAGATGTCAAGCATCAAAACTCCTTTGGGACTTTTCTCTTGGGAATGGTAGGAATATCGGCATCACTTCTTTGTTATTGTTGTTATATTTCCAGTGTTGTTGGAAATAACGGTATACGGTACAATAAATTTGAATGGTGAATATAGCAAGAAAATGCCACTCTTGCACTTTCTATATCCAAGAACTCACAATTTTTTCACATGGAAAACTTTCCTACATACTTGTGTCCTAACTTTCTTGTGTTAATTAATAGCACCTTCGTCAAAAGACATTTTGTTATGAAAAGGTTTCTGGGAGATGATGTGTCAGGGACACATTTTTTTTTACCAGGGACACATCTTTGTGCCTTAGAAAGCACAAATTCAAGACTGCGTTAACAGAGGATAGTGGCAGCAAAGAAAGAGTCAGTGACTAGAGCACTATATGAAATGCAAAGTATCTGGTTGCACAGTTGTCTTTGTAAATGATTAGAGCAGGTATTTCCTTTGAAGGTGTATTCTGCTCATAATCTTGCAGAGCAAATAAGAATAGTACTGAGTTGCAATACCAACAAGGTAATCACAGTTCCCAATGCTGCTGTCACTAAAGCCATCAGTGACAGGATCCGTAATTTTTTTGGCCATGAAACAACTGACTAGAACAAAAAGCTCCTGTGCACTCTATCAATCATCTCTGATTATTTATATTCTGCTTCTATTCAGGTGTTTTCTAAACTTACAGAACCAAATAAATAATTCTTCAGTTTTTGTTAAAGTAATAATTTGCATGCTTGACTTCTTGCTACTGTTGAATATTAATATACTCAAGTTTATTTCTCATTTCCAAAAGAAACAGTCTGGAATCAGAGAACTAACATAATGAAAATTTGACCTTAGGTATCTGACAGGAAGGAGGTTTATCCACTGATTAGAGCAAAGGCTCTGGAGGGTTGAAATACCTTTGTGTTCCCACCTGAGCAAAAAATTGCTACTTTTAATCTATTAACATTGATGCCTTCAGTTGAAAAACTTGTGTTTAAACTTACAAAAAAAAACCTTAATGCAAGCAGCTGCTGTCAGTAGTTACTGCTAGCAAGGACAACAGAAGGTTATTCACAAAGTACTACATGCAGCTTCTTTGCTGAGGACAGAAAGCAGAGCATCCAGCAGAGATAAAACCAGTGCTTTTGTGTGCTTGCTTTGGTCCTTCCAGAACTGTCCTAGGACAAGTTCAGTTCTGTTGAAGATTTGGAGCAGCAAGGGTAGCTTGTCCCAGTTGCTAGCATACCCCTTCTGTGTCATGGTCACAGAGGACAGCACACACAGCTCTGCTGGCTCAGGCAGATAAGGACTTTTCTGCTGTTGTGTTTCTCTGCCTGCTGTTCCCTCTCCTAAGAACCCAGCATGCTTTAAGAGTAGCATGAGGCTGAACTCATAGCTACAAAGTGTTTGAGATTCTTGCCTAAAAAATCCTATTTAAACTGAAGCGGCCCTGTACCCGTGGGAATGCCAAATGTATTCAGGTCATTGGGACTTGCTAAGGTGTCTGTCAGATGTTTGCCATACTGTGATCCCTAGGCAAAATTGTGTTCCTGGAAAAGAAAGACTGAGTCAAAAACATTCTGGTGTCTTTAAGTACACAATTCTTGGGATTGTCTGACGCACTTGTGTGCTCATGTATTGTTTGTGTGGTTTACTGATGCTTTCCAAGAGTGAATTTCCTCCAAGTTTAAGGTTTCAAGCCTTACAATTTCCTCTGCATATGGTTTTCCAAATGCCTCTCTCTGTAGCACAGCTTTGTGACCCCAGAGGCTTTGCTGTGTGAAAGTGAAAAATTAGACTTCTCAAGATATCTTTCAAGGCAAATAGTGGTGATCTCAAGGGAGGTGCTGCTGGCTTTTTCCCAAGAACAGACTGAATGAGGATTGAGCAAACAATCTGTTTCTGGTTCTGCATGTGTTCAGTCCACAGTTTGTGGCTTTGGTGGCATTCATGTCCTCTGAGCAGCAGTTATGGCGTAATGTATTAAAATACGTACCTGAAATTAATATATTATTTTCCTTCAGTTGGAACTGCATCTGCATTGTGATTTTTGAAATGTGCTGAAGTACAAACTGTAGCAACCTTAGTCCCCACTGAAACTGGCTTGTAAGGTTTTCATCCATAGTTGCAGTTCTTTTTCACTGAAATTCAAATTCTGCTTTGTATCAGCAGAATACTTGTAACAAGTGCCTTTTTTATTTAACAACATTCCTCTTATTGTCTCAGAAGCCCAGGATTTTTGCTGTTGAGCAATGGTAAGACCTTTTTGTGTTGTTCTGCTTGCCACTGTTTGTCTATTCTGAGCTTTTGGTAGAATCTTTATTTTTTCATGGAGTAAAGGCCATGATTGAGTGGTTTTAACATCTGATACTGGTCTCAACACCTCTATGGGAATCTTCAGTAATCCTCCCTTTATGGGAATCTCTCTGTAATACTGCTGCAAGGATATCCTGGAAAAAAATAAGCCTTTGTTTTCTTTGCCTGTAGCAGTACTTTCCGTGCTCTGGAGGAAGCAGCTGGGTGTGCAGAGTCTTGGTTTGCTTGGATAAACGCAGAACCAAGCAGATTGGGTCCATGTCTTTGTGCAAGCACTGAACTTGAAAGTGAAGTGCTGGGGTTGAATCTGCTCTGGCTTTCAGGGCTCAGTGGAAATGAATTGGAGGCGTGAGTTTGAATCAAATTGATCTTTCTCTTCTTCAGAAGAATTCTTCATCAGAATTCTTTGAATGTATAAGGCAACCCTCCATAGGCATTTGGCAAACTCGCAGTTCAGGATATCAATCTTTTAATCTATTACCATTAGAGGGTAAGAACAGAAAGAACCAACATAGGACATGTGAGAACAATTTGAAATTCTGTGATATGTGTTTAGTTTCTAAGAAACTTCTCACACTTAATCTTCTTAAGGGTAGGTCACTTCTTTTGAGAGCTTTGAGTCAATTTTATTCCTTCTATCCTATCCTTTATTGTGGATGATCTTTTGCTGCAGTTAATTCCCTGCCAACCTTTAACAAAGTACTGTCTAAGAAGTAGCTATTCTCAAAGATGTTTTTTGCACTTTCCTTTGGCTCATGAAGAAAATAAAGTAGCTCTGAAAGTGAAATAGAAGTTGGATGTTTGAGAATAAAATAGTTCTTTGATCCATAGTAGGAGTCAGGATTAAATTCTGATTACATTTAAGTCAGGAAAACTTTATGTTGACCTAAAATTGAATTTCTAATAAAGTTCTGTGCTTCCCATAAATATCCACTGCAGGTGAAGTACATACATTAATTATAGACAGTGATTAGAAATCCCCACATTAGAAAGCACTGAGTACAGTAATTGGAAGTGCTGTCTGTCATGTGAACACCACCAATATTTGTGGTGCTAGTACTGAATGGGTTATTATGGAACTAGGGATCCAGTCCAAACAATCCTCTCAATATGGAAAAGTTCAGACTGGAATTCTAGTTATGATCTGTATAATTAAAACCTGCCAGAACATTTTTGCTTTATAGTACTGAAATTTGAGGAGAAGTAGAGAGTAAATAAGCTTGAAGATGAATGTACTCAGAAGCTGGCTGATTCCCCTAAGTCTTTTGATTCCAGCTTATTTGGAAGGTGCTTAACTTAGTGTCAAAGAATAGCTGCAGAAATTACGCCTTCAAGAAAATATTACTTTAATTATTTCTTCTCCAGATAGGTTTGTGGTCACCAGACAATCTGACAGCTTAATATACTTATTTCTAAATTATTTGTCCTATACAGAGGAGAAGATAATTTAGGTTTTTTCCTCTTTCTCTACACAATGCAGATTGGAAGAGCAAACTAAATTCATGAATATATAAGCCATAAAGCCTGGTTTTATAAGACTATTAGTGTTGCTCTTCTATGTATAAATCAGGATGCATGTGCTCTCTGTACCAAAGTTAATTTTCTTTGCACTCTTGCACCATCTCTTATTAAACCGTAAGTCTGAAAACATTCATTTGCTACAGTTCTGCTCTTTATGCTCTTTAAAATAAGGCTCCATTAGAAAAGGGGATATTTATAGAATTTTTTCTTTGTGAGGACTTACATTTTATTCAGATCGGCTTTGAAGGGCTACAAAAAATGCCTTCAGTTTAATGTTAAGGTTATCTTACACTGACTACACAAAGTTAGCAATGCAGCAATTAAGAAAGTGAGGAAAGCGCTACCACAGATCTGTACATCTCTTTCTTAACACCCACATAATTTTGTTATAAATCTGAAATTCATTTGCAGAATTAGGTATATAATAAACACACATCTACAGATTTTTACTGCTATCATTCCAATTTTGGACAACCAAAAATAAATAGCACCAATAGCAATTACCATTTCTGTAACATTTGAGACAATATATCTCATATTGCTTTTGTTACCACCTGTCTACAAAAAAACCCCACCTCATCTGCCGCCTTGTGAGCCTCTTTGTGCTTGAGAATGTTCCTCACTTGTAGAAACACTGAGCAATTTCTTTAGCTTTTACAATTTACAATTAAATATAATTCTGCTGATAAAAGGAAAAGTAATTGTAAGTTAACAACATGTTCTCAATCTATTTCTGTCCATCGGAACAACCCCATTTCATTTGATCTTTTTCAGGGGTCATATTTTTCAGATTTTTATACTACTTTCATTGTTTTGTGGAGTTTCTCTCTTAATGTATAGTCTACTAAAAGAGGCCTTAATAACACTAAGTGTAGCAAAAAGGCAATTTCATATGTCAATATGTCATGCAGATTTAACTCTATTTATACCTCCCAGAATGTTTTTTGACATACACTCAATTTTTTTTTATGCAGTGCTGAACCTCTGCTTCATTTAACTACATAGTCATATGTTCATCCCTGTATTAAAAATTTGGCAATCATCCCTTTGTATTATGTCATAATCTTGAAGACAATTTCTTCCCTTATCCAAAATAATTTTGATTTTCAATCTTTTTTACTCAAGTGTAAAACAGAAATCAGGTTTTTTTGAGTGTTAGTGGAACTGCACTGCGGTGTAAAGTAGGGAAGAACAATGAGGGAAGAGATTAATTTACTTCTGAAGTTGTTTTGTTTTACTAAAATTTTCATGTTAGGATAAGATGAAGTAGAAAAAAAGAAATGCTGTTAGTCCTTCATTCTGTATCATTTGTGCACATGCTGCTAATACCATATATTTACATGTCTGTGCAAGTAATGATCTGTATAAATTAATACAAGATCCTTGATGTGTTCTTCAGTGCTTGTCAATCATCATTCATTTTGCAGCATAAATGGATGACTCCATTGCATACTTAACATAAGCTATTTTCTTCTTTCTACTTTTACGGCGTGAAAAAAAAAGAAAAAATGATGTGTTGCTTTGACTTTCTGTCTTGGTTCTATGCATAAAAACATTACAATTCTAATATTGCTAAAATGCAATAGTGGGAAAAATTAGATTAGATGTTGATTATGTAATCTGACCGTCTGTTCAGAAGAGAGCTAACTTTATAGCCATCTCAGATTGTACAAGGCCTGGCCCAGCTGAGTTTTGAAAATCTCCAAGGACGGATGTACCAGTACATCTCTGGGCAAATTTTCCAGTGCTTGGCCATGACTTAAGTACTGCAGCCAATATTTCAGGTTTGCATTTGTTTCCTCATGCTGAGTTAATTAATTCATAAATATTTTTACTAATTAAGTGGTGTCCTTCTAGTTCTTAGCTGCTTCTAGTGATATAGAATGCCTTCAGCCTGAATAGATTTCTCAAAATCTTAAGCTTCTAGAAAAAGAGTGTTCGATTTCTTTTTAATACTGTAAATTAATTCTTAAGTATTAAGAATTATTAAAGAATTTAATACTTTAATGCTTTAATACTTCTTTAATACAGAACACCTCTGTCCCCTCTTTTAGTACTTTCCTGCGTGTAGACAAAGAAGGAAACATTTAAATCAAGTAACAGTGGTGAGAGATTGCATCCAAATACATTTTGGATCTAGGAGCTGGAATATTTGCAGTGGTGAAATTTAAAGGCTAGTAAAATGCAGAGCCATTATCCATGTAAGACACCTGCCCATTTCTTCATACTATTACACAGAGCACTGAAAGGCTGTAAATCGCCTTTATTCCCAAGTCAGCGCCAGCCTGAATGCTTTCACTAACCATGCATTACAATTATTTGCCTTTAAATGTGGAAATTATTGGGGGAGGAGAGAGGATATTTTCTTTGAATTTTCACTCTTCATCCATCTCTTTCAGCATGGAAACAGAGTGTTTCATCTTGTTTTTGACTTTATCTGCTGCTGCTCCTTCTTGCATTCCTCCTCCTGAGACCCTCGGACAAGGCAGAACAGTTTCCACCTTTGATATGCCCAGCGTTCACCTAGAAACGAAGAGCACACCTCAAGCCTTTCAGGCTCAGGCTTCCACTCTCACTTTCAAATGTCTATGTGCTGTTAGTAGCTAAAAAAATGGGCACCTTGATCATGGGCATCCACATGGGCACCTTGGTCATGGGCATCCACAGCCCCAGCAGCAATTGTAGATCTGGTGCTACTCACCTGGGGCTAATGCTGATCCTTCTGTGAACAGGTACAAGATCACAACATTTTCAGTGGGCTCTGAGTAATGTCCTGCAGGATTTGCCTGAGCAAAACAGCACAAAATTTGGCTCATGGCAGCATGTTAAACACTGTAGGCAGAGGGTGACATTTTAAATAGGGGCTATAGGTAACCTGTGAGTTTGTTTAAAAAGTTGAGATAACATGACAATGTTACCAGAAAAGCTAAAGTGCTGAAGACATAATAGAAATACATATTGGGGGAAAGAACATGTTCTCCCAAGTCTTTTGCTGTCCCTCCAATCATTGTAATGTGTGTCCTTTCATTTTCCAGCGTGGAACGATTGCTTGACAGAGCTAAATGCAAATTTCAGCATGGAGTGACAAGGATAACACTGGTGAACATATAAGGGGATATGTTTTTAGTGCTTGAAGTCCTGGTTAAAACCCATAAATTAGCACTTACGTCTTGGCTTTTTCTTTCAAATTCAATTAGAACAAATAGAGCGCATGAAATTGAAAGCTGCTCTGCCATTTAGTGGATGCTTATGGACATAAAAGCCTCAGAGTGTGAAAAATCATGAATTAAACATAGCACAATGCTGGGATATGATGTCATCATCACCTTCTGGTTTTGTACTCTATGTTGCTCACATTGTCAATATTTAGATGCATTTTGGAGTTGTTCTGACACACCCAGCCTATCATTTATCCACCCCTTTTCTGTGTTAGCTATGATATGGTATCAATACAAAGGCTAATTTTTCCATTGAATACTAATAATTAAAAAAAATAGTTAGATTTTCATTATTGAATGGTACATAATAATGATTCTTTGTGTTAGACAATAGCACCTTGTGGTTTCATTACTGTTCCATCCTTGAGATATATTAGTTCCACAACTGAAACAATTTTGTGTCCTTCTGTTACAGAAAGCAAAAAAGAAATACTTGTACCATGTACAATTTTTAGGCCTTATAGAATTATCACCTTTAAAATTTATTTCTTATTTCTAAATGCAATTTTTTGGGTTTGGCTTTGGAGTTTGTTGTTGTTGTTCTGGTTTTGGTAATGAGGGCTTGATTCTACCTTTTGATGCTCACGGATAGTACCTTGCATTAAAGATTGGGTTTTGAGGAAGCAACTTCTCCCAGTGTAATAAGAGGAACACAGTTGAATTCTTGGCCCAGTGGTCAAAATGCTGCACTGGGCTGAAAGTGTAAAACAGGAATGCAGTGTAAATTGGGCCAGAATTACAATTCAATCCTGTCTGGTAATTCAGAGAAACAAGCATAAGTACAACATAGAGAGGGGTCTACCTGTATTCTTACAGACGGAAGTGATCAGGGGCAGAAATGTAATTTTGAATATCGTCCCTAATCATTCCAGGTCAGTTTGTAGGTGTTCCTAGCTTTTCCCCTCATAGATTAGGCAAGTAGAAAGACAAATGTATGCACTAGGTAATTATGGTGTAATTTTCACTTCAACTATGCCAACAAACTTGGTGCAAGTAGAGAAATGCCCTGGGTGCTTATCCAGGCCCTGGGTGCTTATCCAGCATGCAGTAAAAAATTATGTGTTTTGCTGGCATGCAAATTAAAGCTTCTTTATTACTGCTTTTAAGTGGTAACCTTTCGTGCTTCAAGGCATATGGATTTTCAACATGAGAAATATCTTCCCTTGATGTGTCTTCCATCACTGATGCTCTGAACATTGCCCTTCGTTAAAAGGTGGAGGTGGCGTGAGTGTGAAAGATTTCCCTCTAGTGCTTCCCCATGGCAAGTTTACTTTCAAAAGGAGAGACCTGATTGCAAGTTGCATGACTCCTCTGGGCTGTGCCTGCTGGCTGGTGCCTTCCAGAGTTTGTGCTGCTACCTTCAGGGAGAGCAGGCTACAGGTCTAATGCCCACAGCTGGAAAAAAGGCAGGATAATGTGTGTCCCAAAAGATGTAAAGGGGAAAATCAGATTGTAACTGCTCAGCAGTGGTGATTAGTGACCAAGAAATGAGCTGGCATGGAGGGCAAGAAGACTCAGCTGCAAGAAGCAATCAAGCTGGCAGGAAGCAGGGATGCCAGAGACAGAAGGACTCCCTGTAAGGGAGTGAAGTTTCCCTTGGTCATGAAATAAGAAACAGTCCCATCCTGGAATGAGAGTGCTCAGGAGCAACCTCTGGGCAGGAGAGTTGGACTGGGAGATGGTCCTAAATCCAGGCTGAGGATTAGTGCTTGTGCAGGAATTGTGTATTAGTGCTTGTGTATAAGAAATTGGCTCGTGGTGCCTGTATTCAGACTCTTGTAGATTAATTTAAGATTGTAGGGCTCTGCCCAATGCGTTGTTCGCTAAGTATTGTGCATTTAAGCACAAATGTGTTTAATTCACCTCAAGAGGTACAATAATAATTCCCCCAAAACTGTAATACAATTTGTGGGGATCCTCTGTCTGCCCTTTGAAGGAATGATTTTGCATTTTGTTTACCACACACAGGAGCAGTGAAATCTCGTGTCTGCTACCCCTGCCAGTGCTGTGGCCCTTCATAGCTGGCATCATTCGCTGACCTCTTTGATGTGCAGAAAGGCCTGTGGAGGAGCTGAATCAACAAAGAGAAAACCAATGCCACAAGAGCTGAGGAGATCTGAAATCAGCTCTACCTGGGGACCTTTTCCACTGACTGGTTGGTGAGCTACTCTGCAGTCCCAAATCCCTGATATTACAGGGGCACTGTGGAGGTTTTCTCCCCAGTCTTTTCAATACCTGGCATTTTCCTTGCTGTGCTGGGTTTTGTGCACCCTGTTTATGCAGCTGGGGCTTGGTTGCCCTAAGGGAAGTCACCCTTGCCTTCTAAATGTACAGTTCAGATTCCTCTGTGTTGCTGGACTATTCCATAGACAGGGAAGAAAGAGAGAGGCAAATAACCTAATTTGTTCACTGCAGTAACACGCTGTGCTTCAGATTTTCTGCAACAGCATCAAATGAGCAGCTGCATCTGAGAACTGAGCTTGCCATTTATAACACAAATGGATCTACATAGCTTTTTGTGTATGGTGATATTATGCCAGGTGATGATATCATATCAAGTGAGTCATTTTTTTTAATGAATAAATTTAGTATCACATTCCATATCTTGTGCCTGCCATACTTCAGTGCTGGTTTTTCTGTAAGGCTATTCTAGGTAGTGCTATCAAAAAAAAGTATAAAAATCATTCTGCAGTGGCAAACTTGTTTACCTCCATTGTATTATGAAATTAATAAGGACATTCGTTTAACTTAGAAAATGGCAGTAGGATAAGATTTTATTTGTGAAACATAAAAGCAAAATGAGTATTAGAAGTAGCCTAGGTGCCATTCATAGAATTTATGAAAATGTTTTGTCCCCAGAGGCTAGCTGAGCATAAAAGGCTGAACAGCAAATGGTGGGTTCCCCACTGCAGTTGAAAGCAGATCTATAAATAGAACAGCAACGGAATAACCCTCCAGCTAGTGAACAAGAGAACAAGAAATTCCCTCCTTTGACTTGCTTTGCATACTAATAAGGAAAAAGAGTGGGGGAAGGAAGAAAGAAACAAAGAAAAATAGCTGTAGATTGCTTGTTTACCAGATTACAAAGATGCTGTGTGCGTGCTAGTTCATTTAGGTGCACTTTTCCCAGCATTGAACAACAGGGAAATAATAGAAATTATTTTTTAGAAGATGACTTATTTGTGGAGCTCTGTGACAAAGAGGATGACTTGTGGCATTTTTCTTCCAAAGTATGTCTTTTATTGTGACTAATGTAAGCAGCCTGTGGATATATAAAGCAGAAAAGGGTCTGTGAAAGAGGAATTTCATTATAAAAGAGCATGTTTGGTCTTTTGCGGTGAAATCAGATGCTTCCTGTTATTCCAGCATTGGAGGTTATGAATAACTCATTGTTCGTACTGTCTGTGCTATTGCAGTGATCTTTTGTCATCTTTTGTTCTCATTCTGTCTGCTAACAATTATTTACCCTGATGTCAGAATGAAAATCTTTTCACTTGGTATCTATCATGAATTATACCACAGCTCCCAATACTTGGAAAGGATTGACTGTAGATAGATGGGAGCACTTGCAGTGTAGTTTATCATTTTAGTAGCTCAGTGTAAAAGGTAGAAATCAGCATGCAAAAAGCAGACATGCTGTCTTTGTCATGAAGTGTACTTTTCCACACTTGTAAATCTGTCTGGCTGTATGAAATGCTTCTTATTTTACATGTTAGATCATGTTCATAAGTAGGCAGCAAAATTTAATTCTGTATCAAGAAGTCAGCAGAAATGTGGCAACAGTCTGTGCATGTGTGTGTGTGCAAAACAAAAGAGCATCTTCTGATCTGTATTCTTAATCATGTCCAACATTACTTACAATGTGCAATGACAGAACTCTTGTTTTTCAATTTTTCCTCTTTGTTTTTATTATGTGGGGTTATTATTGTGGATCCGATTCCTATTTCTGTTTGCATGCTTAGCTCATCTGCCCTCTGTCAAACCCTGTAAACTGAAACAGATTGAGCAGCATTCCAGATTTACAAACTGTGTACCTGAAACTTCATCTGCTTTACAGCTGTAAAATGTTAACTACATACTAGATAGCCAGGGAAAACTCCAGGAATACTGGGAAGGGTGATGACAATATCTACTCAAAAGTCCCTCAGCTTCACACTGAGTTGGTGTCAAGCAAAGCCTGCAGGTATGTTTCAGGGTATCTTTACTTCATCAACTTTGCATCTGGTCTGTAGTAGACACTCATCCATATGCATGTGGGAGACTTTGGGGCTCCATCAGTGGATGCAACAGAAATGGGTATACTGAGCAGCTCCACCTCAGTCATCTCCTGATGGACACACTTCGCTGTGGGAAGGGTATGTGATCATCTTTCAGATGCATTCATGCACTATGCACTTCCCAACTTCACAACATTTTTCATTATTTGTGCTGCAGTTGTGGTTCTGCACTACAGGTCAGGATTGGAGTTTGTTTACAGGTATTAAGTGATCTCGGGGAAAAAAATACGGTGATGCCAAAAAATGAAACATAAAATAAAAAAAAAGAATTATTTTGAGAGAATGCAGCTTCAAATCTCTTATGCCTGTGAGAAACTCTGATATAATAAAGAAAAATATTATTCTACTTAATTTGGCACACAACTGTGTTTTTGGTGCAAAATAAATTATATGTTGCAAAATAATGGAGTAAGTATGGGGACTAGTAAAAAAGCTGAAGGTTTGGAGCTATATCCTTTGTTTGTCGCACATCTTGCTAACTCACAGATTTGAAAAAGATAGTAGTATTCAGAAAGCAGAACTGAATTTGAATACATTAACAGTTGCGCATACTAAACTCAAACTGATTCTCAGATGATGAGGCACTCATGTTTTTTAGGTGAGCTTCACATGTATGGGGAAAACAAATAGAAGAACAGCCTATTTCATGTGTCTTCAGCATTTATACCCATTAATACGTATGAACTGAAAAGTCTGAAGAAGTGGAGGAGATCTCCTTTTTGCCTTACCAAAGCTTCTCGCACAGCTTTGAACACAATAAAAATTAATATGAGCAGTAAATGATTTTGTCACTTGAAAAAAGATGCCCGCAGAGGACTACTGGTTAAGCAGCTGCAATGTTAAACCATGGTCTTTGGCCATTTAGAGGCAGCATTATTTCCTTTGTGCTCCTGTAGCTGCAGCTCTGATTCTTATTGACAGCTGTGACATCTTCTGCGTGAGTCTGTGCTCGCCAGCTGCACATCGCTGTGCTCAGTGAGCAGAGAGATCGCTCCCCAGTGCAGCTCTTCTTCTTGATATTTTTCCCCCAGGTTTTAAATACAGTTCCACTGTACACAATCAGCAGAACCTCTGGGCAAAATGTTTATTTGAAGTGGCTGGCCACACATGATCAAAGCACTCTTCGGCTATTAATCCTGACTGAATTTTTATATTCTAAATTATTCAGTCATCAAAAAAGAAAAAATATTTTAGTGACAGAGTGTCACAACAGAGGGTTTCCTACCAAGTTAATAACTGAAAATAGTATTAAGTGTATTAACAAGGAAAAGATGTAGTAATTGGGCTTTCCTGGTATGTATCTACACCTTATTTCAAAGGCTGTCTCAAAATCAAGACAGCATTAATCTGCAAAATAGTGATGTTACTGCTTTTAAGACACCTACTCTCATATACACATGTGTGTATACATAAATCATACATACACTTATACATGAGTGTTTCTGTCCCAGAAAGTGGCCATGGAAGCAGGTAGTTGTGAAGTTTGAAAGTTGTTGGTCATGAACTTCCATTTCTTTAAGTTGCCTGAAAAATGTCTAAACCTGGGCCTGGTTTAGATCCATGTATTTTGTAGAAGTTTTTGAAAAAATGAAATAGCTTCATCTGATCATCTGTGTTTTGTTGTTAAATTGTGGTTCACTTTTCATATTCAAATTCATATATTAAGCTGCAAGTTCATTTCCCTGAGGTCCTAATAAACAGCAACAGTTAACATTCATAAAATCAAGATTTTTATTTGTAATCAAATTCTTTGTTTTATCTAATTAGTCATGGTATGTGGCATGAAAATGGAAGCAAAATTTCATTATTTTAATATATTGAAAAATTAATGACTTTTTACATTGGCTGACTGGAGGTTAAGATAAGTATCAAAGATTATGAAGCTTCATTTTCTCTGTAAAATTAATAGAACTTCTTCAGTATCAGAGAGAATGGCCAAGTCTATGTAATGTTAAGAACAGAGAGACAGTACTGTAATTCCTTACCATAATATACTATAAAATAATCTGTTGGAAAAACAAAACTGTTGTCTGGGAATTTCTCCTTCAGATAGATATTGCATGAATATATATTTTTAAATGAATGTAATCAAAGACCAGCCTAGTTTTATATGAATTACAGTTTATTTTTTTTGTACTTATGTCCTTTAAGTTTTCACAAGACAAGATATATATTAACAGCCACATCTGTGGCTCCAGTCTTTCCCTGTGCCAGTCGTACTTATCATTCACTGCATACGCGTACCTAGTCTGTGTGGGAACACAGTCTAAAAAGAGAATAAAAAGAATGTGAGGATAATAGAGAACTTAAAAGGTAGGAATAAAAAGTAGTTCAATTGTCTTTTTCTGCTTTTTTTTTTTGATTTATTAATTGTCATTTATTTCACTCTTCTTCTAACTCTTTGCTGAGTACATAAGACCAATGTCACTTCTTGGGAAATGAAGAACAGATAACAATGCTTAATGCATTATGTGGGAAGGAGGACAGATGATTTCTATGGAAAATTTCCAGAGTGACTTAGGGATTTCTATGGGCTTTATCTCCCTGTAGAACTTAACGGTTTTTTAAAACCTCAGTACACTTCTACTCTGCTTTAGTGTCCACATAAGCAGAACACTTCATCTGGGGGGAAGGAGGATTTTGGAGACTTACAGGATTAGCATTAGAGATCTTTTGTTGGGAGTTGCTAGATAACTGGGAATTAACATTTGTTTGTGCTCTAGTAAGTGAGGCAGAAGAAAAAAGGGTTTAAGATTGCTACTCTAGGTGTCCTGCTCTGTACAGACACTGTGAGAACTGCTCATTCCATGCACAGTCCTCAGTCGTGTCCAGGAATTCATTCTTGCAGGTAAAGTATTGTGATGAATCATCCTGGTGAGGCAGGAAACTAATATTTGGGGTGGTTGGTGAAGGAAGAGAGAAGGTGCTTTTTCATATCTGCTTATAATTGTAGATAGTAATTAAAGAAGAGTAAACAAACTCCTCCAGTACTTGCCCATCTGGCAAGTAAGCAAAATCTTTTTGCCCTCTTCCTCCCTTGTTTCATACTGGGGAAGCAATGGAGATGAATGTCAACTTTCTCTGGGGCAGAGACCTGGTCGGTTTATTCTCCATTGGATGAAAGAAGTACAGGTGCCAGTGCTCCTATTTCCTAAAATCCAAGGCCAAGATACAGAAAAGTGTACAATGTAGAAAAGAATGTATACAGAGATGCTGTGCTTATTGTCTGTAGAGGTATTACCAAATAACAAGGCATTGTGCTGACAGCAGGCATACTCCTCTTTTGGTCAAGATAGCTTGTTTTGCTTTATTTATCAGCTGGGTCCCTTCCAGTTTTGAAGACAGTTGAGAGAACTTAGTCCTTCTCAGCTCTTGTTCTCAGTGGTGGTAGTAGAGGGAGTACTAATGGAGATTCTAATTTAATCTAAAGCATAAGAAATTTATGTCTCAGTGTTTGGGAACACTGATCCCTGATTTTAATCCCAGTAGTGATCCTAAAGCCAAAGTAGAACAGATGGTAGGTGTGAAGTCCTGCTCAGTCACAGCATAATTAACTTTGTTTAATTCTTTTTTTCTATATACTTAATGGTTAGATGTCGCATCTTTGCAGATTGTTAAAGCATTTCTTCCATACAGCAGAAGACCATTTGTGTCTAACTAAAAGTTACATATTCATATAATAGATTTGAGTCTTAAGTTCTATGCAAGAGAACAGATTATTCAGAAGGATGAGTGGTAAAAGATTTGCTAGGTCAGCTGTATAACCTTGGAGGACAGTTTTATCAGTGTTGTAATACTAAATGGGCTTAGCACTCACTGCAAAGTGGCTTCCCATGTCCTGTGATGCTCGTTTGTTACTTCTATGTCCCTCACAAGTATGATGTGGGATGGAGATGATGTATGATGGAGAAAAAAAGTTCTTATCAAATCCAGCAGTGATCAGTGTTTTCTGCCTCTTTTCCCAGGACAGACAGTGGAGTTAATGGACAGAGAAATGTTTGAGGTTTGGACAGGAACAATGTGACCATTTCAAACTGCATTTGATTAACTGCAGATTTAATGTGGTGGTTGGGCAAGCCAGATATATTGATCCAATTCTGAATTCCTCATACATTTTCAGGTTGCATTGTTGAGCCTTTTATAGATAAACACTCCTTTCAGTTTTTTCCCTTCTTTCTTCATATTGCTAATCCACATCATAACATCTTCACAAGACTGTTTTCCCTTAGATTAATTGTCTAGTGTTTATTTGAAAGCAGTAATGCTTTCAGAAGTCAGTGCACCTGGGCAAATATAGAATAAAGGCCAAGAAAAACGTCAATAGACAAACATGACCTGAAGGGAGGACTTGTCAGATTTTTTTTTCAGTTCTGTCAGGTTAGTTTGAGATACACAATACCTCTTCCTGCAAAACTTGACTTGTTTGTATCCTTAGATTGGCACAAATGCAGCAGTATTACTACTACAATGACAAATTTCTCTTGAAACCTGATTTTCTTTCTTTGACTTGCATATGACAAGGAAGAACTGAGTCATAGACTGCTAAAATACTTTTTTCATATTCAACCTCAGTTATATGAAGAAAACAGCCTTCCTTACTTCAATGTAAGAATTCAGAGGAATATTGTAATAGATCTTAGTAATGTCAAAGAGGTTATATTACTCTGTATAAAAGCAACAATCATTACAAAAATCAAGAAACAAAGAAAGGTGTCTCAATTATGCACAGTACTGCAGCTAGAAATGGGTGTTGTAAAGAGCACCTCAACCATATATTATACACTGTTTAGTCTGTGTTTATAGAGACGCCAATGTGAATTAGGGAAAGGGCTTTGTCTGAAACCTGTTACTCACACTGATCTTGCTAAAGGCGTATCTTGAGGTTAATTCTGAACATCTCACTTAGTGAAATATACAGGAAACTTTGTGCAGTATATTTAATATCTGCAAATACCCATCAGTCAACAACTGCTTCATTTATTAGATAAATTATCTATCAAATCTGAACACATTGCAAAACACTTGGTACTTTTGCATATAGGATATTTGTTCCAACACTATAAATATACATAGAGTGGAAAATGGAAGACACAGAACTTAGTTTTTCCTTTTTAATTAAACTAACAGGATATGTTGTCTTCTGTTTTTTGGGGGTTTTTTTGTTGGTTTTTTTTTTTGTTGTTTTTTTTTTGTTGTTGTTTGTTTTTCTGAATTAAAAACTCACTCCAGTTTCTCAATCTTTGCACTGTTTCTCAGGGTATGAAAAATTATCTATCTGCATATTGCTCCTAATATTGCTTTACTGACTACAAATCTGTAATCTAACCATGTTAAGGTATTATTTCCTGTATGTATACGGGAAAAATATTTTACTGTGTAGGACTCTGTGATGCTAAAGCCATGCTTCATGACTTTTCAAGGGGATGGATTTTTTAAATACTAAATCTCATGAAGATTTATTTGCTGTAAAATTTCAAGAGGTGGAAATGAGCTTCCAATCAATACCTACTTTTATATGAACATGTGGTTGGGGATGAGAGAAAATGCATTTCCATTTACACATTTTCTCTTGTTAAGGGAAAGACATAGGAGCAGTTTCCTATCCACATGAAGGAAAGAGAGAATCTCCCTGTTTGGAGGTATTTTGCTTTAGGCTAGTTTGCACCATGCCAAATGTGGAGAGTGCAGGGAGGGTCTTGGTGATTGGTCTGAGCCTGCTACATGTGATGCTGGAAACTTTACCAGATTTTCATAGATGGTGTTTTCAACAGTAGTGATACACATGTAATCTCTTCAGTGCAAAAAATGGTTGTGAAAGCCCAGAAGGAAGGGCTGTCTGAGAGTGCTTGGAGACCAGGAAGACCTTCCCCAGCTGCTCATAGGGTAGTGATGCGTGTGCTTGTGGAGGGAATTATATCCTGAATGGCACTTATAGCAGAAATTTCCTCTTGGTGAAAGCAAATCAGTGGGACTCCAGGAACAGATTTCGCCATACTTTGCCAGGCTGTAGTTTGTCAGTCACACAGCAGTTAAATGATGATTTCTCAATCAATGAATAGTGGGCTCATGCTAGCAGCTTGAAGTAATCTACTTAGAAACGAGTTGTATGTATGGCTTCCGAGGAAACTATCCCTTTTAATAGCCTTTGTTATGCATCTGGAAATATCAAAGTGGAATCAAATTTAATGCCGAAGGCCTATGGCCTGCCCTCTGTGGTGTTTTTCCTCTTCACTCTGTTTGCCAACCTCTTTGCTTTCAGATATATGTGCTGCTTTTTCTTTAGTAATTTCCAGGGATGAAATATTAAGCAGATGAGGTGAGAACTTTCAAAAACAATAAAAGACTCTCCCACTGAAGTTAATGGAAAGACTTGACATTATGAAAGGACTTGAAAGCACGCTTAGATGGGGGGTAGATGGGATAAGTGGATTTGTTGATGGCCTGTAGTTTTGTAGACTCTCTGTTACTCTTCCTCCCATGCTGTGGTAAGGAGATAATGTAGCTTTAAAATGAACAGTGGTTCCATATCTCAGATGGGTGCTGTCTATGTGCCGTGTATTTCTCTTCAGGACACCATGGTTGCACATTTGGATCTGGATCTAAAATTTTAATTTTTAAGGAAGTTACTGGTTAAGTCAACTATAGGCTTTGTACTAACGCACTGTAGCCAGGGAAGAGGGCAGATAAATGCCTCTGCTTGTGTCTGGAGTTTTTGTGTGGTTTGAGGGCAAGTAGCAAAACCCCTGTTAGATGCTCTGCTGCTGCAGTCCAAGGTTGAAACCAGGAAGAGTGGAGGTGTGAGTAATCTCAGGATGTATGCTTCTTGCTCTAGGCTGGTCCTGTGAGAGCAAATGGCAAGTCTTGTGGGCTACCTCCTGCACATTTAGATGTGTCTGGGGTAGCAAACATGAGTAAAACTGGAGTTCTGGTAGTTGTTTTCATAGTAAGAAACCTGGGAATTTGTCTGACAAATTTGAAAGCCAAACCTTGATGACAGAATCCTTTGTATTGAATAACCAGTGTGGATTTGTGAGGGGTAAATAATAGAATTTTAACTTTTATTTTGAATTTAATCATTTTTGTGGAAGAAGAAATGAATAGGGGAGCCTCTTTCCCTGTCAGATGCAAAGCGTTGGGTGTCACTGGCAGTTTGAACTTACAGTTCCTCAGGCAGATGCATCACAGATTTGTATATGGCCTCTCAGAAGAGGACATCAGACCAGTTGGATATTTGCTGAAGATTTCAGGTATATATATAAAAATATTTTTAAACTCTGCACTTCCTGATCAACCTTGCACCAGTCAAACAAATAAACACCAAACCTCATGCAACAGTTTCCCTAATAGCTAGAAATTAGAGGATTATTTTCCTTTATTTTTCAACCAACACAGAGTACATAAAGGAGAAAAGGAAAGCCCAATCATTATGGTGCCTATGGAGACTAATAGTTACATCCTTGTCATTCAGATGAGCTCAAATTGCCTGGGAAAGAATGACTTTTCAGAACACTGTTATCCCAAAACAGGAGAGTGTACTGATACCTGAGATTTTGAAATCTCATTGAATTTCATTGAAAGCTCATTTTTTATTATAGTAAATGATGTTGAATTTTCACTTTGATAAATAGGATCCTTCCATTTAGCAGAAACAGAAAGATTAATTTAACAGCAGAGATAGCTTGGATTGTGTCCTGTGTTTTATTTTTAGCTTTTTATGTTGATCCAATATAATTAATCAAGCCATCTTGTAACTTAGAGTTAGACCTACAACAACTTAGAGTGCACATTGCTATCATTTATTTCTCCTTTACTACCCCTATCAATAAGGTCATTTTCTTCATTAATATAATGGCCACAAGTGTAATACAAGTCATTAAATCATATACCAAAGACAGTAGAGAAAGCAATGTGTCATTTATTTATTTATTTGTTATATGCTGAACTGTTTCTTTTGCTCTGTATGAGGGAAGCCACCAATATGGCTTAACTGAGATCAGGGAGTGTTGCCTCCTACCCAAAGCTGTATTTGTGCACCCCACGTGAATAACACTTTCCTGATCTGACAGGAAGACTGCAGTTAGCCCTTTGTTTGGTGTGTGAGATGACTTCAGAAAGCATTGATAAATAAGTTTAAAAGTTTAAGTTCCACATTAACCCTCCTTTCTCTTACCTCATTAATTGCCAAAGAGTTTGTTGTCTTTAAAATGAAATTTAAGCATGGCTTTTTACAAAACCTGCTGAGCTTTGTGTCCAACATCTGTGGACATCAAGTTTCTCTGACTTCAGGCTGAATGTCTGCAGCCTGCCCTCTTTTTTCCTTGCTCCTTTCTCAGAGAAACTGTGTAGTGGCTTTGGCTTTAATCCTCTTGGCTCCTGTGCTTCAGCGGTGGCTCGCTCAGCTTTGTAGATCTGAAGGTGGATGCAACCACAGTCTGGTTTGTGGCTAAAGTGTCAACACTTCAGTGCTTGTAGAAGAAATGAAAAGGAAATGCAACTTGTGGATGAGGCCAAAGAGATATTACAAACCTCTAGAAACCTGAAAATAAAGGAGAATTTTACCCTTATTTGAAACAGTATAAATTTTAAAGGACATTCCTGAGGTCAGAGTTGCATAAGTGGATTAGTTTTCCAGCCATATGCTGGTGTAGATACCAAATGCATAGAAATGTTATATATGTGGAAAACTTTCATGCTTTCTACTGTATTCCTCCTTTCTAATCTGGATTTCTTGAGTTCATTCAATTGTTAGATTGTTAGAAACCTTTAAAGTTTTTGTCATCTTGGTTAAATCAATATGCCCTGGAAATATTTCTCCTTTTCCCTTCTGTTCCTAAGACTGCATCTTCAAAATCACCTGGGAGGAAAGTAGGAGGCAGGAAATTATAAAATACATTAGATTTTACAGCTCAATTTCTTTCACTTAAAAGATATAAATTTAACTGCTATTGTCTGAAACTGTTAGTCAAAATTAGTGTAAAATTTATCAATTATTTCAGTTGAAGTCTGCCTTCCAAATAGAAACTTTAAATTGAAAATTTGATTTTTCATTTAAAATATTCTTTGATTTTATTAGAGAAGCAAAGCTGAAGACAATAATTATTTTGAAGAAAATGTGTTGTTGAAAACCATTCAAATCATTCTTCTCCTTGAAATATATTAAAAATATATTAAAATGTATTAAACGCTAAATACATCATTATAAGCTGGCAACTAGGACATCTGCCTGGGTGCTGGAGGTTTGAAAAATATGGCTTTGATTAAAGCAGAGATGAGACTTGGTCTAAGACTTTTGGTAGGCTGGAGGCAGGCATGATTCATCCACTGGACTTAAAGGATAACATTTGTTTCTTCTCTTCCCCCTCCCTTTAACTAACGATATCTAGATTTACTCTAGATGTAGAATGAATTAATTTAAAAATATTAAACCCAGGTGGTTTTATATACTTTTTATTTTAATACTTATTCTAATTTATTCTCTGATGTTGACTTAAAGTCATCCTTTTCCTTCAGACAGAGCATAACCCCCAAGAGTGGTTTTCTGTGTTCTGAGTACAATTTTTACAACACTTTTGTAAACAGATTTGGTATTATCCTTTGTGAGATGTATCCCATATAGCAGAACTGGGACTGCAGGAACAACCCCCATATTATGACTATGTAGTTATAAAAGATGGTGTTACGGCTGTGGAAACAAACCAGTGGTAAGCAAATACCAGACTACAATGTCCTGAAAAAATTGTCTTGCTCAGAATCTTTCAGTGAGTACCTTATGGCTGGAGCTTAAGTATTTTGAGGATCTCTCCACTCAGCTGGCTCATCATGATGCCTTTTGTGAATAAAGTAAGAAAAGGGAGTGGTCTCTGCACTTTTTTCCACTGTATCATAGAGCAGTATCTTGTAGTTTTCTCTCCCATCTTCCTCATTCACATCTCTCTGCTTGTGCAGTTTTTTCATTTAGGCACATTAGGAAATTTTATGTGACTGTTAAACTTTTTTTTAATGGCGTATAATTGTTGACAAGTGACCTCAGGGCTGGCAGTGGCAGCTGTGGAACAGCGCTGTCCCTTAGAAGCACTATTCCCTTGATATTGTGACAGGTAATTTTACAGCCAATTCACAGAAAGCCTGCACCTATGAATTACAGAATCTGTGGAGCAAGCATGACTAGAAACATTAAAAAAAAATCATATGTGAAGCAAAGAAAGTGTGAATTCAAGTGTCTTGCTGTGGTAGAGAATATTAAAGTACTTGTTCATGTCAAAAATTCTTTATATTACATTTTTAGCACTATAATAACAATTTAATTCACTTTAATGAGAGAGATTCTTTAAAACTAACAGGACAGAAGCCATTTCAATAACAATCTGTTGCCACCGGAAGGCTTTATCCTAAAATTGATTTGATAATAGAAAAAAATTATTTTAACTAACTTTAAATTAAAAAAGACATGCTTCTTTACTGGTCATAATAATAATTGTCCTAAATGACCTCTGAATCATAGAATCATAGAATCATAGAACGGTTTGGGTTGAAATGGACCTTAAAGATCATGAAGTTCCAAGCCTCCTGCCATGGACAGGGACACCTCCCACTAGAGCAAGTTGCTCAAAGCCCCATCCAGCCTGGCCTTGAACACTACCAGGGATGGGGCTTCCACAACTTCCCTGGACAACCTCTTCCAGTGCCTCACCACCCTCACCGTAAAAAATTTCTTTCTGGTGTCTAATCTAAATCTCCCCTCTTCCAATTTAAACCCATTGCCCCTTGTCCTTTCACTACACTTCCTGACAAAGAATCCCTCTCCATCTCTCCGATAGGCTCCCTTCAAATATTAAAAGGCCGTTATAAGGTCTCCCTGGAGACTTCTGAGATGATTCAAAATATCCAGTATGGCTGTACTAGGGGCAGGCTTTACTGCCTCACTAACCTAGTGGACTTCTATAATGGAGTGACTAGGTCAGTAGATAAGGGACGAGCTATGGATGTGATCTATCTGAACTTCAGTAAGGCCTTTGACACGGTCCCTCACAACATTCTGCTCACCAAATTGGAGGGATATGATTTGATGGGTGGACTGTTCAGTGGATAAGGAATTGGTTAGATGGTCACATCCAGAGGGTGGTACTGATTGTCTCGAAGACCAGATGGAGAGCAGTGACAAGTGATGTACCTCAAGGGTCCATGTTGGGACTGGTACTCTTTAACATTTTTATCAACAATATAGACAGAGGGATTGAGAGCACCATCAGCAAGTTTGCAGATGACACCAAGCTGTGTGGTATTGTCGATACACCAGAGGTCATTCACAGGGACAGGTTCGTGTGGAACCTCACGAGGTTCAACAAAAACAAGTGCAGGGTTCTGCACCTGGGCTGGAATAATCATTGGTATCAATACAGACTAGGGCATAAGGGATTAGAAAGCAGTACTGAGGAAAGGGACTGGGGGTGCTGATGGATGAGAAGCTGGACATGAGCAGGCAATGTGCACTTGCAGACCAGAAGGCCAATCGCATCCTGGGATGAATCAAAAGAAGTGCTGCTAGCAGATCCAGAGAGGTGATTCTGCCACTTTACTCTGGTGAGACTTCACCTGGAGTACTGAGTGCAGATCTGGAACCCTCAATATAGGAAGGACATGGACTTGATGGAGCAGGTCCAGAGGAGGACCACAAGGATGATCAGGAAGTTGGAGCATCTTTGCTATGAGGACAGGCTGAGGGAGCTGGGTTTGTTCAGCCTGGGGAAGAGGAGGCTCCAGGGAGACTTAATAGTGGCCTTCTAGTACTTGAGGGGGGCCTACAGGAATGCTGGGGAGAGCCTGTTTACAAAGGCCGGCAATGACAGGATGAGGGGAAATGGCTTTAAGTTGGAGAAGGATAGATTTAGATTGGAGATTAGGAAGAAGTTCTTTACTATGAGGGTGGTGGAGCATTGGAACAGGTTGCGCAGGAAGATAATTGAGACCCCTTTCCTGAAGACATTCAAGGTGAAGCTCAACAAAGCCCTGGACAACTCGGTCTAGTTGGGGGTGTCCTTGCTGACTGTGGGGGAGTCAGACTAGATAGCCTTTGGAGACCCCTTCCAGCCTGTGATTCTGTGATTCTGTGCCTGTGGGTTGCATGGACAGTGTTCTTTTGGGAAGGCGTTGAGGATCTCTGTCACATTTAGTTGGTCCAAAACCAGAGAAGTCAACAAAGTGCTGTAAGGAACCTTAGTTTAAGTTCACTAAACTGGGGTTCAGTGTTGTATTAAGGTCTCACCTCTCTGGCAGCAGTTCATTCCTATGTTGGTTCTGGCAGCTCCATTGAGCTGAATGACCAAATTGTTGGGCAATGCATTTCCTTTGCTGATGTGTCTTTTTTCTAAGAGCCATATGTCATGAAAGACATTGTACCTAAGTTCAATAGTGGTTCAGGTGGGCACTCTGATGAGGTATTTGATTATTTCTTCCCCATCAGGCTATGGGGAAGAAATAAAATCTCCGAAGTTTTGCAGTTCCCTCCAAAAGGAAGTTTGATTTGATACTAGGCAACTGTTGGTCTTAAATTATGAAGCACTGTGGTGAAAACCCTTATATATTTTTATTAACTTCAGATAGCTGCAACAGTTCTTGATTTTTGGTAATACTTATTTTCCATATTAGGAAGTAATTTTGGAGGGACCATTTTGAAATACTTGACACAGTCACATCAAGTACAGAAATGGCAATTATTTCTGTTCTGATAATCTGATTCTTTCAAGGGGTCTCTAAATTGTTGAATGGAATTTTGAGACATGACCTATTAATTACATCTGAAAAAAAGGCAACAAATATGTAATCTCATTTTTTAATCTATTTTTTGTCTCTATGATGCCTTGCAGCAGTGAGTTCCAAACATGAATAATGTGCTACAAATAGAAAATTACTGTTGCAGTTGTTCACTGTGTTACAGTTTTGAGCTTTTAACTCACATCTCCTCATATTGTTGTACAGAAAGCAGGTTTCCTGAAGCTGCCCATGGCAAAGAAAATTTGAAATATATGACTCATCCTTTTTTCTATTGAAATAATAATGCCACTTAGCATTTATATGACTCTGTGCTTAAAGCCTTTTACAGACATTAACCAATTAATCCTCATAACAGCAGTCTGCTATGTTTAGCCTACAATTAGGGGCTATATTGAAAACTGCCTACTGTCCTCATTAATTACCTTGTGAAAGCAGAGCTATCAAGCACCAGCCCTGGGTTTGCTCTTTTGTAGCAATACGCTGCAGCATTCCCCTGGTCCCCAGTCCTCTGCTGGGATGCTTTCAGAAATGTTACTGCTGCCTGCATCCTGACCTGAAACTTAGAATCACTAGATCTTCTCTGTCACTTTGGAGAATAAAACATAAGTAAACAAATGATTAAGTCACATCTTACTCTGTGTTGTGCTTGTGTTTTCTAAGCTGGTTAAATGACTTTTAAATAGAAAATAAATTTAAATGGGAAAGGCATTTGTCATATAAGCTGACTGGAAGCAATTTTTTTACTGAAAATGGATTTTCTGATTACGTATTCATAAAATCTGAATAGCTACTTCATTTTTGAAATTAGGTTGATCACAAAAAAAAAAAAGTAAAAGAGCCTTGTCTATGAAATTCCATAAGATTGCCAAAAATTCTGAAATTGTAAATGATTTTTAATAACAAGAAGATCAGTAAGGGAATCTTCATTACACATCTGAATGATATTATTGTTTTGAACTAGATAAACTCAGAACTGAAAATTAAATAGTCACATAACAAAATACTGGCAAAAGGAGTTTACAGCTTTTAGTTCCCAGTTCTGTGCTTTTCTGTTATTCGCATTTGACATTCTGCTCTTAAGCCTTCGTAACCTTCCTCTCATGTCACATGCCAAGAGCAGCCATAACATGTTGTCCTTAGAATTATAAATACCCCAGCCTTGAAGTGTGAACTTCTAGATAGAAATTCCAATTACTTTGTCTTCTGCATCATTTATTTCAGTTCACATCACTGTAAGTGAAAATATCACCTGAAACTCACATATTACCCTTTTGGGATTCATTGTGGTATTCATTAGAACGTGAATAATATTGTGGCTGAAATTAAACTTGCAGAAAACAGTGTGAAAATTATTTTACTGACTTTTTTTTTTGTCTCTTAGGTGACATCTTCCAAAAAAGATGAAACTTTTTGATGTTGCAAAGCACCATGTTTAATAATGTCTGTTCTTGATTTGAAAGCAACAGCATTGATATACTTTTAGATTATCTAAAACAAATACCATCTCAAACCACTTATAACCCAGTGTTGGAGAAGTCAGGGATGAACCATCCTCTGCTACCAGATGTCAGAGTGGGGTCCGGGCCCGGAGTAACGACGTAACCTCAATATGAATATGGTCATTCTCCCCTTATTCAAGTTATTACAGAGTTTATATAGACAAACAAGCAGAGTATGCGTTAGCGACAGTTATATGATTGGTCCTAGACTACTGTTCACGCGCCTAAAAACTCGTACATGATTTGTGCAAAGTTATTGTCCATACAAACGGTCAGTTTAGGATAGGCTAAGCTCTAAAAGTTATAATTATACGGTCCTCCTACTTGCAGTTTGCTGACTGAGCAAATACTCCCTTCTTTGCCGTCCTACTTCCCCAAAGTTGTTTGCTTCTTGGGTGCCGCGTCGGCACATTTTGTGGTAAAAGTTCACTGTCAGCATGACTTAGACAAGCTAATGAGGCCTACTCTGGCTAACCAGGCCCTTGACTGAAGGCCTACTCTGGTTAGCTAAGTCTTGCATGCAGTCTCAGTGAAGCTGGGTTTGATGTTCCNNCACTCCAATGAGATCGTGGCCTTAGCCACTCCTCCACAACCCAGGAACCAGGCTTAGGTTAAATTCTAAGTGTTGGAGGGTACTTTGAGATATATCACATACAAGAACATTTCAAACCCAAGGGAAAGTTGAACCTTTATCACTCTAATGAAAAGATTTTCTTCAGTGTTCAAATCTATTGTTACAACTTATCATGAGCCACTACTCTGCTATAGGGGTTGATGGAAATCGTTGGAATTTCTTTAGGTAAAATTAACTTATAATCACTTGCACTTTATTCTGTTACGAAAAAATCTCCAGATCTGCAGATTGCTCCATGTGACTTATACTTACAAATGTGGCTGTCCTTGCTTTTAAATCTCCAAACAGGTTTGGAAATACAAGAACAGGAAGCACAGTTACATAGAATACACAACAAACAGCTGAAGAAATTGTGTTTTGAGCAACAAATCCTTATTAGTTTACACATTTGCAGAGAACTTCATGAGAGTTCATGAGCAGCGGGCGTTGTTGCAGTAGGTTGGGCAGAGAATTTGGTGGTGTTTATGGAGCATGGTCTGCCCTGGGCATCCTACACAACCGTCAACACCAGTCGTGCCTGGTTCTCATTTCATGCTTGGGTGCAAAGGCCACTGCTTCTTTGAATGAAAGGTTGCTAGGTAAAGCAAATGAAGATATCAAGATGCGTGGTATCTTACCCCACAAGAACAGACTTTTTTTCAGTTAGCAGTTTCCTCTGCTTTCTAAAAATACAGTATAAACCAAAAGAATATATGATAGTAAAATAAGAGTTCATCACTTTAAGGTACACATTCCAGAGAAATTTTTCTATTACAATTGTAAAGCCCAAAAATAAATCTCACAGGTGCACACTTATTTATGGGCCTGGGCTATTCTTTGGAATTGTATTTGCCTTCCAGGCTTACATTGTGAAGGAAGAACTAGAAAGCAACAATGCTGGAGCAGATTCTTATTTTTCATATTTGTCTGAGAACTTCAGATCAATTTAGGGCCCCAATCCGATTTCTGGCCTTTTACAAGGGCGTGTGTGAGTGAACGTTAGAGTAGGAAGCCATCTCTCAGCGCTGCAGGAACAAGGTATTGATAAGACCTCTAAGGCATCCTGCAAATGTGTTACAGAAACTGCTTTAATGCAGCTGTACTTGTTTTGTGATACTGGCCATTTTAATCCAGAGTCTTACCTGATGACCCTTCTTATGGACAAAATGCTGTAGTATTGAGACAAATTTTCCTCTGAGGTTTAGAGGCTTAGTAATTAGCCATCAAATGCTAACAAGGAATTGAAATGGCAGAGGGAAATAAACCCTATTCCCATGTTGGAACAAACCATGGCATTTGAGGTTTAGCTGCTTGTGGGAGTGGGGCAGACCCGCTGCTTGGTGGGTGCCACATCTCTTATCAGCGAGCGGTGATGAGATTGAAGCAAAGGTGGAGTTTACAAACAAGGTTATAATAAAAACTTACTTACAGGGTTAGTCTCTGCTAATAAAGGTGAACTGATGTCTCAGGAGTAAACTTTAGCTCATGAAAAAGCCTTTTGGCAAGGTTGCCTTGCGCCTTTACAGATCTTGAGAGGGGTCGGTAGAACTGTTGCAGATTTGCAGTGATGTTGGTAGAATTGGACTCACTCCCAGTGAGAATTGGAAATGTTAGCTTAGGGAGGGCTTCTCCCAGTTGCTCATCCAACGTGCCTCTTGTGTGCGGTTGAGGAGCATATTCTTCCTTGCTGGAATAGCCCGTCTTGTGGAGATTAGTAACAGGTTTTGCATAACTTGCAAATGCAGCAAGGGTAGGAGTGGTTTGGGCTTCCAGGTGATCAGTTCCATATATGATAGAGCACCATGAACTTGAAAATCAGATTCAGCATAAAGGTATTTAAAAGGTATTTAAAGGGTGGACATAGTGCTTAGAGACACTGTTTAGTAATGGTTTTTATCATAGTTAAGCTGATGGTTGGACTAAACGATTTTAAAGGTCCCTTCCAAGCTGGACAATTAAGTGATTCTATGATTCTACGATCCCATGAGATGACAAACAGCATGGTGCACTAATGTGAGCCATACCTGTATGGCTTGAAGATTCTTCATCAGCACCAAGGTAAAAAGAATACTCACTGCGACAGTGCACTGAGATGGAATGGATGTATAAGCAGAGATAGAAAATGAGGGAACATAAGATACTTATTGCTTCTCATTTGTCTGGGATAAGCTTTCCATGCTTCTGTGCAGGTGCTTTTCTGCTGAAGCCATCTGTTTGCATGAGTTTGGTATTCTTATACCAGATCTGAGTTTTGTTTTCTGCTACATCTCTTTGTGGAGGTTTTTTTTTTTTGTTTTTTTTTTTTTTATTTACCTGTTCTTTCAGTGAATTTATAAATACTTGCCATCAGCAAGGCAGGGAGATTAAGGGAACTTGTGATGGGTTGACCCTGACTGGATGTCAGGTGCACACCAAAGTTGCTATATCACTCCCTTCCTCAGCTGGACAGAAAATGTATAAAGACAGGCTTGTGCCTTGAGATAAGGACAGGGATAGCACTCACCAGTTACTGTCATAGGCAAAACAGACTCAACTTGGGGAAAATTAATTGAATTTATTACCAATGAAATCAGAGTAGGAGAATGAGAATAAAAAATTAAATCACAAAACACCTTCCCCCTACCCCTCCCTTCTTCTTGGGTTCAACTTTACTCCCAAATTCTCTGCCTCCTCCCCTTGAGTGACACAGGGGAATGGGGCATGAGGGTTGTGGTCAGTTCATCACATGTTGTCTCTGTTGCTCCTTCCTCCTCTGGGGGAGGACTTGTTATGCTCTTCCTCAGCTCAAGATATGGGTCCCTTCCATGGGCAACAATCTTCCACAAACTTCTCCAATGTGAGTCCTTCCAATGGGCTGCAGTTCTTTATGAACTGCTGCAGCATGGATCCCTTTCCTCTGGTGCAGTCCTTCAAGAACAGACTGCTCCAGTGTGAGCCTCCCACAGTGTCACAAGTTCTGACAGCAAACCTGCTCCAACATGGGATCCTCTCTCCATGGGTTCTCAGATCCTGCCAGGAGCTTGCTCCAGTGTGAGCTTCCCCCAGGATCACTGCTTCCATTGGGCATCTACTTGCTCCGATGTGGGGTCCTCCTTGGACTGCAGGTGGATATCTGCTCCACTGTTAATCTCTATGGCTGCTGAGGGACAGCCTGCCTCACCATGATCTTCACCATGGGTTGTGGCTTCTGCTCCAGCACCTGGAGCACCTCTTCCTCCTTCTTCTCAATCCTTGGTGTCTGCAAAGTTGTTTCTCTCAACTATTCTCACTCCTCTCTCTGGCTGCAATTGTGCACGTTTTTTCCCTGTCCCTATGTTCTCACAGAGGCACTACCACCATTGCTGATGGGCTTGGTTGTGGCCAGTGGCAGGTCTGTCATGCAGCTATCTGTTAGGCATTGGAGAAGCTTTTGGCAGCTTCTCACAAAAGACTACCCCTGCCCAGGGGTAGCCCCCCTGCTACCAAAACCTTGCCACACAAACCCAGTACAGGACTTGATCTTTTTTTTCCCTAAATCATTTTAGACTGTTCTAAAAGCACTGGAAAATCCTAGGAACAAGTATAAGAGAATCCCATACCATGGTACAGAAAAACAACAACAAAAAATCCTGTTTAGTAGTTACATGATGTATTAGGGAATTAAGAGACTGTAAGGGAGTAGGAAAGGAATCACATCACCATGTCATTCATATAACCATGTATAGATTCAGGGTTGCAGAGAGATTTTGTTGGAGATTAGCTGTGTAGCTACGAATTAGCTATTGCAGGACAGGAAAGAACTCATTGATTAGGAAAGGACTCACTAATAGGGAAATCAAATTGTTTCATTTCACCCTACCTTTACTTTGATTCTTTTTAATGGAAAATTCCATCAGTAAAGATAATTTATAAAGCAAAGAGGTGTATGAGATCCTGTCAAGTCATGATCGGAGTAGGAGGGTCTTGGCTGTAGACTGGACCAGCTGCTATGCCAATGTCTGGGAGAGAGTAGGCAGACTTGAAATCACTGATGACATGAGATTGTGTGTGGTTTGATACTTCAGAAACAATTAAGAAATTATATCTGCAAATGGAAAACTGCAGGAGCTTAAGTGAGCAATGACCTGCAAATGTGTGGTGACATTTAAAAAAATATGCATTGAGTTCTGGGAGTCGACACACTTAATTTTATCTGCTGACTGAGGGAAAATTATAAAAACATACAAAGAGTGCCAGGAACTTAATTACAGAGACCTGCCAGCTGCCTCTCTGCTTGAGACCAATACTTTCTGTTGCCTCTTTTGTGTTTCTGCAGTAAAGCAGCTGTTAGGACTGGGGATGTTTTGGCCCTGACAGATATATAAAGGCTCCAGAGAAAGTGGAAAACCAAGTGTCATTTAACTGGTTGCCTGGGTCAGAAAACCAAAGGGTTTTTTGCTGTGCTTGTAGCAGAATACAAACAGTTGTCTGCTTAACTCAGGATTTACACCAGCAAAGCAAAGAGGGAACTCCAGATAACTGCAGTGGACCTGGGAAGGAGACTATCAAGTTATTCTGTATATTGTAGGTAATAATGTTATCTTAAGAGCCCTGGAAGAAATAAGGAGAGGTAAATTCTACTCTTGAATATATCTCTAATATTTGGGAAATCTGACTCTTATTGGAGCCACTGCTTTTACATGCCTGGTGTGAACACAAGCAGCCGAGTTATAGAAGCAAATTCTTGTTTTGCAGTCAGAAAACATATACATGATATTTCATTTAACTTAGGAATCATTCCAGGAGACTTTTGAGGGCAACATAAACATAGACATTACTGATTTATTTGTCTCTTCACTGCCACGGAGTGGCAGCATGAACACATCTGTGTGTTGAAATAATTCCTGACGTGTGAAGCCCTGGTACTACTGGAAGTAGTAATCTATAGTAGAATAAATAAATCCTTTCAGTTTCTATGCTCAAACTCTAAAAGAAATTAAGTCTACAACATTAACAATCAAGGAGGAATTAGCCATCTTTTTTCAAAGATAAAATTACTCCTTAATTGTATAGCACAGACAAAAAGACAATGGAAAATTAATGCTCTTGAGCTAATGCCTGGGTACTGCTGAACAAGTAAGTTGGAAATGCCTCTATACATATTGAAGAGAGCATGATGGAGACAATGGCGGGACATCTGTAAGGACAGTATAAAATGTTTTAATCTTTTAAATAATGCCCTCCTCCTATGCTTGCCCCCTCACCTCGTTCCAAAAAGAGTGGTCTGTGTTTGTTACACTGATGCGTAGAAGAATCGATTTTGTGTTAATTTTTGTGAATGAGCAGTGTGTGTACCCTGTTTCTACGCAGAGTCTGTTCTTCCGATCCAGGCCACTAGCACAACACCAAGGGGTAAGGTGAAAGAAAGTTGCTGCTCTCCCAGTCTGATTCAAGATATGTGTAGGATGATTCTGGCCTCAACAGAATAGGCAGTATTGTATTGTTTGCTTTAAAAAACACTAAAACCTATAGAAAGTTCTTGTGTGTGTTTTTCCCCACCACTGACAAATTAAAGCAGGGCAGTGATTGTGGAGATGACTGTCTTGTTATTAATTCAAAATTAGGAAAATAATCATGGAAAAAGGGGTAGGGAAGGGTAGGGAGGAATTACAGATAGGAGGGAACTATGTGAGGGGTGGGGAAGGGCTCTTACAGAGCTGCCAAGGAAAAGCAGGGCAAATTCTGCATACCCCAAATGGAAATATGACCCTAGGAACATGTGCTCTGGACCTTATCCAGTGACTGCAGGATATGCAGGGGAGTAGCTGGTATGGCCTGAATTCATGGGACCCTTTGGGGACTGTTTCAGTGTGAGGATTAAGAATCAGTTCTACACACTCTTATCCTTCTGCTGATATCTTGAGTGGTACATACTGCATTTTTTCTGGATATGTTGAAACAGTTTGTAGCTATCATAACACTAATACCTTCTGAAAAGGCACTAAAACCATAATACTCTGGGTTTCAGTGATTTATAACATCTATAGAGCTTGCTGAATTTATGATAATTTTTTTTCATGCCTTAATGGCTGGCTTCTCAACCACAGCCTGAACACTGAGGTCCTGCTGAGATCCATCTGGTTTTTGCATCTTTCTCACCAGTGCAGGTATTGCATGGGGCAAGTTCTCCTTGTCCCTGTGTCTGAGAATCCTTAACTATTGACATACAGGACTGAACAGGAAGGATCTAGTTCACTTTCCTCAGGCTTTAGTGGTGTTATGAGAATACATAAGGCAGAGTACAGCAGCCCAGGTGTGAAAAGTCCTACTTTTATGCATGTTCCCTCCTTACAAGCAAATGCAAGATGGTTTGAAATATCTTATCTGCACTAACAGAGCATTCAATGAGGTAGGCATTTCAAGCTTTTATCAAATTATAACAAAGTGGTATGTGATTGCATGTGGGTAGAAGGAGATTGACTCAGCAGCCCAGATGGTCTCTCCTAGAACTATGTCCAAGTTAAACCCTTTAAAATGCTTCAATGTAAACATCATCATGATGGTGAACATGTGAATGTACATACCAAAAAGCTACTAGGTCATGTGAAATGAGGTGATGAACCTTTTCTGTATTACCATAAAAACATGCCATTGTATTGCCTAATGAATAACTCAGTAAAATGTCTGCAAATATCGCAGTTAATTTTCAATGCTAGGTACTTTTAAGTAGTTTTCTACGAATCACTTTTTCATCTTGTCTGTCACAAGAATTATAAAATAGCATTCTCATTTCCTATTTTATATATATAGTTTGAGGGAATTCCCTTCTGAATAAGATGGACATTTCTGTAAATTCAAAATTTTAAGACATAATAATACAACTAGAACTAATTTTCTAGTTGTTTTCTGCTCTGATCAGAACTATATGCCTTTTCCATGCATATATAAATAATATATATCTAAATAATAAAGCAGTCATTTCCAAATTAAGTTATTCATCCTGAATTGCAACACTGCAACTTGATCAAAGAAATTGTTAAGCCATTGAAGTTGTCTATTGGTGTTGGTTTAATATTCCTCCTGTATGTCAACAAATATTGAGCTGCAGTAATAGCAGCTGAATGTCTCACCACCTATCTCTGAGAAAGGCTTAATTGGAGCTTTTCTTATTCTGTTACCCCCTGCCATGGTTCCCCATGTGGGGAGGGGACCCTGGCTGCCAAGAACTGGTCAGAGCCCTTCTGCTGTCATAAGCAGGTAATCTAGTTCACCATTTCTTGGAACTTTTCCTCGTGAATACTGTAACACTAGGAATTTTTTGTACAAGAAGTTTCATTTGTGTGGTACTGATGACAACATGGCAGTTTAGAAGTCATGTTTTTTAATTAAATACTTATTTTTAAAAAATTATCTCTTTGTAAGAAGACGTGATCTGCAGAAGAGTGCAAGAGATGATAGAAAATAATTTATGGGGGAGTTAGGTCAGTGTAACTGACTTAGTAGTAATTATAACATCCTGTAGGTGATAAATGTGTGTTCTCACAGATGTGAGTTAGCTGATGAGAGTTAGGAGAAGACCAAATAACACTTGGATCTCAAGGCAGGCATTTACCTACAGGAATAGCTTTCTAACCAGAGGAGTATTGTTAGGAAAGCAGTACGTATTTTCTGAAATAAATATGTAAGACACCGTGAAATCCTCGTGTCACTTTGAAAGTTAGCCTACAGAACATTTTTGTTTGGTTGGTTTTTCTTCTTTAATTTAAGCAGAATGGTTTCTTGTAGGACAGGAATATAAGAGGGGTTTTTTTTTGTTGTTGCCATGTGGTACATCATGCTATCCAATACAGCACTTCCTCCACTGCTTTTAAGCCTGACCTAGCTGAAAAGAGCTAACGCAGAATTCTGCCTGACTTCAGTCTTGATCATGTAAGGATCAGAGGCAGACCATGCAGTTAAGAGTATTCACTATTTCATGGGCTGGAGCACAGACAATGTTAGCAACAGAGAAGTTTTCCTAATTTACACTCAAAAGTATTTTAGCTTGGTTTTCTTAGAGATAAAAGCTGTAATTCCTCACGAAAGAACCATATTTAATTCAACATGTATGCCCAGACCTCATATCAGACCTGTAAAAAGGTTGCCTTTCTCACAGAAAATTCTGAATATCAAAAAATACATCCTATGAGAGTGCACCAAGGTTAAACATTAATACATGCATGCATCAGTCAGATTTAATAATTTTTTTTCTTCCAAAGGGTTTAAGTTCCCCTGCCTCCCTGACTGTCTCTTCCTTGGGGTCTCTGGCACTGTAACCTTCTTCACCTTACCTTGTTTTCTTGCTGTGCTTTAAGGGCAAATTATTTGCTTTGCAGTCTTTGGGCATGATATGAGTTTTTTGATAGAATATGATCAGGTTTTCTCCTTTGACCTCACTCTCCAAAATGCTGTGAGACACAGCCAGATACTGTGAGCTAGATCCTTGGACTGGCCCGAGTTAGAAATGGTTTGAAGCTTGGGTGGAACAATCAGGGAGGAAGAATACTGTTTATTCTCCTCTAAGCTGACTGTGTGTTCTACTGTATAAATTTAAACAGGCTGAAGACTGTGCGGGCCAAAGACTTCTGTCCATTCACCCCACTTGCCTCTTCATCTCATGCTGACCTGCAGCTCTGCAGTTATGGAAACATCAGTCTCTGCTGGGTGAAGGTCCCAGCTACCCCTTGACAGCAGCTGCCTTTCCAGTACAAAGCAAGTAAGTGGGTCTATGGCCACTATTTGAATCCTGTTTGAACTGGTAGACGATCTCATCTTTTTTTGAACTGTGAGACTCTCTGCTACACATGACTTGTAAGCTGTATATCCAAAGTCCATTATACAAAGGAAATAAAAAGGGTAATACCAATAGAAACATCATATTCTGTTAAATTCCCCTCTGGTGAATGAGATATTCCTAACACACTCAACTGAGAATATGCTAAATTCAATGATGTCAGTTTATCTGTCCCTAAAGATGTACAATATTATTAGACTATTACTGTTAACACAATTCTGCAAGCAAATAAGTTATTAAAAAGCTATCCACTGCCTACATTTCTTTGCTGTGCTTTGGCCACTTAGCTCTTGATGCTGCTTCTGCTTTCTCTTTTGCTTTAATTTACTTCTTATTCTCTCTATGTTAAATTCTTGCCAGATTTTTGGATGGAAAGTAATTTCTAGATCAAAGGTCTCTGTGATTTAACTCTGAACAGGCTGACATCTGTGATCTCAGATAGATGTCATTGGCTTTGGCACAGTTCTTAATATTTTTGTTTGAGGCTCTATAAAGCAGCATATCTAAGCAGCATTATTGATATCACTACTGTTATCCCCTTAAGTTTAGTGGAGAATAAGGTAAGACATTTTATTTCATTTGTTTGAGTGACTTGGTTTTGACTGTCAACACAGTGGTTGAATCATCACATCGGTTTCTGAGAAACAGGAGATGAAACAGTTACTGCATTTGTTGAGCTAAGAACTACATTTTACTAAGGTCATCCAAGTGGTTGGGCCAATGATTGCTGAACATTTTCAGCAAAACCTGTGAATTTCTACAGAGATTTGTTAGAGCAGCCAAGATAGCTGCTCAGAAGGGTTGTTACATCCAGCATCTGATCCTAAGAGACTAGGAAAATGGTAACAACTGTGGGATGTCTTCTAAGGATGTCAGGTTTTGACATTACCTAAGCAAAATCTAAACACGATCAGCATCTAAACCAGCCACTGTTATTTAAGTCCCTCATATCTAGGGATTGCAAATATAAACAGTGAAAGACTGTTTTAACAGTTTTAACACTCCAGGTTCTACTAATAAAGTGGCACAAGACATAACATGTATGAAAACACAATGAGCTGGGACAAGTTTTTCTATGGTAGAACCATGATAGATAAGAGAAGTAGCATCGAACCCTTAAATTTCCCATAAAACTTATTTTGAAACATCTCAGAAGGCAGAAGACTTGACAGCTACAAGACAGAAGGTTAACCTGAGAGCTTGCAGGGAAGAGAAACTCAGATCCACTGAGACAACCTGTCCTCCAGGGACTGCTGCTTCTGCATGGTGTTGTGTCCCTTGACCACACATTTGAGGCACTCAGGTCTGGGTAGGAATAACACTCTTTGTGTCCAAAGTCTTTTGCAGGTATTTTTGTCCACCTACCTATTAATAATATAAGAGTCCCACTCCTGTGGCTTTTGTTCTTCCTCATTATTATCTTTTCCCACGGTTTGCTGCTGTATTACAGTGTTTATTTTCCAGCCTAGTGATCAACTGAGGGACTGCTGAATGGCAGAAGCATTATTTCTTTTCAGCCTGCTATCTGCTGGTTTAGGCTATAACACTAGGCAGCTGGGAAACCCTTCATTTTCCCAGGGAGCAGCATATTCTGTCTTCCAAGCTCTATTCTGAATGCAAACTTGAGAGTTTCGTGTCACTGTGTCTCCTTCTTTCTCTAAAGAAATTTTGTCTGGTCTCCAGATAACTGTTATGTTACTTCCCCGTTCCCCTCTATTTAAGTACAACCATGTTAAAAGTGGGAACTGTGCCAGCTGAAATTTATAGAAAGCTTCCAATGCTCAGAGAATTTTAAATGTTCACACATTAGCTATTCACAACAAGTTATGTGTTCACACATTGTCGTTGAACTTTCTCTGATTTTAGTAGGGTATTCACTCCTTGAAATGTTAGTGTGAAAACACCTTTGTAGCTGTGGATTGTGTATGGTCTTTGCTATTTGAGACTTCTTCTTTTGCAAAGGGCCACAACAAAGTCTAAGTGATGCTCAACTCCCTCTTATGACGGCAAGAATGTATTTCTTTATTTATTTATGTTGATAGTATCATCGAAAGCAGCTGTGCTGAGTACTTTAGACCCACAGAAAATTCTTTCTCAGGCTGATGATAAAAGGCTGAAATAGATACATTTAAAGAACTATGTGGAATTTTTAACTTTTGTGATTAGGGCAGAAATAGGAAAAAGGGAATAAGAATCATAGTGAGAAAGTCTTAAACAATTAGGTATCTAGACCTTGCTGTAGTATGCTAAATTCAGGTGAATATTGACCCTAAACTATTATATTGAATTAATATAATGGAGAAGCAAATCTCATTCAAGTCAAATTTCAACAGGAATTTTAAAATCAGTTCTACTAACTAGATGCTATTTTATATCCCAATAAGTTATCTAGGGTATGTTTGGCTTATTTTTAGAGGTATTTCGGTTCCTGACACAAAAAGGATTTGGGGAAGCTTCGAAGAGTTGAGCTCTTAGCAGACAGAGCAGAGTGCAACTGCCAGAAGAATGTTCAAATGAACTGCAAAGACATTCCTGACACACACCACTGCATGAATATCTTTTATGGCATTTTTGCTTCCTGCTGGTAAGCTCACCTTTTCCAAACACTTGTTTTAAGTGCTAAGGGCACCTATCGCTTTTGCATAAATACTCGGGCATTTAGAGAGTTTCCTCTCTATTCCTCTCATTCATCCTGTCCTCCCTGTGGAAAGGCATCGGGATGTCCGTCAACATCTCTCTGCCGCTATGCTTTCTGAATCTACCTTTTAATGTTAAAATTCTTCAGGGCATTAACTGAATGCTTCCTGTTTGCATTATTCAGTGATTTGATAAAGTGGGAAGTAAATGCTAAAAGACAATGTCAGATCTTTTCAACAGCTTGTACTTTTTATGAAGTTACATATGAGGCACTCTTCCTCTTAGAAGCCTGAAAGCAAGTTACTTTCATTTGATTTTGACAGTAGCTGTTTGTCAGGCAGGGTTTATCCTCTTTAGAAGAGAGGTATAAATAATGATTGATGAGTAATAAGATTACCATAATCAGGCATTTATTTGATATGTACAGTATTTTATAATGTCAAAACATTTGTATTTATTTGTTAGCATAATTAATGATGACAGCACACCACTTATAAAGTATAAATTGGGAGACAAACATTACAAAGTACATTTAGTAAGTCTTTTCATCTTTTAATGCCAGATATAAACATTCGGGTCTCAGATTCACTACCTTGACACCACAATGACACAAGCCCAGATACTGCAAGAATGTCAAATATAAACAAAGTGTATAAAGAACAAGTCTAATTCAACTTGTAAAATTAAAATTCTGAAAGTTTGTGTTCAAATTCTTCGAAGATTGGCACAAATTATTGTCCTTTATAAGTCATTTAAGCCTTTCCTGCTATTCATTATGCCCCATTTTCCCCATTTTTTCTTATTCAATGATCTTTCCACATATAATTTTACTTCTTGATTTTTTGAGGATCCTACCTAAAAGGCTACTAGCTGCAGTGGTCTTTCAAATTCTTTTTTACAAAGGTGACATCATTGCTCAGTGTTCTGTCGGGTATCTGTGTATTAGACATGCTTGACAAACTACTCTGAGTGATTAGGATACAACATGTACAAACCCTTGTTCTGAGGGGTCATTGCCTCCCACTGTCTTCAAATGATAGGTTTAAAAGCCCTGTATTGTGGAAAATCAAGTCCAAACCAAAATAGATCACTGTAGAATGAAACAGTCTGATATATGTTTTTAAGCTTATTCTTAAAGGGGCAGTAGTAACTGTTGTAGCTATTTAGCACCTAAAATATGTAGGAGCATTTCTAAGATTTGCAAAAGATTGAACATGTAAAGAGTCCCTTAATTTTAAAGATGGGAAAATATGTTAAAAGAAGACCATGGTAAGCTTTTGAGTTACTTAATTTAGTCAGCTCTTGTGAAGTTATTCTAAAGTAAAGCAGATGCATTTCCAAGTTGTGCCTCCTTACTTTGAGTTAGAAAATGAACACAATCTTCTTTATACTGCCGTGTTTCCCCAGTATCTTGGCAGTGTTTCCTGTGTAATCTAAAACTTCAAACCCAGAGAGGTAAGGAAGAACAGCATGGTATTGTTTCTGGCAGTAATGTCAGAGCAGGTGCACAGGCTTCTGAAAGGAAAAGCTTGCACTGCTCTGTAAATGATATAGTCTACATGACTCAGGCATTTGAATTTATCTGATACTCCATTGTGGAAAGCTGCTGTAATAACTTCTGCTACGAAGACCCTGATTTCTGAAAAGTCTCTCCTCTTAAGGGAGAATCACATACTGTCCTCTTTGCAAAGGCTACAAATGCCTCATTCGGCTCCAGATTAATTCTTCACCAAAGTTGACTGTGCAAGACTGATTCCCTTTTTCCACCTAAAATAAACACCAGGAAAAATTAACCTTCATTACAAACGTGTGTCAGATGGCTGAAACATTTGATATACACCAAAGGATAACTATGTCAGGTAACAGAGCCCTATAAGCAATCCTCTCGGCTAGACAGGGACATTCTAATGAATTATTTTATTTGAGTGACAAGGTTATATATTTAGCAGGCTTCTACTCTAGCACAAATGTACATCTTCAAGTAATGAATAGGAGCACCGACAGTATGAAGAGGAGGTAAATTGTCACAGCAATTCATCACAGGTTCATTTTGATTAGGTTCCAAGGGGCTCAAGAATTTCTGAATTTCTATAGAAATAAATTGGCTTCTCCTAAAGAATTTTTCTTAAAGCACATATAGTCTCTGCTCAAATGGTGTAATGGTTTTGCTGTGCTCTATGTGAGTTCATTTTTCTTCAGCAAACATGCCCTAGGAGGATGCAAATGGATCAGAAATGGAAATTGCTTATCAGAATGCAAATTGTTTCTGAAACTGTCCATATCTGTTATGCTATTTTCTGATTCACAGACAGGATGCAATTGAGGAAAAATCAACACATCAGCACTGCAAAAAGCCTCAACATGTTTTACAGTGTGCTGGAGGAGTTTTTGCTTGAGGACTGCTTGTAGAAACAGCCCACTGCCTAAATCTCTGCATGTGAGTCCTGAGTGTGGTCTGGGCTGAACATGGAGTCAAACTCCTCTCAACACCCTCTGCCAAAAAGGGGCAGCTCTGGGAAGTGTATGCTGAGTGTATCCTTCAAATTATGAGAAAGGCAAGGCCAGGAATCCCCCAGTTCCACCAACTTGTTACAGACCATGTCTGATGGTGGTTTGTAACCACCTTAATGCAATGCAATGCAATGGATGTCATTGCAAAGGCAAACTGCATTCAATTTTTAATGACAAATACATCTTAGAGAGTACTGCCCTTCCTGGCAAGAATTTGCTCTCCTGGTCCCAGGATGGTGGTGTCTCATTACTGATAAGTGAATGGCTAGTTTCTGGTTTGAGAGTGGTCTTGTCAGACTGCTGATAGAAAGGAGTTTTCTCAATCTTGTTGAATTTGGTGCAGCAGCAGTTTATTAGCACCTGTTGTATGTTTATATGAAAATTAACTTGTTGGGGTGATGTTTTTAATAGTAGATAGTAATGGTAGTTGTACATACATATGAGGAACCAAATCTATTTCAGCCTTTCTGCCAGGGTTAATAATTATTTTATTAACAACAGCCATCATAAGTAAGTTCTTTAAGACCACTGACTAGTATACTCTTAACAGTGCAATTGTACTAGTGTACATTTGACAATGTAATCACTAATGTAGATGTTTGTATTTTGGAATGAGAGTGCAAAGATGGGTAGTTGTCCTCTAGCAATATAATTATTCTATTAAAAAAAAAAAACCCAACACATATTCTTATACAAATAACTTCTTGACATTTCTGGCATAATGAATAATGCCACTGTACATGAGAAAATAGGAACTACAAAGTGTCATAAATTTACTAGAGATTACTGGAGATGATAATAGCAGTGAGTAAATCCATATTTACCAGGCCAAATATATTCTCTTGATGGTAACACAAAGGTCCTAGAAAAGGCTGTCATGTGGTTTCAAAAGAAAGAGTTTCACAAAATATAAAAAGACAGAGTATTTAGAGTACTGGGCAGAAGGTCAATAAGCTTAAATAATAGAAATAAAAATAACCACTTGAAAAAATACTTCAAATCATTTTGTAATAATTAGTATGAGTAATCAGAGTAAATTGAATTATGCTATTGAAATGAAAAAAATAGACCAGTAAGTATATGCCAGAATATCATCAAAATCAGCAATATACATCTCTTGCTAGTGGACGTAGTCAGATCCCGAATCTTTGGCAAGTGAATTTTGAAGAGCCCTCAGGAGTAGGAATTGTCCAACCAGTACCAAATGTGTGATTAATCCTTCCAAGTAAAAGTTTTTAGTGATTCCTTGAGAAAACTGTTAATCATTATCTTGGAGAGAATGCCATAATTACCACTGTCTTTCATTTATTGATGCCAAAAACTGAGGCATTGGCTAGAATCCCAGCAGAAAAACTGGAATTGTTTTTACCACAATCATAAAATGATCCAAAAAAACGAATAGCCATTTTAAAAAGTTTTACACTTTCTCTTTGTATAAAATGTGTGAACTGTGAATTATTAATTAATAAAATTAACTGATTTTTCCATGAAAAAAAGACTTTACTTTTACAACAGGTGTTACTTTGAAGGAGGGGAAAGATTTTGATACAAGTAGACGGAAACTTCTGATTAAAAAATGATAACATATATACGCAAAGAGAAATTTTACCAGCAAATATCCTAAACACAGCATGTTACTACTCATGTAGTAGAGAAAAATGGTTGCTTCGCTGGTGTTCTCAGCAGGACTGGCTGGTATACCCAAGTGAAAACAAGCAGTCAGTTCTATTGTTGTGAAGCTGTAAGTGAGCAGCAATGTTTCCAGTTGTTGGCTGGCCTTTATGCCAATGGTGTAAAATTAGTTGCAAAATGCAGTATGGGAAAATTCCAGATTAAATGTTTGCATGGCACATTTGAAGCTGCAAAAATGTTTAAGTCTGTAAAGTTGAATTTTGCCATATAAATTAACATGATGTATGTAAAACTGCTTAGCTGAGTCAAGATCATCATTCTTTCTTTCCTCTGTTGTTTCTAAAGGAACAGAAAGACTTCACTCTTTTCACTTAAAAGACTCAACTTCAAACTGTCCTTAACTACATCAGTTTTTAAATCTTTCATGTTCTCACTCTGTGACTCCTTTAATCTTTGTGCCATAAACACTGGAAGACATTAGTGCTTCAATAATATTGTTGAACTAAATGGAGCTGACCACTGGCATGAAATTGGTGGAAGTGAGAAATTGATAGAGATGGAAGAATACTGTCACTATACCCTTTCCAAAGGTTAAGGGCTGAGGTTGAAGTTTTGCTGCAGAGCAACTTCTGCAGTTCTCTGCAGCTCTTTCAGTTTCCTGACAGCTGTATTTGCCCTGCTGACTTGTGTCATTTTTGTCTGAATGCCTCCAGCTACAGACATCAGCCATAGTTCTGACCTGGAGGTTTCCCTTATCTGAATTCACATGGCCCTGGCTAGTCAATTTTACACGGAGAGAAACTAGAGCTGATACTTAATAATGTTACTGCCTGTCTAGGGAAAGACTTACAAAACAGAGTATTTCTTTATACTGAAAGTATTCTATCAGATTAAATGTATAAAACTGTCTGACAGCTATTGCTGGTTAGCATACATGTTTTCTCCAGTTTTCTCCTGTTATTCTTAATTCTGTCTCTGTTAGTTCTTAGTAATAGTGATTCACAAGTAACGAGTCTCAGTTGCCTCAAAGCAAACAGGTCTTCTGTGTGGTTCTCCATCTGACGCAAGTTGCACTGGGGTACAAGGCATCCAGAAGTTTCAGTTCCAGAAGTACTTTATCAGTTGTGAAAACAAAGCTTATTCCACACGGTCCAGATGAATTTAGAAATGCAGTGGGGGGACGTGGTTTACTCTCTGTCTGTGGATAACATAAAAATCTGTAAAGCTGGCATGCATGCTGCATTGAGAATCATGTAACAGAAGTGTGGGATACGCTTTGTGTGGGGAGCAGGGAGGTTGTATGAGGGCAGTTTGGTAGCAGTGAGTGCCAATGTTGGGGACCCAGCTTTACCTGTTTTTTGACGCCATTCAGGACATAGCTCTGCTGTCAGGACAGCTGAGGTGAGCTGCACCTTACTGATACTGAGTGGGTTCAGGTCAGTAGTTTGGTATATGCACTCAGGTTCTCTCAGTCACTGCTTTCCTTGCAGAGTTATTCCACAATAAGCAGAGCTAATTATGAGGAGGCAGAACAGGCAGCTGTCAAACTAAACAAACTATTTGGGGACCATGAGATACTAATGTCCCATAGCCTAGATTCCCTGTGATGGATCTGGAAAACCTCAGCTGGAAAACCTATGGGGAAAACCCCATAGCAGCTCCTATGGGATTGCCTCTGGACACGTGCAACTGTCCCTCCCAGAAGGTGTCCTTATCCTTCTTCTCCAGTCATTTGGAAAGCTTTGTTTTTCACAGCCTCTCAGGTTGAAAAGTTCACTTTTGTCTACATAGTTGGGAAGACTGGAATGGTTGTGAAAATAGCCTGAGTTATGTAGTACACTTTAAGATTCAGTGCTCATTATATAAACTTAAACAATACGGTAGAGAGGATTTGATAATTATTATGGCAATTAAAAATAGAATTGTATTTAATAGGAGTAGAAGATAACTTTGTAGTGTCCTAAATTTATATATAGTACGTCTCTATATAAAGCATTCTAAATCAAATTAGGAACATTAATTAAGTTTTCTCCTTTAACTGCCCTAATAAATTTAATTATTTAAATTAGAAAGAAAAGATTCTTCAATCTTATCTACAATCTACAATCAGAAAGGAAAAAAAAAGACCAGGTAAAGACCAGGTGATTGTGCATGCTACATGTGCATTGCTCTAGTCATATTCTACCCTGTAGAATGTAAAACTTATTATATTGGCCACAAACTACTAAGTTTCAGGCAAATTGTGCATGAGATGGTGTATCGGGGAAATACACATACCTCATGTGAATAGAAATCCAGGTATGCTAGTATCAGCATAAAAAATATCTGGTAGCCAAACTAAGGTGACATAATGCTTCTTTCTGAATCTTTTATGCTGTTCCTTCATATGCCTTGCTAGTAAATCCCTTTAAAAGTTAATTTCTTGCTTGGATTTTTTTATTGATCAAAAAGAAACTTTGAATAAATGGTACTTTGATGGAGCGGAAATTTTCCATGTCTTTCTTCTTTAGAGTAAGCAGCTTTATAAAGTTTGTTTTCTTCTGGATAATACAGCAGAAACTAGGGATTTATCTGTCTAAGACCCTGGTCTCCTTACATAAGCTTTAGTTGAATGACAATGTAAGGTGTTTATAACACAAAATTAACTTGCAAGGCAGTGAGCTTCCCTGGTATGGGAGACAAGTATAAGAATGTGCAGAATTAAGGTATTTTGGTGCTTTTCATTCTAAAGGGTTTATGAGTATTTAATTTATGGAAGTGGTTGAGTCTGTTCTTAGTATTGTATCAGTATGTGTTTGTCCACATTTCTTCACCTCTTAACAGGTGTTTCCATCTTTGTGTTTCATATATAGTAATTCTAGAATTTCTCTCTTAATACGTCTGTATAAGGCTCAGTGAATTTCTGTCAATGATTGGCTTCCTGGTCTGAAGCCCATTGATTTTTTTTCATCATTTTTTTTCCCCATTTGATTTTTATTCAGTACCTTGGTAACCTTATGCTCTTTCTTGCCGTTTTTGGATGTCATTTGGAAATACTCAAGCTTGTTGTGTCATTATATAATTTGTCCAGCTCTTCTGGGAGGTAAACCATGTATCTGCAAATGCTGGTAAGAATAATTAAGACAAGAACATCAGCAGAACCTTTCTTCCAATGACAGTCATTACCAGTAAAATACTAATACCTGATACTTTAGGCATTATCACAGTTGGGAAGGGCACTTACATCCACTTTAGAAGCAGGAGATAAAAAAAATATATATATCAGAAAACCATTTGTAACAATGACTCAGATTTAGAATGAAATTTCTAACTTCAATTAGTCATTTTCCTCATCTTTTTCCTCCACCTTTTTCTTAAAGCAGATGGAGAACTATTACATCTACTTAGCTGTTTTACAGAATTCTCTCTTCCTCTTCTCCTTCCCCGAGAAGACAGAAAGCCCTATGTATTTGTGAGACTTTAGGGAATAAATTCTGCAGTTTTAACTAGCACATTAAAGGACATTTATATGAGTAAGAGACTAAATCCATGCAGTAAATATGAACAGAACATCATTGAATGTAACACAATTCAACACAGGCCACCATGTTCTTCAAGTGATACTCTTTTGAAAGAATCTTTCTTGGCTAAGATCATTAGTTTATTTTCCAAAGAGCCAACAATCTTATTGCTGACATCAAATTGTACTGACATTCCCTTTCAAGTTTTAATTCTGCATATTATGAAAACTTAATTAGATCTCAACATTAATAGACTTGTGGGGATTATTTCTGCTGCATTTATTGAAGGGTTTTTACATCTGTTTGGATTTATTAATCTTTTTCTTATTACTGTTACTTGATTGTATATATATGTGAAGATATGTTTGTGTATGATCCCATTTGATTGACTGATCATGTTATACATTATGTAGAAGTTAACAAGTCTGTGATGAAGCACTAAACAGTGCAATGAATTACTCCACTCATGGATATGTTGAGGCCAGCTCCTGCTTACGAGATTTTTAGGAACTTTGTGAAAAATCTCTTAAAACTGCTAAGACTGGAAGGGAAGGTAATGCATCTTTTTCTTTTCCATCTGTGCTTGCATCTTGCTTTGACTTACAAATTTACCTGCTGCTGGATGTGTTACTGCTGTTTCATGTTGGTGACAATGCTGATGGCTTGCTGCCCTAGCCTGGTATCTTCTCCCAGTTTTGGAGGACTCTGTATTATATTTGTGTATGGATTTTACAGCTTTGTTATTCCTTCAATATTCTTTGTGTACTTGCAAACTTAATGAGGGTTAGATTCATCAAAGTTCTGGATCCTCTGTTCTGAACTTCTTTGACTCAAATCTCAACAAAACCTGTATGCTTTGTGAATCTGTATAATGAGAAGAGCTAAGGAGCCTTTACTGCCTTCCTCTGGCTTGTGCTTGCTAGGGAGCGAGGGAGTACATAGTGTGAGGTAACTGCACGCTCTTGGAAAAAGTAGCACTGATTTGGTTCTCAGTTGCATAAGAACCAGGCCAAGTGCTAGGACAGGTTTAAACTGCATGGCTAGCCTTGGAGCAGATGCTGAGTACGGTTCCTTTGGTTAGACAAACCTTCAAACAAATCCTATTGTGTTGTTGCTGTTCTGCTTTTGTATTTGTCCATAGGTCTTGGCAGCGCACACTTTGGTCCTCTGAAAGAAGGGGTCTGAATGTTCTTTCCCCAGGCAATGGGTTGAATTTTCTCTGTTGCTTGGCTTAAACTATGGGAAATGCATTGGAAGACTATCAATCAGCACTGTCCTTGCAAAATGGTTGAATTTGTGGCTAAGTTAAAACACAACTCTGCTGTTAACCCACAATTGTAGTCTGCCAGTTATTACTGCACACCAGAGGCTTGATTTTTATTCTTTTTTATTAAAAAAAAATCTGTATCTAGTCTAATGGTACTGATTGCTGTCTTATTCTCTCATTCAGTTAAAAGATTTTCAGAAATGAATGAATAGCTTATGCACCCTGTAATGTGCAAATGGAAAAGTTGAGCCTTGCAGAAAATAAGTAATGCTGCATTTTATTTTAGCTATAAAATATAAGAAATTACTTTGGGAATGAACTACACTTCTCAAATGCTTTGTTTATATAATGCTGATTCTAGCTAGTTTATTGTAGGGTAGGGAACACGGGCACTGCCCAGTAGTGTTCAGGGTGTAACGTAGTGTGGTTGTTGAATTTAGCCACTGTAACAGCTGAGCCCACTGCGCTGCCCTGGTGCTCACATTCTTTCAGAAACCTTCTTTGATAATTCTAGGGGTTAAATGATGTCAAGGAAATACTTCCATATATTATCTATCTATCTATCTATCTATCTATCTATCCATCCATCCATCCATCCATCCATCTATCTACCTATCTATCTTTATATTGAGTTAGATAGTTTTTCTGATCTTAGCATCTTTTCCTTAGAAAATTCCTGACTTTTCTTGTAAATCTTCTCAGAGAGAAGATTGATATGGCAGAAGTGAGGCTCTTAAGGAGCTATCTAGAAAAATAAGTGGACATAATTTGTTTAGTTTGGTTCTTGACTACATTCATATGGGACTTTTTTATTCTTCTCTAACTACATGTGTGTTATCTGTGAAGCTGGAATCTTCTTGTAAGAGTAGTAGATAATTCTATGACATAAGGTAGTGTCACAGCAGATTTTACTTTTCTATTTTTCAGTCTCTTGACATTACTTGAAGTTGACCTGAGTTTTCTTTCTATCTTCCTGCCTACACACTTTCAGTAATGAAAGATATGCCTTAACTTCTGAACAGAACATGGTGATATGTACAGCTTAATTATAACATTTGCTGAGGCAAAGAAAACTTCTGGAAGTGGCCCTGGGAATTACATAAGCTTATGTGCAATTACATGCATAAGTTTAATTGTGAGCTTAATTGCATGACTGGTGGTTACTCAGGACTACCTCATCACCCTTAGCTTTTTCAAGTGAATGTGATCCCAGGCTTCACCATAGCAACCTCAACTAGACTTCTGCTGCTTTCCTAATACCTCTGCCTGGTAATGATGACAGAACTTGTAACAGAAAGATGATTAAATTCCTGGAATCCACAAGAAATGTAATTCCTGCATGTGAGAGGTCATCTTGTTCCTAATATCTTTATTACATCCTCCAATTTCTGATTATAATACCAATCAGATGTCTTGTGAGAGCTTAGATATAGTTGAAAGCATTATGACAGCAAGAGGCTTTAGCCACAGGAAGTTAAATTTTTAGGTAGGATATGACCTTTAGGTAGGATATGACAATGAAAAGAATTATCACAATAAGCATAGAAATAATACAGGTAAGAAGTACTTACCATTCAAAAGATAAGCAGCAAACTAAACATCAAACATTCTTGGAGTTCGCAAGATACACGTTCAGCTACTTTATTTGTAGACTGTTTAGAATATATTTTAATATAAACATGGTTTCTTGCTTTTCTAAGCTTTGTTACTGAAATGTCTCCTGTAGGCTTTCATTTAAGCCACTTGTAGAAAGAACGTAGAAAGGAATACTTAAGCTTTATTCATTGCATTTTAAAATTTAACTTACATGTTTCTCAGTAAAAATTTACTTCTTGATGAATGAAAATCCCAAATGTTTCAAGAGAGATTAATTTTAATTTTGATAACAGTTTGATAATAATGAAAATCACTTTTCCTATAGTGATTAAAGGGGTATATAGCCTTTCCCTTGTCTTCTGTTCTTCCTGATACATAATAAAGTGAAAATTCATCAGCCTCAACCTATACCCAGCATAGTAGTTGTGAAGAGTGTGCATGTATAAATAAGAGGTAAAAGGTGGATGTCCTGGATTTAGAATACAAAGATTAAATGCTATGTTGCAAGGAATACCTGCTAAAGACTACCAAACTATTTCTAATTTGTGCCACTCATTTAGTCTTCTTTTTGTTGTTCATCTATTTCTGTTTTCTTCACTGTAAACCTAATGGAAAGCAATGGTATTGAAAGGCATGGAAATATCTTGAGACTTTGTACTTGCATTGCATGGACCAAGCCCCTGTTCCATGAAATACTTCAGCTTCTACTTTAACTATGCAAAAGATGTGGATGACTTGCATTCTTGATTAAAAGACTAGGTCTAACACATGCTCAGGTTGCACTTTGGGTAATTAACTGCTTAATTAATTGTTTAGCTGCAATGAGCTAAATTGGAATTCTTTAGCTCCTCCCTTCCTCACTTTGTTTCTCTCCAGTCCTGTATTTGCATTTTGACAGTTTTTCTTTGTTTTACATCTGGACTTAACACATTTTCAAGATAACTTTGTGCAACACAGGACAAAAATCACAGAGGACTGTGGGCTTGACAAAGTGGAGCTAAGGTGTCTCTAAGCATTATAGTAATTTGCATGGTGAAGGCTGACTTATTGCTGCATGGAGACATCCTAGAGTAAGACTCAATTTCTGTCTATATTAGTACTGTCCTTTAGTTTTACTCTTGTCTTAATTTTCTGTGTCTTCAATAGGTGAAGTTGTAATCCCATTCCATGTCAAAGGGCAGTACCTGTTCTTCTGTGTCAGTGGAGAGATAAATGTGACTTCAAAAATTGTGTGCGTGATTTCTTTTTCTGGAATTGTTCCTGAGAGGTGTGCAAGAACAGACTTAATGTTCCTTGAAAGTCATACTGATGCAGTTGCACAATACCCAGAACATTTGTCTCACTTCCCTCTTCCTGGGTCCCTTTATGGACAAGAGGAGTCTCCTGAGGTGAATCAGCTAAGACAAACTTTTATATCAGAAACTATTTTGCAAGATTGTGTATTTCGTTAAATATAGTAATAATTAAACAGGTCCCTTTTTGCTACTCACCATGCAAAACAATTTTAAAAATTAAAAATTTAACTTACCACCATGATGTTTTATAGCGCTGGTCGATTCCTCATAAAGCCTTTAGTATTGAGGTCTCTATTTCTCATGCCATTTTCAACCTCAGGCTATAATGATTTGTTCTTTGAAAAGTTGCAGAAAATAATAATCCAGCCCATTTCCAGAGTTAAACTGGCAGAAAAAAATTCTGTAGTGCCCGTAGCAACTGCTTGTTTTTTAGCTGAACTCGATTAAAATTTTCTACTCAAGCTTTGACCAGACATTTCAAATAAGTGACTGGAGGAGTACCATGTATACACTACTGTTATGTTAAAGAGAGTACATTTTGTCTTTTCCCATTAGTACTTTTTATGATGAAGTTGTCTATAAATTTGCCTAGTTCGTCTATGAAGCTTCTGATACTGTCTGCCTCCACAACTTGCCAGGGCAGCAGGCTTTTTGGAGATTTTTTCTTTATTTTAACAGCATGTGAAGCAGTCTCTGTTCGCTGGAAGCTTCCAGCCTTTTTCCAACGTGAGCTTCAGTGTTGACTCACCTGTCCCCCACACTTTACTTTATCCACTTTATGTGGCCTGCATCTTCAATTCATCCGTCTTGCTCACCTACAAGGCCTCATTTCTGATCTGTTGTGCTGAATCCTACCACTTTGATCCTAATCGGTTCCCTCTCATCTGTTTGAGTTGAGGGCTCCCAACCATGCCTGTCACTTGGTCTTTCCCTGACATCTAGACTTCTAGCTTTGATTCTTCCTGGTCTCCTTTCAGCTTTCTACCTGTTGTCTTTTGTTTCATGAATATTCTTGCAGATTGTCTCGATTTCTCAATCATCTTTATCTTTTGGGGTCTCTGTCCCCATCCCAAAAGTTTACTCTGCCAGGTTGCAACCTTGTCTTGTGGGCTCTGTTTTATCTCTGAGTTTCATCTCAGTTTTAACTTCACCCAGACTCCCGCTCTGTTGTCAGTCTCACAGTGTGGTTAGTGCTACATTAGGCATTTCTTCTGCCAACTGCTGTTCTACTTTCCTTGGTCACTAGCTGTACTTCTCCATTGCCTCTCTGCCACTATCGACTCATTCCTCAAGTTGGCATCTCCTCCTGCATTTGTACTGTGTGTTACTGAGACATCATACTGATGAAGTGCAACATAACTGCCCTCTTCCCAGCTCATCTTTCCTTCATCTTTTTTACAGTTGTTATTCTTTTACCCCTCTTGAGGTTCTGACAAAGTGCATGCAATGAAGACTTTTTCTGCAGAACACATTTTCTAATGCAGCCACGCAGCTGAGATCCTTATCTAGGCCACCATCCCCTTACAACAGTAGCCTTTTCTCTGGCCTTGAGAAATACTCTTTGGTAGCAATGCAGAATTCACATAGATCTCTTCTCATCTTTATGAGGTGTTGCTCTATAATGTCAATTATAAATGCATTATCTTCACTTCCAAAGCACTCAAGTTCCCTTATCTTTTTTTATTTTATTATTCAGCACTGACAAACTGAACTCTGCTACTGAACAGGCCTTAGAAGTTCCATTAATTTATGAGATTTATTTCAAGACAAGAACTGCACTTTCTCTCAATGTGCTCCTTAACTTAAATTTGGGAGGAGCAAGTGTCTACAATCCTGCTTCATTCTCATACTTCAGACACTGTTCTTCATTTGAGTGTTTGCAAATGTTGTGGCAACAGACAAGTTGTTGTGTGGAAACCACACAGCTGTTTGGTATATGGTCTCATTTCTCGGTATTTTCTTGCCTAGTCTCTCATTTGTTCTTTGAAATAGAAAGTACGCTTTTTGGAAGCATCCTGAGTGTATGTTCACATGTTGATGTGAATTCCTCTTCTTTGTTGCTTGTGTTGAGGAACTCGAGTTATTTCAATCACTTCAAATACCAAAGTAACAAGAGCCATGGCATCTCAACCAGGAATTCAGTAATTCTGTATTCAGGGTAGAATTTGGATGCCCAATGGATTTAATATCAGTTTTCAGTCGCTTGGGTGATGAATAGCCAGTTCAACCATAAATACCAACTTTGCAAATGCACCCAAGGGAGATTTAAAGATAGCAACTGCTTATTTTTCACAGTACTATTATATCATGAAGTTGCTCTATTGTGAATGAAGCCCTCATTAATGGCTTGCTCTTTCTGGTACAAACAGAGGAATGGAATATCAGACATAAAAATGCATAATTCTATTGGCAGAACTATTTACATTAACTGAAAGTATAATTTCTATGCACTTAATAGGACAGCCTTATTTTCAAATATTGCCTGTCCACAAAACTGGCTTTTACTGACAGGCAGTAAATATGACAGCAGTAGTTCGATATGAAAGTAGTTTTATTACTATTTGAATGTGGAATTGTTGTCCATAAGGGTGAGTACCATTCTCTGGACAAAAATTGCAGCTGTTTCTGTCTGCTTCAATGGAAACAAAAGCTCCAAGGAGCCATTTTTTGGAGAAAATCAGGTGGGAAGCATTTTTTTTTAGTTATTTCTTTTCCATTTATTATGTACACTAGAAGGAATGGGGGTCATAGTGAGAAAAATAATTATTTTCTTTTATCTATTTTGTGATTTCTTCTGCCCCTCCTTGTCTTTGAATCACTACATTGTGACAGTGGCCTAGAGCTCTCTGTTGGCTCTTCAGTAAGATACTGCATAACTTTTAGGAAAAGCCATTTTGTTATCAGACTAAATCTGACCTGAATTTACTGTGATTTTTCCATGAACAAAAAGTGTGATATATCTTCCCATTTTGACCGACTTTAGAGATGAGAAATCATGAAACACATAAATGATAAAGACAACCATCATTGATCTATTGTGTGAAATGTAAGGTCTTGGGCAATTTTCTCTATTTTGTTAAGAGATAAAGAAGGATTCCTGTAATCTAATTGTAACCATTTAAAAGAAAGCTAGGGGCCAAAACTCCTTCTGTAATCAGTGGAGTAAAATATGTATTCCCAGAGTAGGGTTCAGGTTGTAGAACAGGATGGTGGAAAGTGTTTCCATTCCAGGATGACTACTGCACTGATTATCGAAGTGCTGAACCAGCTTAGATGAGATGCCCAGCTTGCAGGTGCCTATAATAGATAAGACTGTGACTCTGAACTGTAGTCTCTGACCAGCCCCTTGTTGGCCCTAACACCAGGTTAATAAGCAGAATTATATAAACTGTCCATACGCAGCTGAAGTGAAAAGAGACACTGCAAGACTGAGAAACCATCATCCTTGCTGGAGACCCCTGAGGAGATTCCCTTTGCTCCCATGGCTGCGGCTAATGCTCCACAGTTTTAATCAGAAATTCTGTCACCCAGCTCTTATGTATTTCTCAACAGAGAATTTAACCAATACAAAATGTCCAGTGTGTTTTCTAGTTGGTGTCCCAATTATTAGCACTCTCTTCTAAAACATAACAAATTGCTGGGCAGTCTGTGTCACAGGCCCCAAGTTATTTTTTTTCTAGTTTGGTGATTAAGGCATTTTCCCATTTTAGACTGCTTTTAGCATCTTCCTATCACTTGTTTTGAATTCAGAGCAACGGTAGAGACATTTGGTTTGATTTTCAGTTCTTTCAACTACCATGTCTTCCTGTATTGGAGAAAGATTGGGTCAGCAATACTTATGTATCTACACATAAGTGTGCATGTATACATACACTTATGAACCTATGACTATCTTTTATACAAGCTCAGGCTGCTTGTGAAAGAAAACAGTTCTTAAAATACTTGCATAATGTAATTATACAAAATGCAGCATAAATCACCAATATAAAACATCAGAAAGTGGTGAATGCAGCTATTTAAAGGGACACTCTTGAAGATGGGTGCTTTTGAAAAACAAATCTAATGTTTGTTGTAATTATTGAGAATAATGGACTGTATGATATGAATAGCTTTTAACTTCTGCCAGGGAGGAGTATTTCTCCTAAGCAGATTTCTAAATAGTGATGAGCTTTAGCTTCTTATCTTTTAAAGATTTTCTAAATGATGATGAATTTATTATTAGTTGTGAGAATATGTAATGGTTAATGGTTAAGAAAAATATTAATATTGACTGTTATGCCTAATTTGAATTATTCCTATTTTAACTGTAACTTCTGACAAAAGGAAAAAACATTATGCTAAGTACTAGTCATTTCTAGCAATAATCCCATTTACAACTTTCTCTGCCAGGAAAAAGAAGTTATAGTGAAAAAGAATGATGCCTGACAAAAATAAAATTCACAGTTCAGTCTGAATTGAGATAAAAATTGAAATATTAAGTTTTTCCCTGCTTCTAGAATAAACTTTTCCATGTACAGTGTGTGAACTATCATTACTGTGAAATAAGAATATGCATACCCAATATGCTTTTTGGCCTTTTGATAAGACAGCTTCTATTTCCAACACTTGACTAATCTTATCTTCAGCGTTTTTCTTGGTCTTGAGGAGCTGACATCCATAGATCTCTGAAATGACTGTAAAATTTCAAAAGTAATGGCAGCAATGACATTAAATTGCTTGCATAATCTGTTATAATGTTGCTATTTCCTCTCAAAGTGATATTGTGTAATTTTCAATTATTCTTGAAAGTCCACTTTGATGTACCCTGGAGTAGGATTGTGACTGCATAGTTGAGCACCAACTGGCATCATATGTCATTCTGTTACTTCCCCTTGCACTTAAGTGCTAAATGTGAACAGCAATATATATATATCTTTTGTCAAGCAATCTTAGTCTTCCACTGAAAAGTAACTGCTATCCATCCCTGTACTCATAAAAGGCAAAAAGCTTTCAGTTAAAAGAGGGAGATGATTATTAGTCTGTTCTGACAAGCTTAACTTAATGACTTCTTTATATGATCATGGTCCTTTTGACAGGTTTGGGTTTTGGGTTTTCGGTTGTTCTTTGTTGTTTTGGGTTTTTTTGTTTTGTTTTGGTTTGTTTTTTTGTTTGTTTGTTTTTTAATGCTCTCTTACATGGGAATAATATCTTGAAAAATAGAATGTGTTTTTTATAAACTTCATCTTGGGCATCTTAAAATTCCTATTTTATGGCATGAAACAACAAGCTAAATCCATCCAGACAACCATGGGAAGGCAGGTGAAAAGTCAAGAAGTTTAGATTGATTATGACTTATGAGAAATTTACCATATAAAATACTTGCAGTAGTGCCACGATTGCGAGACGGGACTCCGCCTGATGCAAGCAGAATGTCGATTT